>JARHVA010004808.1:0-430000 GCA_037957365.1 Torreya grandis | reverse complement strand
GCATTTCATATCTAGCCATTGTGTTGATAATCATTTCGATATTTGGTAGATGAAAGTCATATTTCAAGAAGGATTTTTTAATATTCCTAATATTATTGAATATTTTTATACCTTTTAGTTTCTTTCTCACTAGCATAATGTTATAAATCCACTCTAAATAGTTGATTGGCTTGATGCATCTTATGTCTAAGATTTTTTCCAACTCTTTGTTGAATATCATAGAAATATGAGGATGCATTTCACATAGCTTCTATTTAATGGGTTTGGCATCAATATTTATAACAATATGGTGTACAACCAAGGTAGGGTCCAAACCTAGCATGTTTGAATAGGCATATGCAAATATGTCAACAAACTCCTTTAGAAGGGCTATAAAAACTTCATGTTCCTCTTCAGTGAGGATGTGATTAATTCAATCTACTTTGGGTCCTATGGAGTCTCAATGTTAACCTTGAAAGTGTCCTCCAAAAAAATTATAGAAATAGATATTCTAAAATAGTTAGTGAGGAGGTAAATGAGTTGGCAATGGTAAAGTCCTTTGGTTAGACTGGCTCCTCTAATTATCCCAAGAAAGAAAAATAAAAATATCCTAATGCTAGTAAAGGCCATAAAACAAATACTTTAGGGAACTTTTGAATAATATATACAAAATCTTGCCACTCCTCGATACTAATTTTATATCCATAAATAGGCCTTGGACTATAGGTCCCCTATGCTTCATAGGAAGAGGGGTGAACGTCCACATCTAATGGTGTCAAAAACTAGTTTTCACTAAGAGACATATCTTTTTATTTACTTTTACCCTAGTCAAAAATTTCCTCAAAGAGGTTCTCACTTTCAAACCTCAATGTTTAAATTTTTTTTCTTTTATTAAGGAAGTTCACCCACTCTCTGAAATAGGAAGCAGATTCTAGTCTGATAAAAAAGCCTTCTTTGTGATCTCTAAGAGGAATGTGACTCCTCAATCCTAGAAAGTCGCATATGGCCTCATTATTTTCAAACTCATATAATGACATTGTTGACTCTTGTTGGTCCCAGTCTATCAATTGTGAGTGATAAAGGATAAGAGGTGAAGGTTGATAAATAGGGTTAATGGTATAAACAATATGGGGGTTAAATAAATTTGTGTTAGCAAGGTCATCATAGATGTTATAATCAGACCCTGCATCACTGTCAACATCATATTCACTACTTAATTATGTTGGGATGTGAATAAGGTATGTGGGGTCACCCCTAGGTAGTATAAATCTAATACCAAGTGTTCCCTTATACTTGGTCATTGAGACTAGATCGATCATTCCTTGTTGATGTATCCCCAAGCCTATGCCTTCATAAACTATGTGATCCATAATATGATTAGGATTAGGATAATTTTCACTTTGGTAATAGTCAACTAACTCATCACTATAAATCCATAAATCATCTTCAGCC
The DNA here is from genome assembly GCA_037957365.1 of Torreya grandis. NCBI lineage: Eukaryota > Viridiplantae > Streptophyta > Pinopsida > Cupressales > Taxaceae > Torreya > Torreya grandis. The sequence goes on along the minus strand of JARHVA010004808.1, from coordinate 428,569 downwards.
AAGGGTCTTATTCTAGGCTAGAGACCAATTTGAAAATAATGGGTTTATTGATTTGAGATTTTCCTTTGGTCTACCACTCCACGTGAGTAGTCTTGGCCTTGGGTCTCCCATAAGATTTAGGATTCTATGGTAATTTAGCAATATGGAATGAATCATGGGTATAATATTCTCTAATTTTTTTGTTAGTTTTATAGAAGTGATTGGTAATGCCTGGTGGAGGCATAGATGAGGTATAATCTAGGTTGTCTAGGTCAATGTACTTACCGTTTGGTCCTTATCCAATGGCTTTTCCTCTTTTATTTAATCCTCCATTAGATTGGGTATAGGATTAAAATCAAAATTATGGTTATAGCTATTATACTCAATCTCAAGATGTTTACAATACTAATATGGTTGGAGATCACCTATTATAGTCACTTCCATCACTAAATGGGGAAATTTTATACATTGATGTAACATGGAAGGTATGGGCCTGATTTCATGGATCTAAGGTCAACCCAATAACATATTGTTAGATAGTTCTAAGTCTAAAATATGTCATGTAATGTCATGGGTCAAAGGTCTAATGACCACTAGAAATTTGATAGCACATTGAGATTCATGTTCTTCATTATCATATGCCTTAATAATAATGACATCTAGATGTAAATTGGTTGTTGTATATCAAAGATGTTTGATCAAATTTAGAGATATAATGTTGATGCCCAAACCATTATCTACAAGGATGTGTTAAAAATTATGGTTTTTTATACTAAACTTGATGTATAATAGGTTATTATGTAGGGGGTCTAGGGATGACATGTCACTTTGGTCAAAGGTAAGACATTGGCTAAGGGAAAAGTGTCATACCATGACTTGGAACTTATCTAGCATGATGTCATCAAGTATGAAGGATTGGATCAGGTACTAATTTAGGATGTCTTTATGGACAATTGATGTTCGTAGTAAATCCATGATGGATATTTGCATAGGAGTCTTCTTTAGCTACTCCACAATGTCATACATCTTCCTTTTAATTTTTTTGGTTGGTTTTTTTTATAGGCATGGAAGGATGAATGGGATCATTCATGGTATTTGGATGCAATCCCTTAATAGTGATATTAGCTCATTGAGTTGTGATATCACAATATCAATCTAATACTTGGATTTAGTAATTGGTTGGGGAGATAATTGGTCATGGAATGGTAATTCTAGTGTGGTGTTGAGCCTATTGCTAACATTGTCTTAAGAGAGATTACTAAAAAAAGGAGGTTGGTAGGCATTATTTGACTGATAGACATTATTGGGTGAGGGTATTGGTCTATTGGTAGTTGGCTAGGGGTTAATGGTGATAGTGGTAACATGACCACCTAAAATGTTTCATACAACATTTTTATAGGTATACACAACAATATGATGGACTCTTTAGTTGGTTTGATTAGATTTACCTTGGTTTTGACCATTCTACTATTATTTTTGCATCTAACATTATTGTTATTAATTTTTTGGTGGAATTCTATGTCCATCATATTCTCAATCATATTCCTAATCTAGATACACTGACATATAGAATGTCCTTTGACAATATGGTATTCAAAAAATTCATGTTTTTTATATCAATTGGGAAAAGGAATCCCTTTAAGAAATGGCTTTGATACTGTCTAAATAATCATATTTCCCTAAACTAATTTTCAAAACACAAAATTGATAAGATCACCGAGGTCAATGGATTGTTTAGCAATGGGTGGTCTTATCTTTGGATGAGGGGCTTGTAATTGGTTTTGATTCTATAGCTATTGGTTTTTTTGAGGCTTTGGTTGAATGTATGGAAGTGGTGGTTGTTGAATGGGTTGAGTTAAATAGATAGTCAGTGTTTGCACCATTTGTACATGGCCCCATTACCAACAACATTCTTGTTGTAGTTTTAAGGTTCTATTATCTCATTATTATTGGCCTCAGGTGGAATTAGATATGATATTTAAATTGGGTTTAGATTATGGCTCTAGATTTAATTTTGGTTTTGATAACTATGATGTTGATTCTAGCTCTGGTTAAAAGAAGATAACTTGATTATCACTTTATTGACAAGGGATTTTTCAATGTGTATTCCTTTCTCTATAACTTATTCAAATGTATGATCACATTACAACTTGATATGGTAAGATATCTCATTGTCTAAGCTCTTGGTAAATATCATGATCAACTTTTTATCTAGAAAATTAAGATTGAATTAACTCATGAGTGCTCTCCAATGTTGTAAGTATATAATGAAGCTTTCATCATTCTTCTATTTTTCTTGGACTAAGTCTACAATTGTAATATCATGCTTGATATTATATTAAAAATATTGTATAAACTTCTCATAAATATAATTGAAGTTAGGAATATATTTCTTTAGCAATTTTAAAATCCAATCCAAGGTTTATCTAGCTAGACTCCTTGGATAGAGAAGAACCGAGTATATGTCACTATATTCCACTAGATAGAAAGAAACAAAAATTATTTAATATTATATTTAGGGTTTCTTTTGCCCTTATATTTTTCAAATTTTGTTGGCTCATAACCTAGTGGAAATGGTATTTGTAGATAATCCATGTCGAATGGATGTGAGCATATTTCATCCAGTTTGAATTTCTTTGTTTGCTTTTTAATTTGAATAGATTGAATTACATCCTTAATTTATTATAACTCTTGGGAAAATAAGTCATATGGAGTGACCATTAATATTGAGGTTGTGCAATCAAAGTTATATTGCCTTCACTAAGGTAAAAATATTATGGAATGTTAGTCGAATGGGTCGAATGACTAGGTATATGTATCTATGCATTGGAATTGTATCATGGATATGAAATGCATTACATTTGGAAAAAAATATATCTTAGATTAGCTACATATCCTTGGATGGAAAATTTTATTTGTGGTAATGGCATTTAGATCTTTATAATGTGTTGGTATTGTTGGGTTTGGGTGGGAACTTACTATCTACTCATCGAACCTTCTTGTATATAGAGAATACATTATTGATTAGAACCCTATTGTTGGAGGTGTTTAAAGTTGGATCCTTATTACACATGTGATATCCATTGGGTGAAAGGAAACTATTACCTAGCACTTGGTATCTACTATACATTGGGACCTTATTGTTGATTAAGCACATTTTATTGGATAGGCACTTATTGGAGGTTCAATACTTGTTGTTGTTGACCAAAATAAACATGTTATGGATTAGGCAACATTTATGATTATTGAATTATATTGGTTTATGCTTATGGTGGGACATTTTTTATCCCATATTGAGGTAACATAGTATTCTACACTTGTTGAGGTGGTAAGTTGGTCTATTATTGGCTCATTACCACCTGTTTCACACTTGATGAAGTAGTTGGTTGAGGAGTATAGATTGTTTATTATGCTTAGAAAATAGATGTACTTATCCCCTATTATTATAATACACTAATGGAATTAGCTAGAAGAATCTATTGTGTGTTTCTTGATGATAAATTAGACCCACTTTGGTTTAAATTAGAGTGCACTTGTGTGATATCCATAACATTTTGAGTAAGGTCTTCTATTAGAGAGATAGTTTATTATGTCAAAATGGGGACATTAAACATGTCACCAACCATCATGCTTTGGATAAATGGGTCTATGTTTTGGTTTACATATCTTGAAGCATCTATTTTTTCCCTATTGACAAAGCTATCTTAATAAACAATATGTTAGAAATAACCATTGCATTGAAATTGTGAGCTAGGTTGAGATAATTTTGGTATGCTTATTGCACCTATTCCATTTGATTTTCCATAGGACCTTTCCCTTTTATAAGCGTATTTTGGCTTTGTTGTAGAATTTGGAGTAAATATTGACTATAACTAGTTGATGCATGTTTGAACTGTTGGTTTCAAGGCACATTACTAGAAATTCTAATCAAACTAACCATAATTTTGTGTGGGATATCAGGTATAAATTAGGCTCCTACTTTGATAAATTTGACTAAAATTTCATCTTTTTCACTAAAAAAGATGATAAAACAAGTATAGATCATAACTTGTCTATGATGGCATCATAACATAGTAGGGATCCTGTTGTTGGCTTTGTTCTATGTTAGGCATCACTTAAACAAGGTATTGTGTCATTTTCTCTTATTCTTGGCCTATATAGTAAGGTATGGTCACCAAATACTATTTAGTGGGTTCAACCTTTTTTCAATGTATGGAATATTACAAGATGGATAGAGATATATCTCATAAGCTATATGATCACCATACTCTCTTGAACAAAATAGTCACTAGTCACAAAGTTATCATGTTCCAAATTATACATAGTCCTATTATGTGTGTAACAAGCCATGTTTGGATCTATGGCTAGGTCTCATGAAAAATAAATGTCTAAAATGTAGAAAATAATTGAGGTATTAAAAAAACAAACTTTGGATATGCAAAAGAAGACCAAAGGGTAAAATAACTAAACTAAATCAAAGTTAAAGACAAAACAAACTTAGATATGGTCTACCAAAGGTACTAATTTTCCCAAATTAGTTATACTTCGTAGAAAAAGAAACATAAAAGTTCAAAACTCATTTATGGCTAAGGTACTAATTTTACCAAGGGAAATTATAATCAATGATAAAAGTATCTAGATAAGGTAGAACAATCGTTAACTATGTCAAAAAGATAACAATGATTTACCCAAAGGTAGTTATAATTGTATAACATGAAAAACAAGGCTAGACTCAAAAATAAAGAACTCAAACAAGAAATTAAAAACAAACTAAACCAAGGCAGTTGGCTTGGGTGACACTTGGTAATTAGCTTACTAAGACTTGATACTTGGTTCACAAGAGACTATTTGAACAATGAAACTAGGAAATTTAGAAATCAACACAACAAACTTCAAATAAGGTACATAACAACAATTTAGCATAAAAATATGCTCTAAAAAGGCATAAGACAACAAACAACTACTAGATCTAGGAAAGGGATCTTTTATAGATCAAATAGGAAATCAACCCAACACAATCCAAACATAAAAGGTAGGCTACCTAAGCCCAAATTAGATGAGGCTTTGGTGTAAACTTGATTAGTTTAAGATTTGTACTTCGAAATATTGAATTTCAAATTTAATATAAAAAAATTTGGATGTTCTAAGGAAAATGGGATAGACCAAAATGGCCATTGTAACTACACATTTGGAAAAAAAGGTATAACAATGGTTTCCAAACTTGGTTTCAAATGTGATAAATGTTTTGGAATGATTTAGGTAGTGTCATAATGATCCTTCAAATAAATGGTATAGTAATAGTTTTAGATTAAAAATCCAAGGCATGTTTTATAAAAAATAGATAGCATAACAACACCCCACTTAAAGAAGCAACACACAAACATTTTTAGAATAAAAATTTAAGGAAAAAGTGTGACACAAAATGGGAAAAGTAACACCTCTTAGGCTAAAGTGGTGAAAAAAATGATATGGTTTTGGAATTATTTTTGATTTAACAATATAAACAAACATTTTTAATCTAAAACACTCATGTAAATCAAAGAAAATATAAATAACTCTAATGGCTTGTCCTATCCCTAAAACTAACATGGGTGTGTATAGTTTCTACAAAAGTTTCCACCAATATACCAATGGTCATGAGGAATTAAGTGTTAATCCAAAAATTAAAGAACAGGTGTAGGTAGAGTTTTTAAGCCCCCTCTATCTCTTAAGAATTGGTACATGGCATGAACTTAGAGTGAGGAACACTCAACATTTGGCAAGAAATTTCATGGCAAGTAGGATTGACTAAAATATATAAGTTTCAAAATGTACTAAATGGACCAAAATGTGGCTAACACAAGGGTGCATGATGCCAATTGGGTTCAAAATAACCAACTTAATATGCAAAGGTATATTACTTTGCACAAAAACTTCAATCGTGTACTACTTAGTGAAGTCTAATGTTTAGCATGAACTAGTCTAGATTTTCATTCAGATCAAAGAGGTTAGTTGCTCATACCCCTAGTAATATTAGTATCATGTGCCCAATTTATATACCAAAACATGGAGTGGGGTTGGTATGATGTTGAAAGATGAAACCCTAGGTCAATTCACCCCTAAATAACTTGCGAGGAAGTAAATAACTCTTAACCACAATCCAAATGAAAGAAAATAAAAATGGAAAGACTTTAGAGGTCTTTTCTAGGTCACACAAGTCACTTGAAGATTGGGAAGAGCATACACAACATTATTTCCAACAAGACTAAACAAACAAGGCAATAAACCAAGTGTTTTTGGTCACTTGAGTTACCTAAATGGAAGGGGGAGAGCATACGTGCAATAATTTTTGGTTTTCCACAAATAAAGAATTTAATCTATGAACTTTGAAGCTAACTAACAAATAAAGAACAAACAAAAAGTGAAAAATCCCTTAAGAGATATAAATAAAGTGTATGTACTTTTTAATAGCACCAACTCAAATTTGATTGAAATTTTGACCCCTTGTCCTTGTTTGCACTTGTAAAAACTTTGAAATGCTAAAAGACAAGTTTGATTAAGTTAATTTTAAGCACCAAACAAAAATGTATGTGAGATTAGAAGTTTTTAGGCCTCTCTTTATCCATATTGGTTCCTAATAAAAATTTAAGGGAGTTTATTTTATTTAGGCCAAAAAATAAATCAATAAACAATATTCCATTTTGAGCTCTTGAGATTTTGATAACATAGATCAAATCCACTATTTATGCAACAGAGAGAAGCTGTCATTTTCAGCAAAGCTATTTCTTTCTTGAGAACACAAACAAAAAATTTATTTTTGAAAATTCATCATAAAATAGGATGAAGTCATCAATTATATCTGGCAAAGTCACTAATTACATGATAAAAATAGGCAAAGTAATCAAAACCAAATGTAATTTTACATATCAATGTCATTGTTTAGTAGGGTCAAAGCCACCATTTCTAGCTAGTAATGTCATTATTTAGTAGGTCAAATACCCTATTTTGAATATATTATTTATACATAAATAAATATTTTAAATAGATCATGACAATTGTGAATTCACCATTACACAGGGTGATGCCACCAATTACACAAAAAATAAAATGACCATATTTTCAAGCACAAAACTCTAAACTTAGATAATTAAATGTTATTGTTAGAAAATTTAAAATTTGCAAATAATTATTATTGGCCACATAGTATGTGTGTTCCCACTAGTCATTACATTATGTATCTTAGGAGTTTGAAGAGCACAAAAATGTTGAATAGCACAAAAATGTTGAATAGTTCTTTGTTAGTAAAGATAACAAAAATCCATGTAGAACAATACATTAGAACTAAACAATCTTGTTGAGAAGTGTTGTCATTGATGTCATTGATGGTAAGGTGTATCTAGTGAAGATTCAAGGTGAGTGGTCTTTGAGTTATGAGATTGTGTGATTGATATGATAAATAATCCATGTGACAAGAGAGACTTTGAAGGCAACCTAATGTCTCTCTATTGAAAGAGAATTTGAAGGCAACATAATGTCTCTATGTTGAGAGAGAATTTTAAGGCAACCTAATGATTATTTTATTGGTTAATGTCATTTTTATGTCAAGTTTTAGGTCAAGTGAGCATTAAAGCATGTTTGAGTACTAATTCTTGAGTAGGTGTCTTGAGAAGCCTAGTCTAGACCCTGTGAGAAGGTGTGCATAGTGAAGTTAGGTGAAGTAAGAAAAAGCTTATGAGATGTTCTTTTACATTATATGATCATGAAATATAAGTTTATATACTTTCAAAAATGTTTCAAGGTTAGTTTTCATGTTTTGAGTGATTAAAAAGCCTAGTCATGACACTAGTCATAGCATGAAGAGACCTTGTGAGAAGGTATAAGTATGATGGCTTGGTGAGATGAGTACACATAGGAATGAATGGATGTATAAGGCTGATTGATAATTCATGTGATGAATTATATCACTCATGAGAGTCTTAGGGTGATTCTACAAGGGTACAATCTATAGATCAAGTATGTAACTAGACCACTTCTAGACCCTATTTGGCCTAATGAGGAATCATTATCTATTGTCAAGGAATATTAATATTTTATGTTAGTGTTTAACAATTATATTGGTTTATTTAGTATGTGAGTGAGGTGGAGATCACATGGAAAGAAACATCAAGGTCAGTTTCAAGGCTTGATATGATTTGCAGGTCAAGGTATAGAGAGCAAAGAGAGAGAGAGTGTGGCCTAATGATGGGTCATGATTAGTTTTAAAGAAAATTTTGTATATTTGAGCATGGATATAGGTATTAAATGTTTTTTTAATCATTTTCACAAATTTTTAGGTCATGTTTTTCAATAAAAAACATGAAAATTGGTTTTAAGGTCTCTCAAATACACTGAATGAAGGAATGCAAACTTGAAAAGGACTTTCAAGTGTTCATTGGAATGTGTAACCTCTACATGGTAACTTGATATATCAAGGAGAGTTTTTTAAGGGTCATATATAATAACTATAGGCATTGTTTTTATATTTAAGTGGCAATCCTTTATGAACAATCATTAACACCAAAACTTGTGTTAAACCTCTCTAAAACCCTAACAAGAACCTGATGTGAAATATATTCTTAATAATAGTTCATAATGGTATTAAATGACTATAAAAACTAAATTATTTTTTATTCAACTCTCCTTTACACCTCCAAGTGTGCTTGAGTTTTCATGTGTGTGAGTATATCCTATAAGAAAGTGCACATTTCTTGAAGATTTGTTGTAGCAGTCAGAGTTGACCAAGTCAAAATTTGAAAATGGATGGAAGATTAAGCTTGATAATTATGTCTCGTGTCCATGAATGTTTATGGATATAATCTATCCCTTAAGTTTTCTAAACCATTTATCCAAGTTAGCTAGTCACTAATAGACTTAATGGTAGAGATAGTGAAAATCCTAGGCAGTAGTGAGAACATGATTAAGAATGTGTTATCATGAAATAGTGATGAAAAAAATTGCATTTATATGTTTTTAATAAGTTTAATAAATTTTAATGTTTTATATAATTTATTAAGGTCAATGGTTATAGTGAAAAAGTTACTCACAAGTTGACCTGTCTAGTTCAAATGAGATAGTGATATATAAGGTTATGAGATTGGTCTAAAACACCCATATTTCCATTTGAATATATTATATTTCTATCCAATAATTTTATAAGTATCTCATAGTATCATATACATGAATCATAATTCATTAAATATGTCTACATAGGTGTTGAATTTTTGAGTCATCATGATTGTGCTTTAAGGTAAACTGGCAATTCTGGGTAAACAAGTTATAGTAAGGAGTTTGAAGTTGTATGCCCTAAGTTGAAGTATATAATTCAAATGGTTTTATTTTTTGGGACTTGTGTGTGTGTGTGTGTGTGTGTGTGTGTGTGTGTGTGTGTGTGTCTGTTTTATAATATTTTATAATTAGTTAAAGTGGTTGAAATGTTGAAGCCAAAATGGCTTGGCTAGATCTAGGTTGATTGTACATAGTGAGATCAAAAATTGGTCTACAAGACCTATATTTGACATTATAAATTATGGTTTTTATATTTTATATTGGTATATGTATTTCAAAATATATTTTTAAATTATAATTATTCATTTTAAGTGTTATTTTGGGTGTTTAATATCAATTTAATCATGACTAAGTTTTGGAGTGTTCTAGTAGTTCTGAGTGGGCTATTTGCAAAGAAGTGTTTGAGTCCTTTTCCCTAAGTTGTGAAGTCTAAATCATATGGTGATGACCCTGAGGTCATGTAGTTTCTGTATATGTGATTTATTTTTATGGTTGTTTATCTAATTTGTGTTTAATCTTTAATAGTTTAAGATAGACTTTTTCGGTATGAGAAGGCCTAATTGTGAACAATACAAATGGTGTGCTTCAAGTGGTGGTTGGTTATAAAAATTGATATGGAGCCTAGATGAGATTATTAGAGTTATATTTGATTGTTATATGATATTTTCCTTTTGTGTGTGGAGTCTGAAAGTGTTTCAAGGAAGGCAAAGTGTAATGTGTCCTAAAGTAGACTTAGTAGTGAAATGAGGCCTAATTGAATCATGTCAGACCAAAAGGGACTTAATAATCATTTCAATAATGTTAATTATATGTCCTAAGACATATTTCATAGATTAACTAATATTTTAAGTGTGATTATCCAACCAAGAGGTATATGAACATGGAATGATATATATACAAGGTAGTTTTCAGCCTATTTATGTGTGTAGAGAATATATGAATGAAATAGGACATTGATAATCAGAATAAGGTATTATATACCATATTAAGAGTGTATATAAACTATGATGAAGATTTGATAGAGGTTCTACATATGACGATCAAAGTCAAATGACCTAATTAGTCTTGAAGAGACCTAATTGAGCAAAGCGACCTAAAAGGGAGTTTGAGAGGAATAAGAGTGTGAAGAGATAAAGAGGAGATCATCATTAGTTGGTTGAGAAACAAGGTGTTCTAGATTTTATCAAGGAAATCAGGTGACTAAGTTGGTTCTAAGTCATCTAGGGGGTTGGTTCCTCGTTACAAGTTGGTGCTTACTAAAGCTTAGTTAAGTAGGTGCTTATCTAGTTGGGGTTGGTGTTCCATGTGGAGTTGGTTCTTCATTAAATTGTGATCTATTAACATATAGGACTGTAGTTAGTTTGAATATGTTAGTGTTTTTTCTTCCCCTTGAGGTTTTCCCACATATATGATGTGTTATCTTATGTAATATTGTTTCATGTTTGTATGGGTGATTTCTTATGCATTGTTTGATATATATGTTGATGTGATGATTCATGAATGCTAAAGAGGAATTAAAAGAAATTTTTAAGAAACTAATTCACCCACCTCTTAGTTATTATGTTTCCAAAAAATCTTGCTTAAGAACTATGGGGGGCATAACATAATAAGCAAGATCACAAAATAGAGATAATAAAAACACAAGTATTTCACCTCTTTTATCAAATTTTATGTCCACTTATTGGAATAAGCATGTTCATTCTTAGTGTATAACATTAGAGACTCTTGTCAATGATTTTACATGGTGGTATCACTTCTCCAATGGTCACTTGTGGCTTTGATTTTCCATTACCTTGGATTGATGTGAATCTTGGCACAAAATAAGCATTATAATACTACTCTCAATGGCTTCTTGAAGGTATTCTTGAAGAATAAACTTACACACAAAATCTTGTTTGGGTAGAGTGTGGACACTTGTATTTATAGATATAAGAACTAAGACTAACCCTAAGGAGACCAAGCTAAAATATAACTTTGGTTGAGTCTAAATTAACATAGGTTGAGTCAAGCTAACCCTAGGTTGGGTCAAAGAACTAATGAAGTCTTGACACCTCAGTTTTAGATATTTATGAGGCATGACAACTCACTTTATATATTTTTGAGGTTGTGACTCACCTTTTTGGAATATTTAGGAATTAATAAATCACTTTATTATCTCTTTTAACCTTTGACTTCATATTTGGCTAAAAAATACTTTTTTGATAAATGAAATTCACTAAATCAACTTGGAAATTTTCTTAGTCAAGTTAATTATTATTTATAATGTAATTAATCTTGTTAATGTTTTTTGGCTTTTGGAAATCATTTTAAATATTTTGAATTCATAACTCGATAGGTTAAGAATGTAAAATTACTAGGTCATGATTTGACAAGGGATGAAACTAAACTAGGTTATTGGTGCATATAGGTAAATTCCCCAAATAAGAAAGCCTCACCACATTTATGAGCAATTAAATTCCATACATGAATGAATTTTTACAATCAAGTGATTTCTACACTTAAATTATGTCATGTGCTAGAAATTGAACTAAATATTCATTTAGGCATGAAAGTTTCCAAAACTAAGTGTCTACAAGTATAAGATATGAATAATCTTAAAGTGAATATCACTCTTCATGAGCTTACTTAAATCACTGAGCAATGTGATCTTCTACTAAAATCACTCATTGAAAATCTAGCTCAACCAAACCAAATAAAGAAAAATATTGCTCACATTAACGTGCTTATTCACAATAATAAGACTCAAGTTCCCCCATTTATTTTAATTATTAGACTATTTGGTAATAATATTAATAATTGCTTAGTATATTTTATAGCTTTGACCAATGTGATCCCTGAAATAGTTTGTAAAAAACTAAGATTAGTCCCTATCAAATCAAACAAAGTCATAGTTCAATTAGACAAGTCTGAGGTTAAGGTATTTAGTAAGCCTTTCAATGTGTATATGTAGTTGTAATTAGAACCTAGGATATAAAAATTCATATATATTTAGGTTTTGGATATTCCTAAAGCTTATGGGATGCTCCTTAATCAAAATTAGTCAAAACCCTTGAATAGATACATGGCTACATATTTTTCCCACATGTGGTTGCCTTAGAGAGGTATATCCAATCATATCAGAGTAGATAGGAAACCCAGTATGAGGCACATGATAATTAATACAATAAAATCAATGAGAAATTAAACCTAGTATCCTCTAACTTAGTAATTTATATGTTGTGTACAAATCCTACTAAAGATAAGGATGACAATAATCTTGAGTTTCCAAGTTTGTGGTCTCTATACATTGATGGGGTCTATTCCAAATAAGGTAGTGTGCTATGACTTATATTAATATATGTGCACGAAAAGAGGTGTATAGCTTATTATATGCTGTAGTTCCCTTGTACTAATAATTTGGTAGAATATGGAACATTAATACTTGGGTTGTAATTTATGTTGAAGCATAAATCTAAAGAGTTGAGAGTGTTCATTGATTATAAATTAGTTATGAACTAAGTTAAGAGTGTATTTTAATACAATATTTAATTGATTTTTTTCCACTTTTAATTTTATTCCCATCCCCCAAGAGGAAAACAAAATTTTTGTTTCATTGGCTGGAAATCTCTACTACAAATTTAACACCTCTATATGACACAAAACTACAAGAAATTTATATTGAGTCAGTCCCTTTTCTTTCTATCATGGACAATGTAGGAAATTTCTAGGTCTTTGAATATGACCAACATATCATAGAGTTATTTCAAAATTTAGGAGTATTTGATGCTTAAATACTTGATGAAGCAAAAAGAGACAATCCTATAGAGAAGAAATTTGATAATAGTTGTGCTATGGAGATCAAGGTAATTGAATTCCAAAAGGTATAAATTAATTATAAAGGATTGTTTATGCTAACATCCTTGTGCACTCACCTAAAATACCAAAATATGAACATAAAAAATGATGAATTATGAGCCTCAGCTCCTTTGAAAAGCCCCAAAATTTCAATATTTCACATGATTGGATAGATATAAAGGTAGAGTAACTTTGAAAATTGTTTTTAATATATAAAGACATCATCATTTGGTCTTATGGAGATCTAAAGGTCTTCAACCAAAATATAATGACCCACACCATTCCTCATATTACAAATTAGAAACCATTGAGGAAGAGAGAAAGCCCTGTGAACCTAATTCTAGAATTACTTATACATGAAGAATTCCACAAGCTTCTCTCATCTAGAATAATTTTTCCAATTCATTACTCCAATTGAGTATAAAATATAGTACATGTACAGAGAAATGGAAAAAATAAACTATGCATAGACTTCTAAAATCTGAACAGAGCCTCAAAAAAATACAATTATCCATTGCCTTCCCTTGATGAGGTAATCCATATGGTGAATAGATCCAAGATGATGTCCTTATTGGATGTATTCTCATGATATAATTAGGATTTAGTAAATTTATAAGATTGAACTAAAGTTGAATTTACAATGAAATAGGGCACATTCATCTACAAGTGAATATTTTTTATATTGAATAATGTTGGAGAGACATTTGAAAGGGTTATGTGTTTTAATTTTGAAGGTTGAATCTGTAAATGCATTGTGATTTATATGGATTGTTTAAACATATTTTCAAAATGTCAATCAGATTACAACTTTCATTTGTATAATGTGTTTGAAAGATGTAGAATGTATGGCATTTCCTTGAACCCAAAAAAGAGCATGTTCAGTGTCACTGAAGGTAAACTTCTCAGTCATATCATCACAAAATAAGGTATTGTTATCAATCTTGAAAGAGTTGAAGTGATTTCTAAATTAACTTTGGCCTATTAGTAAAAAAGAGCTAAAATCCGTCTTTGCTAAAATAAATTTTGTTCTCAAGTTAATTTATAGATTTACTAAAATTTTGAAGCCTTTAGATGTTATGTTGAAATATGATGCTAAAGTGGATTGGCATATTGAGTCAAATAAATAATTTTTATACATAAAAGATGGCATCATCCAAAGACTAGTCCTAATAAGTCTAGATAATGCTATAGACTTCAACATTTACCATTTTTCCTCTAAGCATACCATTACCACCTACCTCACACAAAGATAAGATGGATAAGAACACCATGTTGCTTTTATCAGCACCAATTTAAAAGATGCAAACTTGAGATAATCTACTTTAGATATACATACTTACACTTTGGTTAAAACTATGAAAAAATTTAGGCACTATATTATTAGTAATAAATTAAACACAATTATGTCAGACCCAACTATCAGTCAAATGTTGGGGTAGAAAAAGCTAGGGTAATGTTGGTGTAGATGGATGACTAAGCTATAATAGTATTACTTGGAGATAAAAATTATAAATATGGTCTGAGGTTAAGGTCTTATTATAACTTAAATTGATCTAAGGATTACCATGAATTAAATATAATAAGAACAAGTGATGCCATAAGATTGGTACACCCTAATTATCCATTATCTTCTCTATGGGAGCTCACCACTTGAACTCAATTAAATGCAAAAATAGATCTTAGATTGAAATTAGTGCAATATATGTTGAAATGAGATTTATCTTCAGGAAAAATCATGAAGGCATCTATCTTAGATGTTAGTTAGAATCTAAAGCCAAATAAATTTGGCTAATTTTCATGAAAAGTTAGGTGTTGGTTGTCTTGTACCAAATACAACAACACATACGATACTTCAGGCAGGCTATTATTAGCCCACCATATTCACATATCTCTTTGCACATGTTATAATGTGTCATCATTGTCAATCCCTTATCAAAAAGGAATTCCACCCTACAATGACATTGTAGCTAATCATAGAAGGGAATTCACTTTCCTAATGGAGGTTAGATTTCATAAGAATCATTAATCCCAAATCCTCAATAGGCGACAAGTTTGTTTTTATTGCCACATACTATTATAATAAATGGATAGAAGTAGTGGTGATAAATAATAGCACTATAAATGAAGTAATCAAATGTAGGGAAAATAATGTGACCACTTATTTTGGGAGCCCAATCTCATTAGTCTATGACAATGGTCCTACATTTCAATCTATGGAATTCACTGAGTGGGAATGTAACAAAGGAATCACTTTAAAGTTTTCATCCAATTAATACCCATAAGGAAATGGATTGATAGAATCAACCAACAAGAACATGATCAAATCCATCAATAAGTTTTCTAAGAAGAATCCTCAAGAGTGGCATTTGCTTCTAAAGTTTGTTCTTTGGGCTGACTACATCAGACATAATCATGCTCTAAAAATATAATTATTTTTTTTGGTTTATGATTTGGAACCCATCTTCCCAATTATACTCAAGTTGCCCACCTAAAAATTCATGCAGTAGTTCATGGAAAGTAATGAGAAGGTAGAATCTAGGCTATTATATCTTGTCCAAGTGGAAGAAGCTTGAGAGAAGCTCTAATGAATTTTTACAAGCATCAAGTCACTATCAAAAGATGGTTTGATAATAAGTCTAAAGTGAAATATTTTAGGATTTATGACCTAGTGTTGTGATGGAACAAGGCCTATGAAAACAAAGTCTAGCATTCCAAGTTTGATTCACTTTGTATTGGCCCATACTAGATATCTAAGTTACTGGGATAAAATTCCTTCTACCTCAAGGATTTAGAAGGGAATGTCTTCTATTGATAGTGGATGAATAGTTCTTAAAGCACTAATTCTTAATCATCCCTTCCAATGTGTTTTTAGAGTAGCTCCATATATATATATATATATATATATATATATATATATATATATATATATATATATATATATATATATATATATATATATATATATATATATATATATATATATATCTTAGTTTGTTCCTTATTGTGTGTTTGACTCTTGTTGTATCTTTGCTTTTATTATTTGTTCTTTTGGTTTGGCCCTTTTTGGAATTTGGTGTTTGACATTTACCCTACTAGTAGTCTATCCTAGCCTTTTTTATTCATTGAAAGCCATGACCTACACCTCAATAAAATTAATGCATTGATAAAGTAGCAAAAAGAGGAAGACCCTATGAAGCAATCAAGTTATTACCTATGTGTATCATCCACCTCAATGGTTAGCCATAAACTTGGAAAGTGTAAGTTAGAATTTTGAGAATATTAGGAATGTTTTCATTTGAACAACCCATAGATTAGGAGCAATTTATTTTTCATCTCTTAGAAATTTTGAAGGCCAATGATTCAAAATACAAGTGTATTTTAGAATAGTTTCATTTTATAGTTAAGAATCTATCACTAAGCACTTACTTGAACATTTTAAGACAACTAAACTCACTAAATTATATAATATTATCTAAGTACTTATAACTTTCATAAAAATCCTTTTACCCATGGCTTGGTCCCCAACCCTTAATTGATTGAATAACAAAATACCTTTAAGAAAAAATGGAAGATATAAGAACAATTGAGTTCAAAATTATAGATCCATTATTTCTTCCTCAAAAGGGTGATTCATATAATCTCCATCATAGTCTTTTTATCCTAACTAGAAATGGATATAGGCCTTGAGTGGGACTAGAGGTATCTATGTCAGGATTATAGACACATAGCTAGTAGGAAAACAATGCCCATGCTATTCCCCTTCTAATCCATCTATCCTAAAAATATTCCATCATAATTTATAATGCTTAGGTTGGTCTAAAATTATTCATGTGGATTAAAATGGAATACAAATAAAATCCATTCCATCGCTTCACACACTAATAGCCTTCAGATAGATATGAAACTTAGTATATCACTAAAAGTTATAGAATTTAGTTTTTTAATATTTTATAACTATGTCTAAGGGATTGCTTGAAGACCACACTATGTTCAATAATAAAAAAGGTAGCCTACGTTCTAAATGCAGTAGTATTTTCCCCACATAAGTCACCGTTTATTGTGTCCAATATGCCACACCCTCATTTCTTCAAATCGGAACCCTCTTGATTTAATATAACTATTTCAATCCTCTTTTATTATTTACTTTCTCATTTGTTTTCAAGTTCTAAATCTCTATTTGGACTTGTCTTGGATCCATTTATGTTTCAAATTGCATTATTTTGATTTAAACTTAGTCAATTTTCAATCAAATGGATGAATCAGCTTTAAATTACTAAAAATGATATTTTTTTTGCTAAGTTTTTATGTTATAATGCCTTCATTCAGATTTAACACTAAATACTTTTTTGGATTTTTCCTTACATGTTTTCCTTTGAAAATATAAAAATATTGATTGTGTTCCTTTGATTTATTGCCTACAAGTGCCCACTTTATTTATCAAAGCCACATGGTGATCTTTCATAGCTCCCAATAGACCTAACCCATTTTCAAAAGCTTCTTCATGACTTAGCTAATTATTAAAAAGGTTCTTACCACTCCATAAGACTTGAGTAGTTTATATTCACCTAATGGTAATTCAAATTTTGTCAAGTAGCACAATCTTAGTGACCTGCTACCTTGAGTAGACCCATACACATCAAAATCCTTCAGGTGATTGGGTGAGTAAGATGCTACCAAGTGGAACAATCTTAAAAACTTACTACCCTAGGTGACTTTGTACATAATAAAATGATCAGGGCAAGTAGATGAGTGGGATTATAGCAATTGGAAACATTGTACTACTTTATAGTCCTGGGTTGGTCCATGTAATTATGAAATCCATTTGAGATCTAGGTTAGAAATATGTTAACATAGGGAAACGTCCTACTATATCATAGCTAAGTAATAGTCAAGGCATATTATGTCATTGGATGAGCAGTGACTGAGAAAGGAGAAGACATGTGGTAGGACCTACCAATAAAGGCTGAGCAAAGTGATAGACTACCACATGGCTAGAAGATCAACCTCAAAAAAAAAATTGAAGACATAAGGCCCAGACTATAAAATTAGACCCTAAAAGTAAATAAAAGGCATGAATGGATGAGAATGAATCCTTATGGATAAATAGGTAGGCCTAGTCTTAAAAGGATCATGAGAACTAAAAATGATAGTCATTTAGCCTATCAAATCCATAAAACATGTGAAACTATTATGCATCTAATTTTGATGGCATGATCATGTTGTAGTTGGTTCCTCAACAACTAAGTAGCCCAAAAATGATATATTTTAGGCCATTGAAATGGTGAAATGATCTAAGGGACCCTAATGTCAAGATAAGAGTGGCGTCTACATTAAATCAATATATGAATTGAATGTAGAAGTCTATGCAGGGCAAGCTGGAGTGGCAGCCCAAAAAAAAATTCCAACTATAATCTTCCACTAATATTTGAGTTTGAATGCAACTAAATCCTAGAATTAAATGCAAAAAAAATTGTATGACTTGAGTCATCACATGGCATGCACATTGTTAGGAGTCGTAATATACAATGAACATAAATAAAAATATTTTCCTTAGAGATGTGTGGCTTCTAACTACAAAGGTATGACTCAACTATCAAATTTTTCACAATCTCAACCATATTCCTCAATCATCATTGAAAATTTTAACTACCCCAGTAGTGGGTTGAGAAAGTTTCATAGATAAATATGTCTATATAAGGGATGTTATTTCCCTTTGTAAGGATCAACATTTTGTGTAAGGAAACACTTTCAAAATTGTAAAATAAAATTTAATTGATTGACTTTATCTTCTATCTCATGAATTTTTTCTATTATTTCTTGTCTTGAGTGAATGCCTATGTCAGAGGAGTGATTTTATGATTATTTTGTAGGATGAATCTAGTAATTAGATTTTACATTTGCTAATGTAATTCTTTGTATGTTATTTTTAATTTCTTTATGAACAATCCATGCTTTATGTGTTTTCAATTGTAAAGTATTTCAAAAGCTTTATGTGTCATTATTGCAAAAAATTTGACTATTTACATTGTATGAAGGACCTACAAGTAGAATGTTCATATTGGTGTCCTTTAGAATATTCCACACTAAGTGATTAGATGTTTGTAAAATTGTTAAACTAGGCACATAGTGGTATAATTATGACTTGGCATACTTCAATCCTCAAACATTGATGTCCTCTTGACTAGAAATTTAATTTTTTGCTCCCTTTCCCCCTCATTTTATGTTTATTTTAGAACTAAAACTGTTGATGTTTAAAATGGTGCTATTTCCAACACCAACAATGGGAAGTTTTAGGAATGTGGGACTTGTGACCTGAAATGACCGCCAAATTTTAAAGAAGCTAGCTCTTATTTATCTCAAATGTATTATGAGAAAAGGGATATAAATTAAATAGAATCACCAATGCAATGAAATAAAATTTAACTATGGCAATGCACCTGAGTTTAATTTGTCCCTTAATACTAAGCACAGTGAAGCTATCTTTAGGATTCAATTACATTAGAGAGCAAACAATGCATGATCAATGTAAAAGATGAAAACAAATAGAATCAAAGGCTCATAACTTACATGATTTTTGTAGTAACACAGAAATCAGTCTTCTTATTAATTTTCTAGTCACATAAAAGGCACTGACACATGCACAATTATACAAACTTTCTAAATCAAGAAAATAGAACAAAGGCAAATGATATTACTAGCCACAACAAGAAAGTCTAAAAAAACTTCTTGATAACAATCTCTTGCAAAAAATTCTCTCCCCTGGCAATGATTTTTCCCCCTTTTTTTAACTTGTGATCTGCACCCATATTTATAGCATACGATTGGCTCTAGATTGCCCACAAGATCCAATCCCAACGGTCTAACTGAACTCTAACTTAACTGGAAGTTTTTAACAAAAGATATTATTTGGATCTAAAATGGTTGGCCTCTCTACAAGTTCATGGGATGAATTAGATGCACATGACACTTTACACTGTGAAATAGGTAAGGACACTTGGCAGCATCTGCTAGTCTTAATAAGTGACACATGGTGGCTTCTGCTTGTCTATAGAAGCTTTAGAAACTTTTTTTGAGAGTCCCACGAAAGATGACACGTGGTAATTTTCATTGAGACTTATCTATACTATAGAAACATTCGGGACTCATTTTAGATTCACACAGATGATGATACTTGGTAGCTTCTACTTACTTTAGAAACAAAGCCTAGGGCCCACCATAGTCTTTACTCAATAATGAAATAAAATGAAGAAACTATAGATGTTGATACTTGGCAGTCTCTGCCAAGCTTTAACAAGGGACATGCAACACTTTTTGCTGCATTTAGAGAAACATATTAAAACCTTTCATAGTAGCCACTTGGTGCCTTCCACATGCACTAAGAGAAGCTTATTTAAATAAGATTTTGAAACTCATAAGAAACTTGAAGCGTGGATGCTGACACTTGTCATGCTCCGTTGAGTTATAATGGGACACATGGCACTTTCCATTGATTTTAGAAACAAATTATTTGTCCCAGTAGATGACACTTGGTAGCTTCTGCTCAAATTTGAGACTTAAACAAAACTTTAGGCAAAATTAAAAACTTGCACAAAATGAAAAACTCATGCCTTGTGTCATAACCCTCACTAGCTCAAAACTAAAATGTGCAGGGATAAAACTTGGAGCGCACAACTGAAACTCCAAATAAAATGTAGAGTATTTTACTCTACAGTTCTTGGCGACCCTAAGGACTTTTGAGTTTGCTCAAAAAAAAATCCACAAAATATATAAAAATGTGGTAAAAATCACAAATTCCATAAAGCCATCTAATAAACAGACCATTTAATAGCAGATAGTCCCTGCTTATCTTGAAATTCTTGGAAGGCTAAATTAAGGTTAATGTCCTTGTGTGAAAAACTTTGTAAAACATGAACTATAGCCTTCAATTGGAAATCAAGCTGGGCCATGGGGATCAAGATAGATTCCACTTCTAACACTAATGAATCATCTATTAAACCCTAGAAAATTGACTAATCATTTTGTCTGGCTAACAACCAAGGTTTAATCTCATCAACCATTAACACAGTGTTGCTATCAGGAAAAGGGGAGGGAAGACCCAATTGCACAAGATCTTCAATATGCTTCTTCATGTCTTTTATTCCCTCTTTTACCACATCTAGGAGCTCTTTGCAATTAATTTCTATGGAGTTACAATTGAGAACTTCATTCACCCTTTTTGTAGTAATCATTATGTCACTAATCCCTGCTACTGATAACATTCCATCAATTGTGTCATATAACTTTTGTATCACCATTTGAGAATCAAACACTCTCAGAGACATAGTGGATAGAGTGGCCTAAACTGAAGTCTCCACCTTTTCAAACAATTTTTGTGCATTTAGTAGGAAAGTTAGAGAGGGTCTGAGTTGAGTAATCTCCTCAGAGATTCTTTTCCATACTAATACATATAGCTCCTTAACCAGGTTCAAAACTCCTACATTCCTTGGCTTATTAGCCAACTCAATTATCAATTGTTTTGTTATTTATTTCTCAATTTGAATTTGGGCATGTATGGTGATGGTATTGTTTTTCTCATTCAACAGCTTCTGTTGAAGCTGAGTGACCTATTGCAAGTTTTATTGACATTTTTTCTATAGTATTGCCTTTTCTTGCCTTAGGGTTGTCACTGTAGCTTTCTCTTGAGCTAACTCTTCTTTCAAAGAAGCATTTAGGGCTTGAATAGCTTGGTGAATCTGATAAGAAATAATATCTTGTAACTGTTTGTTGAGACTCTCTATTTCATCATTCTTTGTTTTGATTTCTATATCTAGATGGCTACCATTTACTTTCTCTTGAGCCAGATCAGCCTCTATTTTTTGTAGCTTCTTTGATACTTTCAAATAATCAATAGCTATAGTAGAAGTGGTTTCATTCAGTAGCTCAACCCTATCATGTGGTTTGAAAAGTGGCATATCCATAGCCACTGCACTCATTGTATAATCTTGAGGCTGCATCTACTTGTTTGGCCTGACTACATTAGGTGACAAATGAGTCACAGTTAGCTGCCACTAGACTGGGTCAAATAGTGACCTCATATGTGGTGTAGCTAGAGATTTATTATCTTTCCTCTTTTTATCCATCCAGGCTTCCCTAGTCTTCTTAGCAATGTCTACTTGAGCTTGAAAAGTAGAAGGAGAGGCAATAAACCCGCCCACAAAAGGATAACCCTATGGCAAGCCATAGGGAATAGCCAAATGTTGGCTAGGGGAAATTTGGGGAGGTATTCTCTTTGAGACAGAGGGGGAAAATGAAGGTAATGATGTGGCCTATGATGACATGGCCTGAGTAGTTATAGGTGGGGTAGATTAGGAAATTAACACAGTAGAGGTGGCAAGGGATAATATTTGGCCAATCGGGATTATCACCCCTATAGAAGAACAAAAATACTAAGAAGAAGAAGGAGAAATAACACATACCTGAGGAGCAATAGATGTACTCAGTGGTTGATGCTGTGAGGGCTCTACCTCCTCTTTTGAATCAGGCTAAAGTTTCAAATTCTTATGTTTCCTTGGCCTTTCTTCTTCTTGTTGTTGTGGTTCCTTCTCTTCAACATTTACCACTACTACTAGTGGTGATTTCACAAAACTGAGAACCCTAAAGGTTGACACTAATGGAGAAGCTCTGGGTGGTGAGGATACCACATTCTTTTATTTTTATATAGAAACTGTAGATGAGGTTTGTCTTAGGGGCTGCACTATATGAGTGGATTCTACTTCCCCCTCTAACTCTCCACCTTGTGTCTACAGTTTGCTTGTATCAGGGCTAAAGATAGGAGATAGATGCCATTCATCCCAAATTACCTCCCATTTTTCATCTGAGTTTACATTACCAAAAGGGTGAGTTATCTCAAAAATCTCCTACCTATACTTCCAATAGGCTTCTATTTTCTTAGTTTCCATTCTTTATTCTTAAACTCCCTTTTTAAAATAGAAGTCATTCTAATTCTAGGGTCAAAAACCTTTTCCTTAACATAAAAGGTCTCCCATGGTCTGGCCTCCTGAAAGGGCAAATTCGTCAATTCTACATACCAATTAGGAATATCTTCTTTAGGGTTTCTTCTATTTTCCCAAAAGGGATGGGCCTCATGCACAATTTTAGTGGTGACTTTGTTATTCTTGACCCATAAGGTTATGAAACTACTTGGGTCATATCTCCATTTATCTTTAATTAGAAAGAAACCTAGGAAGGCTAGCTTTCTCAGTAACAAGCGCTTAGCATCTCTGACCTCTAGGGCCATGTTTTTCTCTACCCATAGAATATCATACATTTTCTTTTTCTTCTTTCCAATGCCATATTCATTATCCACCACAGACACTTGCTGGGTGACCTCTAAGAATGCTAACCTAAGAGTCAAAATCTTGGGTAGCAATACTGGTTCTCCATTAAAACCATGGACCCTAATGATAGTATGATGGGATCCAAAAAAGTAGTCACAAGGAATAGTGCAATTTGTCATGAGGCCTCTGACACTTAGAGTTAATCTATTTACAATAGGTTCTAGGCTTAGGTGACAAAAGGTAGGGGCAATAAAAAGTTTCCAAAATTCATGTGGGTCACTTGTTTAGATAATATATGTGTCCATGCAGACACATGAATGGTCTAATTATGACCGAAACTTGGGTCATACATATTCAAATGCCTATATTGTGAAAAGATGCCAGAGTTTTGATACAACATGAGGTGAAATAGATAAGAAGAATACTTGAAAACCCCTTTATATTTGAAATGGGTGAGTTAGTCAACCATTGAATAGGCAATCTGCTCAGAAAAATCTAGTCGGTACTCCTGAGACTTGTCTACAGTTTTTAATCTAAAGAGAATGGTCATTTTACAATCATTGATAGTTATGTCCTCTTTCATTCCAAAAATGAATTCCATCATGGATAGTGCCTCTTGATTGGCTTGTGTAAATTGTGCCCTTCCTATTGGCAGCACTGGCATAATGGTATCATCATCCCCTAATTGTAATTACTATCTAAGAAACCTCAATTGATTATTAATGTTTTCCCACATTTTTTGCATTTTGGCAATGGTGGGAAATGTGGTTGTGTTGTTATGATATAGGGCCAACATGTCCCTAATGGCCTTTGGTGTAATTTAAACCATGAATTGACCCTATTATATGGTGTTTGAGGGTGCATGAAACAATTCTACACATATTTCAATTAAGTCAGGGCACGGATGTACACCTGGGACAATGAATTTTGCCAGTTGGGAAGTCCATATCCTCATTATGAATGTTTCATATTGTCTAGCCTTGGCCTTCTAGATACATATTTGGTGTGCCCCTTCTCGCAGAGCTTTGCCAAACTTTTGAAGGGTTGGGTTTGTTGGGTGAATATTTTGTCGTCAACTAACTAATGACAAAATGGGTATATCAACCACAGTATAAGGAGATTTATGCCACAAAAAGTGTAGGTTTACCACAACTTAATGAGATAAATCTCTCCTCTCATCAAGGGGAGGTTCCCTATGAATCACTTATATGCTATATGTATATATAAGTAAGTAGAAAATAATACTCAGGGTAGTATAACACCATCCATCCCTCTTTTTTTAGAGAGGATGTCCAAGGAACAAAGAGGGAAATCCCAGTCGATGGCTAAAAGCATTCCTCTTCTTTCAAGAATGGTATCCAGGGTAGAGCAAGAAATCCCTAGAAGTAGTAACAAAGTCCACAAAGAAACCCACATAAGCACAAAATCTTTTGTTGCCTCCACTGATTCAGAACACACAGAACAGTAGAGTGAAATGAAGCCCAAAGTCTTTGCCTAAAACTACAATGAATAACAAGGTTACCAAGATAAAAGTAGCTCAAAGTCTTTCTTTTATCTTTTATAAATGTCTTTAGATAATTTTAATACACCCACTTTGCTTATTAAATTGAATAGATAAGAGATTATCAAGGAAGAGAACATAAGAACTATTTCTTAAATAACACAAATTACTTCAACACAAAGTTTGAAATAAACATGTTTCTCATTCATTTGATAAAATATGATTTACAAGTTGAGCACAAATTTTCAAGAAGTGTCTCAATTTTAGTAGAGTTTTTGCTCTCAATTATCCAACCTTTTTATTTACAAAAGAAGTTCCCTTTATATATAGGGAGAAACCTTCAAAATTGAAAAAAGATTAAAATATTAAAATATCTAGTCAAAGATGAGTCATCTTTGACTTTGGGATATTTTATAGATTTTTTTACATGTAATTACATATTACAAAAGTGCATGTACTTTTACATGACAAAAGTACATGAGAAGAGAGGAAGGAGAGAGAATGGAGAGATGATTCAGCTCCTACCGCGAGACTTCTTCAGATGAGCATCATACATGGCAATAGATGCCTAAATTCCTATACTATCTGGCATAATGGTGTTCTTAAAGATCACTCTGGCTCTGATTATAGCGTCTTTCAATGTTGTGATTGCTTTGGCATGACTAGTTAACCTGGTTCTTAGATTATCTAGAGTTAATTGAGTATCTAAGATGTTATCCATAGAAGTCATTGAAAATGCTTTCTCTTCAAAATCCCTCTGGATCATACCTTTGAATTCTCAAATCATCTCTTCTGCTAAATAAAATTGATTATCTCTAGAGGTGAGGTCGCAAGGCAATTCTTCCAGTCTGTTCAACAGGCCAGTGTCACTTTTCTCACTAGCATCCTTAAAAGACTTGAAATCTTCAATTAGTTCCTTAAGCACCTGGATTCTGTATATCATTGATTCCTAGATTTAAACATAAGAATCTTTGCTAGAAATGATGTTGATGGACATCAAGGTGCATTTCTTCAGATCCTTCATCTCTATCCACTTGCAATGATATTTATCTATATTGTCAATATCTTGAGAAATAAGAGAGATGAGGTCTTCTAAATTTGTCCTCACTTTCTTCATCTTGTTTGTCTTGTCAACACCCTTTGTAAGCAAGAAAATTCCTTGAGTATGCATCTTTTGTATATAGTCTTCAAGTACTTTCCATTTCATGTAGGTTTTCTTTGCTTTCTGGATAACAGGATCATCTATGGAAAAGGCTTTTGGGGTTGTTGCTTCAGGAGCAAGAGTGAATTTCTTGACTACTACGGTCAATTGCTCTACCTTTGCCTTATAATAATCTTTCATTTCCTTTTCTTTGCCAAATTTCTGGACCATGATATCCATTGCAGACTTTAGGTCCCTCTTTGTACCCTCATGAGTAACTTTCCCTAACTCAACATGAGAAATGGAATAGCTGCTCATGTCAAAACCCTTTAGGGTTTCATCTTGTGGAGGTTTAGATATCTCAAAAAATTTGTGCCCCTTTTCCTCAACCATTTTTGAAAGGTTCCTTGGTCTCTTAGGGGCCTTGGCTTTCACTGGCACTATCTTGCCAAAATCAAAGTCATCTGTAGAGATGGCTAGCTTCTTCCTTTTAGGCATGAAAGTTGACAACCAAGGTGAGAGAGTAGAAGCATTTATCATGGTGACAGTCCCTATGGCTGGTGTCACTAGGGTAACTTCTCCACTACTAGTAAGAACAACAGGCGCAGTGGGAGTAACAGGTGAAACTATATCGATTGCCAATTGGTCAATGATAGAACTTTCTCTAATATTAAAAGAAGGAGAAGAGAGACTAGGGATAGAACTTGAGAAGTGAAGGACATCTCCAAAAGTTCCTTGAGGATCGCTAAACATAAATCTAGGAGAGGTGGCTCTAGAAGAAGGAACACTGATGGGAGAAAGAGGTGAAGGAGATGCCATAGGGGATTGAGGTGGTGAAGAAGAAATGCCTGCAAGTGGTTGTACCCCTTCTTGGGGAGATAGAGGCTCAGTTATCTACTACTTTGAAGGCCTGTCATCTATCTCCATCTTTTGAGTTACCTATTCCTAGGTGCTTTGTTCTCAAACCCCCTTAGCTGTTGATTTTGGCTCCTTAGCAACCTTCAATTTCTTGGACACAAAGATGATTCTAGGCTTATGAGGCCTAGACAGAGAAGGAACATCACCTTTATTCTTAGTCTTATTCTCTGCCTTCTTCCTTATTTCTACTTGGAATTTAGCCTCTGATCCTGTAATGAATTCCTTCAATGCGATCCCTTTGGCCGCTAACCAATCATTGGTGTTAGCCAATATTGGTTCGAATCTCTTTCTTAAAGAGGTCAATTCTTTTTGGGACCACTAAATTAGAAGAAGAGGAGAATTAGTGATCTTGTCAACCAGGTATCTATTTTTGACTACATTCTTATCATCAACCAAATTAGAGGGAATATCTACAAGCCCTAGATATTCAATATGCTCCAGAGTCAGCTTGTTATAGTCCATCCTTCTAATTTCTTCCATTATTCTCAAGTCTACCTAGATGTCCTCAATCATGGGCTCATGAAACTGAGTCTTTCTTCTAATCATATCTTTGACACCCCTGTAGTCAAAATTGTCTTTTCTTTTGAACTGCTTCATGATGACAAGTTGCATTTCTATCTCCATGGCCCTCACTTTGGTGGTAGTCAAAACTGAGTATCTATCAATTTCAATTGAGAACCTAAAACCTTACCTCTTAAGTTCCATTTTCCTAGTGTGTATGACAACAATCTATCTACACAACTCCATTAAGACTAACTTGTCAGAAGGAAATCTAGGGAGCATGTAGGGATAGCCTTGGAAAAAGCCAACCCGCATATAGCAAAAGGAGGGGCATTGTAAAAATATGCAACCAAAATCATTGATGACTATCTAGGCTTTGTCTGATACTCTTTTTTGTTCTAGATGAGGATTGAATAGGTACACAAATACCATGAAGAAGGCATCATTTACCCTCTTAAAATGATGGATTAATCTTTATAGTGTTAACTAATGGTAATATGAATAAATAGGGGTGGTTCTTCTATCCCCTTCTATTATCAAACTTGGAAAGGTTTGCATTGAAACCACGATGTATACTAAGTACAAAGTCATATATAACTTTGAAGTAGTAGACACTTTCGTCAGTTGCTCATGAAGAGCATTGCTAATTAGCTCACCCCAGAAGATGACTTGCTTCCCTTGTAGAATTATCTTGATAAAGGGATACATCCATTTGTGGAATTGGGAAGAAGATGATAGACCTCATACCCTACTAAGAAGAGTAATCAAGTCACCAACTTCTTCTATAAAATCACTTCTCAAAAAATTTTGTGGCCATCTAGACAAGTTGGTTCTGGGAGTCTTAAGCCACCTATTATTCATCACCTTTTTCGCCCTCTCAAGATCCTTATCATATTCTTTCTATGCCTCAATGAAGTTGATTTTTAGCACTTCAGTAGCAGGAGGGTACATGAAGACTTTATCAATAAATTCAAGGTCTATCCAAATTATCATGTTGCCATTGGCATCTGACACTAACCTGGTCTCTCTATTGTATAACTAGGTACACTGGAGGACAAACTCTATGTGATGCACCACTATAGGGAAAGAGGCAACTAGATGAATGTTGCTTTTGATTATTCTTTTCATCTTTGAGCTCAAGTTTGTCACCTTGGTTCTGTCTACGAACTCAGCCATATCCATGTGGCCGATCTCTGTGTCTCTAATGTCATCGACATTAGAAGTGACCAAGGTGATCAAAAAAATGCCTTGGTACTGCTATGGCCTTTGACTTCTTCAAAGAAGCTTTAGTCATTGAAACTAGTCTTTATTGAGAGCACATTGATGAAGGATAATCCTCAAGGGGTACTGCAATGAGAATCATGATCATGTAATTAGGGAAGAATGGGTAAATTAGGATTTGCACGTCAGGTGATCATGACCAAGGAAGGGCACTTGACAGGGCTGAGGTGAAATGGGTTGGAAAGTAAGAGGAAAAATGAGGAGGTGAAAAATAGAAGGAATGAAAATTTCTGTAGAGTTTTAAAAAATTAGAGAAAAAGATGCAAGGGCGGCAAAATTTGTCGCTCGTGCATATGGGAGATTCAATGTGCACATGTGGCAAATTCTATCGCTTGTGCATGTGGGATGGAAAAAAGGCACGAGCGGAAAATTTTGCCACCCATGCATGCTGGTAGGAAAAAGTGTAAGGGCAGTGAAAAATGCTGCCCTTGCACTCAAGTGTAATGGTGGCAAATTTTGCCACCCTTATATGTAGACCTACATTGGCAGCAAAATTTTCAATCATTAAAGGTGAGGGAGGAACATACAATTGGGTCAGCAAAGTCCTCCACCCTTGTTGGTAGAAAACTATGAGAGATAAGGGAGGGTGGTGAAATTTGCTGTCCTAGCATGGGGCAAGAGGTGTAAGGCCGATGGGGCAGGGAAAGAAGAGGAGGAGAGGAAATCAGTCTGAGGAGAGAGATGCCTAGATTGGAGGAGGAGAAGAGGGGGAGAGAAGAAAACTAAAACAAAAATAAAAACAAAACCTAAGAAAGAGGAAAAACTAGAAACAAAATTTAAAAATAAAGACCTACCTGGAAAATAATGTGCGTTGCTAGCTCAAATCTATCGAAACACACTTTTTCCCACTTGCTAGATCATCTAGAGGTAGAGGGTAGGAGGAGGAGTGGAAGAAATGAATCAAAATGAACCAAAAATAGATTAAATGGGGCAAAAAATGGCCCCAACCACTCAACGCGCATAGCCATAAATACCGTGCATGAAAATTGAGGTAGTGTAGGATTGGCAAAATTTGCCACCCTTACATTGAAAATCGAAGGGTCATGTAGGGGTAGCAAAATTTGCTGCTCCTACATTTTAGATGCAAGGGTGGCAAAAAAATTTGCTCCTGCATGAAGAATGAAGAAAAATGTATTGGCAGTAGAGTTTGCCCCCTGTGCATGAAAATGGAAGAAAAAAGACTAACTCTAGAAAAAGATAAATTTGGTTCCCTAGTTGCATCTATACCATAAAAACTTTCACATTTTGTGGAAAATGAAATGAAAAGACGTTAAGAATTTTGATGTTAGTTGATAAAATATGAGAATGAAAAAAAACCCATCTCGAAAAATGAACTTAGAGAGACAAAAGGTGAAACAGACAAGTTTTACAGGGGGTTGTTCCAAAAATTAGTTGAGCTAATTTTGAAAACAATAGCTAGCTCCTATTGGGGAACTTCTATTGATCGAATCGATCAATGGGAGTAGAAACCAGTCTCTAAGTGCCTTCATCCAAGCCATTGGGCTACGAAGTCACGCTAAAAATAGACGAAAAGAAACAAAACATTAAAACTATATACACTTACAAGTGGATCCATCTATACTTCAAGGATTGAAAAGCTTTAGATGTTGCCCACTGTGGGGTAGTGAAAATGGCACTCCATCTTGATACTCTAGTAAGAATCTATTCTCACCACAGAGTTGTCGAATGGTAAACGGACCTCTCCATAAAGAGTCAAATTTTCCATGCATTCCCTTCGGTTCTCACCTCTTGTCCTACAATAAGACTTGATCTCTGATTTGAAAATCATGAACCTTACCTCTTTTGTCAAAAAAATTCTTCACCTGATTTTGATGTGCCATAATCTGGTCCACCACCATGGTTCACTACTCATTCAATTCAGTTAGACACATGATCCTTTTGTCAATTGAATTTTCAAAGGTTGAATCTTTGATTGCTATGGCTAGCCTAAGTGTTGGTAGTTCTAGAGTGATAGGTATCTCTACATTCAAGCCATATAGAAGTTGGAAAGGTGACATACCTATGGCCCTCTTGAGTGTAATCCTATCCACCCATAAAGTATCAAATAATGCTTTGCGCCAAATTCTCTAATTATCATCTATCAATTTCTTGACAATAGTGACCAGATTCTTATTGCTCGATTCTGCTTGGCCATTTCTCTATGGAAAATAATTTGAAGTGTGGGATAGGGTAATCCCATAATAAAAGTAGAATTGAGTAATTTCATGTGAAGAGAAACATGTTGCATTATCTGTTACAATTTTGAGTGGGACCCAAAACTGAGAGATGATATTTTCCTTAAGAAAATTGCACACCACTTCAGACCTAGCGTGCTTGGTTGGGATGGCTTCCACCCATTTGGTAAAGTAATTAATTGTCATGATGACATAACCATGTCTGACACTCAAAAATGGGTCAACTATGCCAATGAAGTCAATACCCCACTATTGAAAAGGCTCTTCGATTATTACCGGCTTGAGGGGCAATGTGGCCAATTTAGGCTTTCTAACAAACTATTGACACAATTTGCATCTACGCACCCATTTGTAGGCATCTTGAAATAGCGTAGGCCAATAGTACCTTACTCACATAATTTTGTGTGTTGTCACTGGTGTAGAAAAATGTCCTCCATAGGACAAATTATGGAAAGACTCTAAGAGTTTATCTTGTTGTACCTTATCGACACAATGAAGAAATGCCCTATCCAGGTTCCTCTTGTACAGACCATTATCCCACAAAACATAGCTAGTAGCCTTTAGTTTAAAATTCCATTTTTCCTTATAAGAGAGATGAGTGGGACACTCACCATAGGTCAAAAAATGGGCAATGTCAGAATACCACTCATCAGTAGTGGTAACAAAGAGAACTGTAGGCATGCCTTCAATCTCCATTTTTTCATTTTTTGCTCCCTTGGGAATGTTGTCAACAATCAACTGACAAAGACCCTTTCCCCACACAAGTTTGGTAGGTTTTATATCTAGATCAAACTCTTGAATCTTGGTGATCCAATTACCTCTCTTCGTACCAAACTCCTATTGAGTCAAAATGGATTTCACTGTTGTGTCAAGCACCAAAACCTTAGTATGCGAGTTTAGGATATAAAACCTGAAGTGCTTAACTACTTTGACCACCACATATGCATAATTCTCTATATTTGAATATTTTAGCTCATGAGCTTTGAGTGGACAACTCATGAAGGAAATAGGAGATTCCACACCCTCTTGAATCTATTGAACTAAAATAGCTGAGAGTGTATGTTCAGAAGCATAATTGTATATTTTGAAGTTTTTGGTGTAGTCTGGACAAACTAGGATTGGTGCATGAGTGATCACTTCTTTGATGTCTTTAAACACTGATTTTACCTCTATAGTCCACCTGAAGGTAGCATTGTCTTTCATCATATTAATAATGTGGTGAGTTTTATCAGCGAACTCAGGGATGAACCTTTGAAGAAAATTCACCTTTTTAAAGAAAGAGTGATCCGCAATTTTACTGGTAGGTAGAGTAAGTTCTTGGATAGATTTGACTCTTTCCAAGTCAATTTTAATACCTTCTCGAGACACAATGTGGCTGAGAAGTTTCCCTTCTATCACCCCAAAGGTAGATTTTTTGAGATTTAGAGAAATACCATTCTGACGATAGTGTTCTAGTATTCTTTGTAAATGGTGGACATGGTCAGAATGATGCTTTAAAAATATTGTCAAATCATCCAAGTATACTATAATGAACTTACCCATTTCATCCTTAAAAGTGAGGTCCATCGCTCTTTAAAATGTGGTGCCAACATTTATCAGGCCAAAAGGCATCCTTCGATAAGCAAAGGTGCCCCATGGTGTGGTGAAGGTAGTCTTATGCTGATCTATTTTTTCAACTTCAACTTGATTATACCCTGAGAAACTATCTAGCATTGATAACATCTCTGAACCTATTACCATCTATAGAACTTGATCCATGATAGGGAGAGGGTAGTTATCTTTTAAAGATAACTGATTCAAGTTTTTGAAATCTACACAGATTCAGATTTCACCATTCTTCTTTCTCATAGGCACTATATTGGCAATCCATGTGGAGTGATGGATTGAGAAAATTATCTGGGCATCAAGCATTTTTTGTTTCTCAGATAAAATGGTACTTGATATTTTTGGATTATATTTTCTAGACTTTTGCTTGTAAGGTACTGAGTTAGCCTTAAAAGGAATGTCATGACAAATTTCATCAGGTTTGAGTGATTTTAGGTCATCATAAGAATATGCTAAGACATCTATATATTGGTAGAGTAGATTAACAAGCTTGAATCTCTCCTCGGGAGTGCAGCATTTCCCAATGTTCACCATCTTAAGATCTCTGTTGGTTCCCAAATTCACTTGATCAAAATCTTGAGAGGAGTTTAAATTTGTTCACTGTTGTTTGATGAACCTGTCATGGTTATCAAACAATTTCTCTAGAGAAACCAGGCCTTTGGGAATCTTATTCCCTTTAAGCTATAGAAAATCCTCACCTGTGTCCGTGTTCGATTCATAAGTTGTCTCACATTCCTAAAGTTCACCACCTTCAAAATGAAGTTATTTGAAGCTATCTTTTTTCTCCAAGAAGGCAATGATTTGATCGTCATTGTTCAATACTTGCCAATGACCGGTATTATTAGGTACACTTGGTTGAAAGACCAGTTTAATAGTGTACTTGTCTCCTTTAAAGTCTGGGTGGGGAACCAAGAGAGTAGTAGAAATAGCCAATGTATCTGCCTGGTCATTGAATTCTCTCAAAATAGTAGAGATGCTAAAAGCATCAAAATTTTCAATTTGGTCCCAAACTAGATTGTGATAGTGGTGCAATCTTTCATTCTTGATTTGATAGAGGTTCCTTACCTGACAAACCACCAATTTGGCATCCCCTTTGGCATGGAGGAGTTTAATATCTTTTTCCCTAGCAGCTTACAATCCAAGTAATAGGGATTCGTACTCATCTATGTTTTTGGTGTTGCTAAACTACAACTTGTAGGATAAAGGAATAATATCTCCTTGAGGAGATACCAACACAACTCTAGCTCCTGAACCAGTAGAGGAGTAGTTGCCATCGAATTCTAAGATCCATACCTCATTAGACACTACTTTTTTCATGAAAACTTCTTCATTTGGAGGAAGAGGTCTTACCATGCATTCATTTTACTTTACTGATTATCCTGCTTTGTCAGCTGAACACATTTCCAAGTTATTAATTTTGAGAGTTTCATTAGACATCTCATGAGCTTCGTCTATGGATAGGAAATAGTTACCCATGCTTGAAGACTCAAATAAAATTTGAGCTTCTGGTGCTGACGATCGGGTGACTACGTATCTTGTCTCTTTTTCAAGAAGTAATTTATTCATAATACCTTGAATTGGGATCCTTGCCTCCAACAAGTCCATGCTTAGCTCACCCCCAATATCCTTGCAGAAATTCCACCCAAGAAGGATGTCGTAAGAGGCCAGAACATTAGCCACTAGAATTGTCATTTTTATCCTCTTTTCTAGAAAAGTTGTGAACGTAAATTGGGTATCTTTTATTTGACCAAGGAGTGGGAATTGCTTATTTTCCATAGAAAAAACACCTCCCAAAAGTTTTGGTCAAAGTTAGACCAAGGAAATCTACCACCTTGGTAGGCATAACATTATCAGAAGCTCCAGAGTCTATTATGCAATTACTCAATTTGTAACCATTTATTAGTAGGGAAACATAAAAAGGTTTTATTTTCCCTAGAGCAACAAGAGGAGTCACAACAAGATTATTTTGGGTGGATTTATCCTTGGGGGGATCATGAGTATCCTTTGAATAATCTTGTCCTATGGAGATAACTTTATTTTTCACATATTCTGTCAATCTATCAAACTGTTCAGGATTGGCTCTCAAATACTCAATCTCAGTCATTTGAATCTTAGTCTTTTTGGTGTGATCAATTATATCAAATAACTGAAATGAATTTGAGACAGAAAAAGAAGGTCCATCATCTTGATCTTTAGTGGGTGTGGAACTAATATGAGCGATAGAGGTGGAAGATATGGGACGGTTTGAGGTACTTAATTTTTTGTGAGTTACCTGATCTTTTGATTGGGGAGGTAATGGAGTCCCTCATTTAGTGATGGAAACCACCGACTGAGGTTCTTCTTCTTTTATTTTGTCAGTTTGTGGAGCTGATTGGTTTTAAGATTTGGTAAAAACAACATCAGATCCATCAAACCCTTCTCCTTTACTTCCAGCTTTGTCTTGGTAATCTAGGAAACTGATATTGGAGTCGCTACCTAATTCTTCTTCCTGATCTTCAAAGAGATTAGCATCATCTTGTTGGTCTAACTTAGGTTGGAGTGAAAAGTCATGTTCAGCCTCCAGGTAACTGACCATTGAATTGGCAGTTGTTGCTTCAATGGCAAGTTTCCCCTGAGGGGGAGGCAGGCAATTTGGTTGCCCTTGGTTTTGGGCAAAATTACCCTGATATTGTTGATTATAGAATGTTCTCCTTGGCATATCTTGGTAAGTGAGAATGGACATACCTTGGGCCATTTGTCTCTTCAAATCTATTAGTTCATTTGTCAATTTTTACACTACAGGATCTGTAATGCCTGTAGAAGAACTTTCAACAGATGAAGAGAATCTATTTTTACTAGAGTCTTTTCTGATCTTACCTACCAGGATAAGATCATCCTCAATCTTAGTAGCCAAATTTTTAACCAATGCAAGATCCATAGGGCCAACCTGCCTTAACAAAAAGCTTACTTTAGAAAGTTATGAATTGATGAAAAAGCACTTGAGATTCTCTGGCGTGGGCTGAGTAACGGTAGGGATCCAGTTTCTTAACTTATTAAATTTGGCTATGAAATCCCTCATGGGATCATGAGGTTCTTTCTTCATTTGCGTAAGTTGAGCTAACAAGGTGTGTGCATCTTCAGTAGCTTTAAACCTAGATTCAAATTTGGACTTGAGCGTATTCTAGTCAGTTATAGTTTGAGCTTGAAGGTGGTAAAACCAATCCACAACAGTGCCTTGTAGAGTTTCTACAAAAAGTCTCACTGCTACGTCTTCGAATTCCACACTGATCACATCATATGCTATAGAGAAGGTAGCAATATGCTCATCAGGATGAACCTTTCCATCATCGAAACACTTGAGAAATTTTTTCCTAAAACTATGAGGTAGTTCATGTAAGGGTGGGGTCAATTAAGAGGGCCAAAAGAGTTGTCCCACGAACCTTGAGCCATTATAATAAGATGATTAAATGGTGGAATAATAAATCTTGGTGGGGTCAATAAAGACAAAGCCTTACCAATATTGAGGTTAGAAGCTTCACCAGATATGGGAGATCTGGCATTGGTAGGAGGGAAGCTCTTAGCTCGCTGAAGACGAGATGATGGAGGATAAATCTCAAAATTAGTTTGCCGCACCAACTCGAATACAAGATCAACAATACCCTAAGCTCTCTGGCCTTGTGTGTATGGTGGATCTGCTAAAGTGTCAAATGAAAAAAGGACTGAAACTACTTTAAGTTGAAGCTTGAGGCTTCAAAATGCAAGTTCATTTCCCCAGTGGAGTCACCAAAAAGCTATTGGGTGAATATTTTGTCATCAACTAATTGATGATAAAATAGGTATATCAACCACAGTATAAGGAGATTTATGCCACAAAAAGTGTAGGTTTACCACATCTTAATGAGATAAATCTCTCCTCTCATCAAGGGGAGGTTCTCTATGAATCACTTATATGTTATATGTATATATAAGTAAGTAGAAAATAATACTCAGGGTAGTATAACACCATCCATCCCTCTTTTTTTAGAGAGGATGTCCAAAGAAAAAAGAGGGAAATCTCAGTCGATGGCTAAAAGCATTCCTCTTCTTTCAGGAATGGTATCTAGCGCAGAGCAGTAAATCCCCAAAATTAGTAACAAAGTCCACAAGAAAACCCATGTAAGCACAAAGTCTTCTGTTGCCTCCTTCACTAATTCAGAACACACAGAATAGTAGAGTGAAATGAAGCCCAAAGTCTTCGCCTAAAACTACAATGAATAACAAGGTTACCAAGATAAAAGTAGCTCAAAGTCTTTCCTTTGACTTTTATAAATGTCTTTAGATAATTTCAATACACCCACTTTGCTTATTAAATTGAACACATGAGAGATTATCAGGAAAGAGAACATAAGAACTATTTCCTAAATAACACAAATTACTTCAACACAAAGTCCGAAATAAACCTGTTTCTCATTCATTTGATAAAATATGATTTACAAGTTGAGTACAAAGTCTCAAGAAGTGTCTCAATTTTAGTAGAGTTTTTTCTCTCAATTATCTAGCCTTTTTATTTACAAAAGAGGTTCCCTCTATATATAGGGAGAAACCTTCAAAATTGAAAAAATATTAAAATATTAAAATATCTAGTCAAAGATGAGTCATCTTTGACTTTGGGATATTTTCCAGATTTTTTACATGTAATTACATATTACAAAAGTGCATGTACTTTTACATGACAAAAGTACATGAGAAGAGAGGAAGAAGAGAGAATGGAGAAATGATTCAGCTCCTGCCACCAGACTTCTTCAGATGAGCATCATACATGGCAATAGATTCCTAAATTCCTATACTATCTGGTGCAATGGTGTTCTTGAAGATCACTCTAGCTCTGATTGTAGCATCTTTCAATGTTGTGATTGCTTTAGCATGACTAGTTAACCTGGTTCTTAGATTAACCAAAGTTAATTGAATATCTAAGATGTTACCCACAAAAATCATTCAAAATGCTTTCTCTTCAAAATCCCTCTGGATCATACCTTTGAATTCTCGAATCATCTCTTTTATTGAAAGAAATTGATTATCTCTAGAATTGAGGTTGCAAGACAATTCTTCCAGTCTGTTCAATAGGCCGGTGTCACTTTTCTCACTAGCATCCTTGGAACACTTGAGATCTTCAATTAGCTCCTTGAGCAGCTGGATTCTGTATATCAGTGATTCCTTGATTTTAACATAGGAATCTTTGTTGGCAATGACACCGATGGACATCAAGGTGCATTTCTTCAGATCCTTCATCTCTAACCACTTGCTAAGATATTTATCTGTACTGTCAATATCTTGAGAAATAAGAGAGACGAGGTCTTCTAAATCTGTCCTCACCTTCTTCATCTTGTCTATCTTCTCAACACCCTCTGTAAGCAAGAAAATTCCCTGAGTATGCATCTTTTCTATATAGTCTCCAAGCACTTTCCCTTTCATGTAAGTTTTCTCTGCTTTTTAGATAACAAGATCATCTATGGAAAAGGCTTTTGGGGTTGTTGCTTCAGGAACAAGAGTGAATTTCTTGACTACTATATTTAATTGCTCTACCTTTGCCTTATAGTAATCTTTCATCTCTTTTTTCCTATTAAATTTCTAGACCATGATATCCATTGTAGACCGTAGGTCACTCTTTGCACCCTCCTGAGTAACTTTCCCTAACTCAACATGAGAAATGGAATAGCTGCTCATGTTGAAACCCTCTAGGGTTGCATCCTGTGGAGGTTTGGTTATCTCTATAAATTTGTGTTCCTTTTCCTCAACCATTTTTGAAAGGATCCTTGGTCTCTTAGGGGCCTTAGCTTTCACAGGCACTATCTTGCCAAAATCAAAGTCATCTATAGATATGGCTAGCTTCTTCTTTTTGGGCATGAAAGCTAACAACCAAAGTGGGAGAGTAGAATCACTTACCATGGTAACAGTCCCTATGGCTAGTGTAACTGGGATAACATCTACACTGCTAGTGGGAACAATGGGTACAGTGGGAGTAACAGGTGAAACTGTATCGACCATCGGCTGGTCAATGGCAAAACTTTCTCTGATATTGAAAGAAGGAGAAGAGAGAGTAGGGATAGAACTTGAGGAGTGAAGGATGTCTCCAAAAGCACCTTGAGGATCACTAAACATAAATTTAGAAGGAGAGGCAGCTTCAGAAGAAGCAACACTGATGGGAAAAAGAGGTGAAGGAGATGCCATAGGAGATTGAGGTGGTGAAGAAGAAATGCCTACAAGTGGTTGTGCCCCTTCTTGGGGAGATAGAGGGTCAGTTCTCTACTACTCTGAAGGCCTGTCATCTATCTCCATCTATTGCACTACTTGTTCTTGGGTGCTTTGTTCTTGAACCCCCTTAGCCATTGATTTTGACTCCTTAGCAACCTTTGATTTCTTGGATACAAAGATGATTTTAGGCTTGTGAGGCCTAGACAAAGAAAGAACATTGCCTTTATTCTTAGTCCTGTTCTCTACCTTCTTCCTTGTTTCTACTTGGAATTTAGCCTTTGATCCTGTAATGAACTCCTTCAATGTGATCCCTTTGGCCACTAGCCAATCATTGGTGTTAGCTAATATTGGTTTAAATCTCTTTCTTAAAGAGGTCAATTCTTTTTGGGACCACTAAATTAGAGGAAGAGGAGAATTAGCTACCTTGTCAGCTAGGTATCTATTGTTGATTATGTTTTTATCATCGACCAAATTAGAGGGAATATCTGCAAGCCCTAGATATTCAATCTACTCCAGAGTCAGTCTGTTGTAGTCCATCCTTCTGATTTATTCCACTATTCTCAAGTCTACCCAGATGTCCTCAATCATGGGCTCATGAAACTAAGTCTTTCTTCTAATCATATCTTTGACACCCCCATAGTCAAAATTGTCTCTTCTTTTGAACTTCTTCATGGTGAGAAGTTGCATTTCTATCTCCATGGCCCTCACTTTGGTGGAAGTCAAAATTGAGTATCTACCAATTGCAATTGGGAACCTAAAACCTAGCCTCTTAAGTTCCATTTGCCTAGTGTGTACAACAACAATCTATCTACACAACTCCATTAGGACTAACTTGTAAGAAGGAAATTTGGGGAGCATGTAGGTATAACCTTGGAATAAGCCAACCCGCATATAGCAAAAGGAGGGAAATTATAAAAAAATGTAGCCAAAATCATTGATGACCATCTAGGCTTCGTCTAATACTCTTTTCTAATCTAGCTGAGGATTGAAAAGGCACCAAAATATCATGAAGAAGGCCTCATTTACCCTCCTAAAATGATGGATTGATCCTTGTAGTGTTAACTGAGGGTTATATGAATAAATAGGGGTGGTTCTTCTATCCCCTTTTGTTGTCAAACCTGGAAAGGTTCACATTGAAGCTATGATGTATACTAAGTATGAAGTCATAGAGAACTTCAAAGTAGTAAACACTTTCTTCAGTTGTTCATGAAGAGCATTGTTGATCTGCTCACCCCAAATGATGGCTTGCTTCCCTTATATAATTATCTTGATAAAGGGATACATCCATTCATGGAATTGGGAAGATGGTAGACCTCATACCCTGCTGAGAAGAGTAATCAAGTCACCAACTTCTTCTATGAAATCACTTTTCAAAAAATTCTATGGCCATCTAGACAAGTTGGTTTTGGGAGTCTTAAGCCACCTATTATTCATCACCTTCTTTGCCCTCTTGAGATCCTTGTCATACTCTTTGTGTGCCTCAACAAAGTCAAATTTTAGCACTTCAGTAGTAAGAGGGCACATGAAGACTTTATCGATAAATTTGAGGTCCAATTGAATTATCATGTTACTGTTGGCATGTGACACTAACCTGATCTCTTTGTTGTAGAACTAGGTGCACTAGAGGATGAACTCTATGTGATACACCACTATAAGAGGCAACTAGATGAATGTTTCTTTCAATTATTCTTTTCATCTCTGAGCTCGAGTTTGTCACCTTGGTTTTGTTTATGAACTTGGCCATATCCACGTGGCTGATCTCTGTGTCTCTAATGTCATCGACATTAGAAGTGATTGAGGTGATCAGGAAAATGCCTTGGTATTGGTACTTCATGGCCTTTGAATTTTTTAGAGAAGCTTTAGTCATCAAAACTAGTCTTTGTTGAGAGCACGTTGATGAAGGAGAATCCTCAAGAGTTACTACAATGAGAATCATGATCGTGCAATTAGGGAAGAATGGGAAAATTAGGGAATTTACATGTCAGGTGATCATGACCAAGGAAGGGCACTTGACAGGGCCAAGGTGAAAATGGGTTGGAAAGCAAGAGGAAAAATGGGGAGGAGGCATAAAATAGAAGGAACAAAAATTTCTCTAGAGTTTAAAAAAATCAGAGAAAAAGATGTAAGGGCAGCAAAATTTGCCACTCCTACATGTGGGAGAGTCAATGTGCACAGGTGGCAAATTCTACTACTTGTGCACGTGGATGGAAAAAAGGCATGGGCAGCATATTTTTCCACCCACGCATGCTGGCAAGAAAATGTGTAAGGGTAGCAAAAAATGCCGCCCTTGTACTCAGGGGTAATGGTGGCAAATTTTGCCACCCTTATACGCAAACCTACATCAGCAGCAAAATTTGCCACTATTAAAGGTGAGGGAGGAACATACAATTGGGGTGGTGAAGTCCTCTACCCTTGTTGGTAGAAAACTATGGGAGATAAGGGAGGGCAGCAAAATTTACCGCCCTAGCATGAGGCAAGAGGTGTAAGGTCGACAGGGTAGGGAGAGAAGAAGAGGAGAGGAAATCAGTCTGAGGAGAGAGACGCCTAGATTAGAGGAGGAAAAGAGGGGGAAAGAAGAAAACTAAAACAAAAATAAATAAAAAACCTAAGAAAGAGAAAAAACTAGAAACAAAATGTAAAAACAAAGACCTACCTGGAAAATAACACAAGCCACGAGCTCAAATCCATCAAAATGCACTTTTTCCCACTTGTTGGATCATCCAAAGGCAAAGGGAAAGAGGAGGAGTGCAAGAAATGAATCAAAATGAACCAAAAATGGATTAAATGGGGCAAAAAATGGCCCTAACCACTCGACGTGTAACCATAAATGTCATGTATGAAAATCGAGGTAGTGTAGGGGTGGCAAAATTTGTCACCTTTACGTTGAAAATCGAAGGGTCATACAGGGGCAGTGAAATTTACCACTCCTACATGGGAAGGAGAAAAATGTAGGGGTGGCAAAATTTTCCACTCCTACATTCTGAATGTAAGGGTGGCAAAAATTTTTGCTCTTGCATGAAGAATGAAGAAAAATGCATTGGCGATAGATTTTGCTGCCCATGCATGAAAATAGAATTAAAAAGACTAACTCTAGAAAAAGATAAATTTGGTCCCTTGGTCGCATCTAGACCATAACAACTTTCACATTTTGGGGAAAATGTAACGAAAAGATGTTAAGAATT
Organism: Torreya grandis; assembly: GCA_037957365.1. NCBI lineage: Eukaryota > Viridiplantae > Streptophyta > Pinopsida > Cupressales > Taxaceae > Torreya > Torreya grandis. The sequence continues at coordinate 386,603 of JARHVA010004808.1, read as the reverse complement.
TTGATGTCAATTGAGCAAATCAAGAACGAGAAAAAACTTGTCTCAAAAAATGAACTTAGAGAGACAAAGGGTGAAATAGACAAGTTTCACAGGGGGTTGTTCCAAAAATGAGTTGAACTAATTTTGGAAACAATAGGGTTTGTGATTCCATCTATAAAATCCTTCACCTTTGCTAGGTCAATCACATAACCAACTTTGGAGACTCTAGTTCGTGAATAGGTCTTTAAGGGTTGTGCAGGAGTCGAAGCATATGATTTACTAGTGAGAATCTTATCAATGGATTCATAAATCCCAAGCCCCTGTTGTGAAGATTGTGCCTCCTCCATATATGTGTTTATATTGGTAATTAGTGAATTTATGTAACAAGTATGGAGCTTTGTAACAAAGAAGGCACTTTTACTAAGTAGGTTTGCTTATGAATTAAAATTACAAGTAACAAGGATTTTTTTAGCAGATGTAGGAATGGATGAGACACTATTAAGCCTTAACTCTTGTTACTGGGGTATTTAATGACCCATCAAGTCTCAAAAATGGCATTAAAACTGGATAACCATTAGTAAATCTTATTAAATATGCGTGGGACAGCGAGTCAGATACGTCATGAAAGTGGTTGCATAAAGGTACCTTGGGAAATTTTGGGGATTTGAGAGACTTAGTGAATGTGAGAGTTTCAAAAAAAATTTAAAAAAACTTTGAGCCATGGCCACGTGTTTAAGAACACTTATTTAAAAGAAAGAGCGGGAAAAAAATGGGAAAATAGAGCAACAAGGAAAGGGAAATTATCTAACTATGATACATAAGAGATACTGCTTAAATGAAATGTTTCAAGTAGATCCCATTCATAGGAATCTCTTCAAGTTCACCCTCCATTATTTTTAGCTCATGAATTTTGTTGTTTATATGTATGAATCTTATAGGGGCCAGTCCACAATGACTCAAATTTAGTGTGTCGACCTGGCTTGGCAGCTCTCGCATCCCATTTCAAAATAACTGAGCCTACTTCAAAATGGGGGTTTGAAGTCTTCTTATCAAATTAGTCTTTGATTATTTTCTAATGTTTCATTAATGATTCATGTGTTATATCCCTCTTTTCTTAAACTTCCAGGAGCTCAGCAAGTTTGACTTGCATGGGGCCATTCTCCTCAATTTCAATCTATTTTAATAACTGGAGAGCAGGAATCTCCAAGCTCAGGGGCATTATAGCAAGCTTACCATAGATCAATTCATATGGAGACATTTTTCTCACTTGTTCAGGTGTAATTCTATCAGCCCACAGTGATATATTAAGCACTTTATGCCACTCTTTGTGATGATCAGCCCTTATTCTCCTAATAAGTCTAATCAGGTTCTTATTGGTTGATTCTACCAAACCATTACCCTAAGGGTAATAATTTGAGGAAGTTTTCAGATAGATTCCATACTTTAGTGCAAAGTCAGATATTTTTGACCTTAAAAATGCCTTAGCATTATCTAAAATTATGGTATGAGGAGGCCCAAAGCGAGTAGTGATACCCCCCATAAAGTCTAGGATCACATTTTCTGTTGCTTCTTTGAGTGGCACTGGCTCACTCCATCTAGTAAAATAATATGTGGGAGTTAGAATCCATTTATGTCCCATACTCGACACTAGATTGATCATTCCAATGAAGTCAAGACCCCATTAAGCAAAGGGTTCATCAATAATTATAGGACTAAGGGACATTGCTGCATTCCTTCTCATCCCCACATAATACTAACAAGATTGGCACTTTTTGACTAGTTGAAAATAGTCTACAAATAAAGTGGGCCAGAAATAACTTGCCTGACTTATCTTTATAGCTGTGGATCTTGCAAAAAAATATCCACCTGAGACTCCATGGTGCATTTCATGTAGTATTTTTTGAGCCTCATCTTTCTCTATGCATCTTAAAATTATGCCATCAGTGTTTCTTCTGAAAAGAACTTGGTCAATTAAAACAAAATGGACCCCTTACTGCCTATAATATCTCCTCTTATCCTAAGAGAGCTCTTTTGGGAAAATCCCATGTTTCATAAAATGGATTCTATTTGTGACCCAAGAGTTCTGATCAATTTCTTGTATCCTCAATACATTTTCCTTTTCTATTTCTTCAGCTATCATCTTTTCCATATCTTGAGCTATGTATTGGCACAACCCCCTACCTCTGACTAGCTTAGTGGGTCTGACCTCTACATCATACTCAAGGATCTTTGTTATCCATTTTTTTATTAATTTCACCTTCCATAATGTATTCTCTGACACTAGGATGAGTCACAAGTATCAGAATCTTATTTCCTGATACCATATGCCTGAATTTCTTGAGGCCTTTTACCATAGCATATGCCTATTTCTCCACAAATTTGTATCTAGATTCATACTCCCTAAGAGTCCTTGATAAAAAGGCTATTGGGTGTTCTCCCTCTTGTTGATCATCTTTCTATGTTAGAATAGCAGCAACACTGAACTCTCCTCCATAAACATACATTATAAAAGACTTAGAGAAGTCTGGGTTACTAAGTACTGGGGCTATTGAAATTGCTTTCTTGACCTCTTCAAAATCTTGTCTTCCTTATATAGTCCACTTGAACAGTAGGTCTTTCTTCAACAAGAGTGTCACTAGTCTCATTAGGCCTACAAAGTTTGATATGAATCGATTGACAAAATTAATCTTTCCCAAAAAGGACTAAACTACCTTCTTATTTACTGGCAGGGGCAAGTTCATTATGGTTGTGACTCTCTCTAGATCTATAGAGACTCTTTTGGATACTATATGTCCCAGTAGTTTGCCTTGAGGTACTGCAAAGATACACTTCTTGGGATTTGGGGATATTCCAAATTCTTGAAATTTCTTAAAAATAGATTCTAGATGATCAAAATGATCAACATTCTTGGAAAAAATAGTGAGATCATCAAGCTAAATCAGAATGATTTTATTTATGAGTTCCCCAAATGCTACATCCATTTCCCTTTGAAAAGTGGCTCCAGCATTTGACAAGCCAAATGGCATCTTGGCATATGCAAACATTTTCCATTTGGTAGTAAATGCAGTCTTGTGTTGGTCTTCATCAGCCAACCAAATTTGATTGTATCCAAAGAAACCATCTAGCAAGGAAAATCTCTCTAATCTAGCCATAGTCTGTAAAATTTGTTCCATAGAGGGCAAGGGATAGTGATATTTTAGAGATGCTATATTTAGGTATTTGAAATCCACATAGAGCCTTATGTCAACATTCTTTTTTTTGTCTGGTACTAGATTGGATACCCAGGTTGAGTGTTTGATTGGAAAAATTATTTTAGATTCTAAGAGTTTCTGCAACTCATCCACCATTAGAGGTTCAATCCCTAGATTCAGTGGTCTTTGCTTTTATCTGACGGGCTTAGATCCTTTAGTCAGTTCTATAGTGTGCTAAATGATGTCTCTATTATAGCCATGAAGGTCTTCATAGGTCTAGGCTATTACTCTATCATATCTTTCACACAAGTTAATTAGTCTTTCCCTTTCCTCTTGGGTTGTAGAATTTCTAATCTTTAGTTTTCTCCCTTCACTCACTTGTATCTCAGAATAATCTACTTTATTTATTTGAAACCTTTCCTTCTCTAGGCTTACATCTTCTGGATCAAATAGGTTTTCTAAAGTAATCAAGCCTTTGGGAAGCTTATTGGTCTTTAATTGAATAATTTGGTTTCCATATGATTCTTCAATTTTGGGTTGCAATTGATCAATAAATTCCCTTGAATGTTGAAAAAATTAGAGTACCTAAAAATCATTTTCAATTACTTGCCAATTTTCATCATTATCTGGGATAGTTGGCCTTACTATAACTTTGACTGACTCATTGTTGACTAATAGATCAGTTGCTAGGTCAAACTGTGAGCCAATCTGTGTCATTCTATCTGCTTCATAATTTTGGGTTCTAAGAACTACTTCAATATTAAAAGCTTCAAAATCATCTATTAAGTCCCAAATTTTGTGTCTATAGGATCTCATCCTTACATTTTTGGCTATTGCCTTTTCTCTAATTTGTTTCACCACTAGTTCTGAATCTCCTTTTACTATTAGATTCTTTACTCCTTTTTTCTTGGAAAACATGAGCCCATGTACTAAGGATTCATATTCAGCATCATTATTAGTACAAGAAAATTGGAAAAAGATAGCTCTTAAAAATTTCTCACCATTTGGAGCAACAAGACAAATACCTGCTCCAGCGCCATTTTTACTTCTAGCCCCATCAAAATTTAAGGTCCAAATTTTTGAGTCCTTTTTAGATTCTTGAGTCTTTGGCATTTCTTCCCTTAAAACATTTGGGATTTCATGGTCTTCATCAAATATGACATAAGTGCCCAGACTAGTAGAGTCATAATTTCCATATGGGTCACTTTGTATCATAGTTAACAACTAGTTATTTTCCTCCTCTTGGTTATGTTCAGTCCAGTCACCTAACTCTTCAATAAAGACCCTTTCTTCCTTATTCGGCATAGTATGAGCTACCTCTAATTTTTGGGTTGGTTCATTGGTGATGTGATCCTTAGATAGTGACTCAGATAGTATTTTCATTTTTCAACCATATTTGGTTTTTAGGATGAGGTGAGACCAATCAAGTGACATATATCCTCCTATCTTGGCTATGAACTCTCTGGATAAACATAGGCCAAATACAAGGGGTATATCTATGACTACCAAATATTAAGTGACAATTATATTATGGCAAGTATATAAATGCAATGGGAGTTATTCAATTTTCCCTATTGTTTGCACCGATTTGCCATATAGCTGCATATCTCCTCTAGTAAGCGGCTCATACTTTATTTTTAAAGCATCTGCTATTTGTTTAGGCATTACTATAGTACTGGCCCCTGAGTTTATCATTGCATTATGTAACAATTTCTTTCCAACTATCAAATTCAAATAGAAGGGCTCTAGTTTGGATTTTCTTACCTCTAGTGAATTGTTCAAAAGGGTTATTGTCTGCAGAGGAACCATGTCTTTGAGATTTTCCTTATCAATAGGTCCTCCTTTGGTACCAGTATGTTTAGGCACTACTTGGCCCTACAGATATTCTTACAATAGTGTCTTTTGCTCAAGAATAGCTAATATGTCCCATATTGACACATGTGATGGGGTTCTCTTCAGTTGATCCACCACATTCACCAATCCTAGTGTTTGGGTTCTTGGATAATAAGGGTACCTTGATTTTTCTTGAACTTGTCTAAAAATTACTTAGTTTTACACTGGCTAAGGTATTTCTTTTCTATAAGTTGTATTTTGATGACCTTGAAATGGAGGAATCCCCATAATCTCATTATTTGTGACTTCAGGCCATTCCATCATCCTTTTCTTGGCTCTAGTGTGGTAATATGATTATACCAATGGCTTCTTAGAAGTAAAAGCTTCATTTAAGAATACCAACTCTTCATCTTCAACCCATGAAAACAAAGCATGCTCAAGGGCTATTTCTTCTTCTTACTGTAAGGACATCCCTTGAATCTGAGCCACTAAGACTAAATTTTGCATACTAGGGGATTTGTAGGATTGAGTGTCAGAAGTATTTGCAAATTATCTATCCATGCTTCTTTGCTCTACTATATTTTGTTGTAGATTACCCCTGGGACAATCTCTGGGCATATGAGCATTATTACAAGGGAAACACTAGGCAATGGTGTGATTTGTATAATTATTCTGCCATAGAATAATCTCCTTATTTGGATTAGGGGGAACAGTTTATGAGGGTGTAGGGACTTTAACTAATTGGTTCGATGGCTGAGGATTAGTTTGCCTTTGAGGACCTTGATTACTAATTTGGCTATGGTGGAGGTCTATTTCCTTGGTAGCCTTAATATTGGGGTATAAGATAAGGATTCTGCTATCTTTTTAGGTTAATTATCTCATTAGAAAATGTCCTTAAGATGTTCTTGACATCATCCATCTCAGATGACTAGACAAGGATAATTTCTTTAGCAGGTTGTTGAGAAAATGTATACATAGGCACAGGTGGGGCTATGGGATTAGGGGCTTCTTGAGGCAAAGGTAAGGTAATCTCTATAAACATGGGCATGGGAGGCCTTAGGGGCAACTTTCCAGCATCTATTAAATTATTTTCAGCTCTGACTGCATAGTCATAGACTTCTAAGAATGTCTGACCTCTAAGTGACTAAGTTATTACTAATATATCTAAATTTAAGGCTTTAAGATAAAATACTATAGCCATACCTGGTAACGGTCTTGCTATAGCAAAATTCTTTCCCAAGTATTTTGAAATCTTGAATTGAAATCATTCATTACTTCTTGTGGTGCCCTTTTGATAGTAATCAATTATTGAAATAAAGAATATTTATCACCCTTTTCTTCAAATCTTTCAAAAAAAAATCTCCAAGTTGATCCCATGTAGATATTGTATTTGGGGCCAAAGATCTATACCAGTCTAGAGACTTCCCTTTAAAAGAAGCTGCTAACAGTCTTATAGCCACATTCTGCTCTGTGATCACATGTATTGCACAGACATCAGACACATCTTGTAGATGTTCTTCAGGTGTTTTGAAATCTTCCCCACTGAATTTGGGTAGAACTTTCAGGGCATTTACTGGAATAGGATCCCAAGTGGCTGGTGGTATTGGGAGAATCAGAGGACTACCAATGTTCTAATTTGCATAATTCCTTGGGGTTATAGGTGCTTCCATGTTTGCTCTTAGTGTTGTTATAAACTAATTGACCCTTCTTCTTGAATTAGTTATTAATGGTGGTAAAAGAATACCTGGGTTCACAGCAGATTGAGCTCTTGTTATTGATCCACAACTCTGACTCCTTGTAGCTCTCTGGTTCATATAGTCTTGAAAGAAACTTCAAGATATTGTCCCACCAGGCATGCCAAAAACTATTGATGCTTAAAATTTCACTATTTCCAACACCAAGAATGGTAAGTTTTAGGAATGTGGGACTTGTGACCTAAAACGACCTCCAGATTTTAAAGAAGCTGGCTCTTCTTTATCTCAAATGTATTGTGAGAAAATGGATAGAAATTAAATAGAATCACCAATGCAATGAAATAAAATTTAACTATGGTGATGCGCCTGAGTTTAATTCATCCCTTAATAATAATCACAATGAAGCTATCTTCAGGATTCAATTACATTAAAGAGCAAACAACGCATGATCAATGTAAAAGATGAAAATAAATAGAATCAAAGGCTCACAACTTAGACAATTTTTGAAGTAACACATAAAATATCAGCAAAGGCACAGAACTCAATCTTCTTATTAATTTTCAAGTCACATAAAAGGCACTAACACATGCATAGTTATAAAAACTTTCTAAATCAAGAAAACAGAATAAAGACAAATGATATTACTAGCCACAGCAAGAAAGTCTAAAAAAACTTCTCGATAATAATCTCTTGTAGAAAATTCTCTCTCCCCTGGCGATGATTTTTCCCCCTTTTTTTAACTTGTGATCTACACCCATATTTATAGCATAATATTGGCTCTAGATCTCCCACAAGATCTAATACAAATGGTCTAACTGAACTCTAACTTAACTAGAAGTTTCTAACAAAAGATATTATTCAGATCTGAAATGATTGGCCTCTCTACAAGTTCATTGGCTGAATTAGATACACGTGACACTTTACACTGTGAAATAGGCAAGGACACTTGGCAGCATCTGCTAGTCTTAACAAGTGACACTTGGTAGCTTCTGCTTGTCTATAGAAGCTTTAGAAACTTTTTTTGAGAGTCCAGCAGAAGATGACACATGGTGGTTTCCGTTGAGCTTTAGTTATACTATAGAAACATTTGGGACTCATTTTAGATTCACATAGATGATGACACTTGGTGGCTTCCACTTACTTTAGAAACAAAACTCGAGGCCCACCATAGTCTTTACTCAATAATGAAACAAATGAAGAAACTGTGGATGTTGACACTTGGCGGTCTCCACCGAGCTTTAACAAGGGACATGCATTACTTTTTGTTGTATTTAGAGAAACATATTAAAACCTTCCATAGTTACCACTTGTCACCTTCTATGTGCACTAAGATAAGTTTATTTAAAGAATCTTTTTAAACTCATAAGAAACTTGAAATGCAGATGCCGACACTTATCGCACTCTATTGAGTTATAACGGGACACGTGGCACTTTTTGCTACTTTTAGAAACAAAATATAATGTGTCCTAGTAGATGACACTTGGTAGCTTCCGCTCAACTTTGAGACTTAGACAAAACATGAAAAACCCACACAAAATGAAAAACCCACGCCCTATGTCATAACCCTCACTGCCTCGAAACTAAAATGCGCAGGGATAAAACTTGGAGCACACAACTAAAACTCAAAATAAAATGTAGAGTATTTTACTCTATAGAAACACTCTCCCATGTTTTATAAATTCAAGATAAATATCAATCAAGAATCAAGTTCAATCAACTATAATAATTTCAATCATTTATCAAATAGATATTGGGCCTCAAGTGGTAGTAGTTGCATCTCTTAGAGCAAATTTGGATAAATTATTTAGTCCTTAGATTGAACCAACATCAATCTTAAAATTAATGAGGGAAAAATTTGTCCCATGTATTTTCCTCTACTTTCCTATCTAAACACTCAATCTCATGAGTGTTTTCAGAGTAGGATTTTGGAGTGAACAACAAAATCTTGTTCAAAAAGTGAAGTGTTCTTCATCTTGAGAGTAAAATCACAGTGAGAACTATCATATCACTATACATTTTTCAATTATTAAGGTATTATTATATGATCATTTATATATAATTATATATGATTAAATAATAACTGAATATTAATGTGTTAGAACCATTACTTAGTTTTTAGAATTTATATTATAGGTTATGCATTAGTTATTTATATAGCTTGATATTCCTTGTTTAATTTATTCCCTCCTCAAGTGTATAATTATCATAATTTCTAGTTATAATAAAGTGAAAAATGAATGTTTCTCTCTATTTTATTAAATTTAAGGTGGTATTTATATCAAAGTATTGACCCTAAAATATTCAATAAATTTAGTTGATAAGGTCAGTCAACTTGATCTTATTATGAAATAAAATTAGTCATTAGGCCTTGAACTGGGTCAGTTAGGCTGACCTAGTTATATAATGTGTGACTTAACCTTTACAAATAGATCGACTGGGTTGAATTTATAGAAAAAATGGGTGTAAAGTGGTCAATTATGTATGTGTTGGCTAACGTAGTTGGAAAATTGGGTTTTTGCTTAGTTAGGGGATGTTTGAGAAGGGAAATTTCTTAGGGAGTTGGATAAGGGCATGAAAGGTGTTGAAACAAAAAGTATAAATATAAAATAAACATTTAAGTTAACATTTAGATATAGAGATATAGTTTATTATACTTTAAGTTATATAATATATATACTTTTAAGATGTTTGAGAGTGGTTTTGAACTACTAAGAACTATAATGCAAATTCTAGGTGTTTGATGGTTTTATTGGATTTCAAAATTATCTATATTTTAAGGGTTTTAGTATATTAGACTTAGCCATATTTGAAGGTTTTAGGATTTTAGGGAGATGTCATAGGAAGTGAATGGATAGATGCTCCAAATAATTTGTACTAATATAAGGAATAATACAAATTCACAACAATCTTGTGAAGCACTAATGGTCTACCCACCCCTCTCCCGATGGACCTTTCAAGACATGCACTCATAGAGATTGAATCTCAACATGTTATTATAAGATAAAAAGTTTTAGTAAACAATAAAGTAAAAAAATATTGTGTATGCATATGCCCCACTTGAAGCTCATCCTATGTCACAAAAGTGTAACATGGGATCATGCTTTGAGAAAAAACATAACAACACACAAAACTAAGATCACTAGAAATGAAATAATAATATTAATGCTAAAATGAAATAAAAGTAACTAAAACTACCATATACATACCTTGAATTACCTTTATATTAAATCACTACATAAAAATATCATAGTCTTGATTATGGAGGGCATAGTATCTATATTTGAAAACCCCTAGGGATACAAGACTAATAATAGAAGCAATGTGTGTGTACATAGTATTGTCAAAGTATAAATTAATAACTCTCAAAATTGATTAAATTACTTATAAAATTGGCAATTTTGGATCATAAAGGCTAAGTTAGAACCAAAATACCAAGCATGTAAATGATGACAAATGAATGTAGAAAACACTAAATCACATTAGGAATCATGTAAAACATGAATGATAAAAAAGAATGTAGAACATAATAGTTCACGTTGGGAAACATGTAAAACATGAATGATAAAAAATAATGTAGAACACACTAAATCATGTTTGGAAGCATGTAAAACATTTCAATCAAATGAAATATCATTCAAAAAAACTCTAACAAAAATATTTAATCAAGTGTAAGGTAACCTTATTTAATATAGTTAGGTTGAATAAAAAATAAAGAAAACATAAATGACTAAAAATGAAATGTAAGTCAAAATGTAAGACAAAAATGTCAATTTAAACACAAATAAAAACATGTAAGCAAGTAAAATGTCTTATGTAAGATAATTTAAGTCCATAAAAATGAAACAAAATAATGATGGATAAATGAATATTCAAAATCTCTAAAGGATGATGACTCAAATTTAGCACTTGTTCTAAGATATGATATAATGAAACATAAACAACTAATGATATGAATAGTATGATAATGATATGGCTTGGAAATAAAATTTGAAGGGATGTTTGTGAGGAAAACCTGGTCCTATCTAAGGTATTACAATGCAAATCACAAACTATAACCCAAGAGGTGTAAGTAGGTAGATTTGATCAAGGATGTAATTAGATAAAATTAATATCCAATAAGGAGATATTGGGAATAATGTGATGTAAATAAGGATTGTGAGGTGCCACATGGATGATTTGAACATCCTTAGTAGGAATGAGACACACTAGGCAAGTGAGCAAGGCTAAACTCTATTGACATCAAGGACCTAAGATGCTCTAACTAAAGAACACAAATATTTGGATAACAAGTGAAAAGCATAGAACATCCCATGAAGGCTATATGCATGAAATTTAAAATTTATCCTACCTTCCCATAGCATGTTCCTTGTTCCTCAAGACCCCTTTTAAAGTTGTTAATGTAATGTGAAGATTGGGTACTTATGTGAGAAAGTAGGTGGCACTATAAGCATATGCTATATTAAGACCTCCTACCCCAAATACTAACATACCCCAATGTAACTTGGCTCTATTATGAGGCCAAATGTGGAGTTTGAACTTAAGCTAGAATAGGATATGTGCCAAAGATCACGTCTTTTGGTGTGATCTAACTTTTAATATTATTTTTTCCTTCTGATCAATACATTTTGTTTATTTTATGATTTTAATTGTAATGTTTTTGAATTTTTCTATTCCTCCTCCATACAGATTCATTGAACCAATGATGATTGAAGTAGGTAAAAAACACATGAGACATACACTTAGTCACTAGAGAAAAGGACCTAGAGACTATGGGGTCTAATGACTCCTAGTACTATCCACAAGTAATTGTACAATCTCAAATTTGACCTATGTGTGCCTAAAATGAAATTAAATAAAATAAGGATGGGGATCATGAGAGATCCATATAGGTAATAAGTGATAAAATTATGAATATGCTCATAACTAATAAAAAGGAGGTAAAATAGTGATAAGAAAGGGATGAAACTATGTTATGATAGTCATGTCACTAGGGAATTTGTTCTAACCTACAAAGGATCTAGCACAATCACCAATGAAAGTAGTAGTCATCCCAAAAGAGGGGGAGGTTAAATGAGGATCAAATAATAAAAAATATACTAAGGAAAAAATTACTAAAATGTAAGAAATAATCAATATAAAACTTGAATGTACCACCTAGGAACCAAAGAGGAAATAAATGACAAACATAATGTGATAGAAAACCAAAGAACCACAAAGGAGACAATAATGTAAGTAAATGAAAAAAAAACAAATAACCCAAAGGAAACGATGGTGCAAGTAAAATTATACTAAATTAAATAAGATTAAAAAAATAAAGAGACAAGAGATAAGCATAAATAGTAAAAATATATGTTAACATCTATATCAAAGATGAACATGTGAATTACAAGCCTATGTATCTCAAAAGGTTTCTTGATGTTGAATTTGTTTATTATTATGCAATGTAAAAGAAGAGTGGGAATTTTAAGATGCCTTAATGGGTAATTTTATGTATGGACGGGCATTTTAGGATTCTACAAAGTCTAAAGTGACATGTGGATGAGCACCACAAGATGCCTCAACATGTGATGTGGAGTGATGTGAAGTAGAACTATTAAAATGAATTGTATTGGGATTTTTGATGCAATTGAAGATAAGTAAATGTGTTGATATTTTATATTTTTAGGATGTTTAAATTAGCATAATATGTATAGGAGCTATATGAATAGGTCTATAAGGTAAAGGATGACCCATTATGATGTGTTTTAGAGTGGGAATTTTAACTAAGTGGTCATTCAGTTCATTTGACCTAAGAGGTTAAGGTTTGACAAATTAAATGACCCATTTGATGTTTTTCACGTTATATATCCTTTATTTTTGATGTAGGAATAAGGATATATTATGGTTTGGAAAACACTAGTGGATGAAGTGGAGGTGTGGGGTAATTATTGTTTATCATTAGGTAGTTGATGTTGATGTGATTATGACTCTTTATAATAAGCTTGTGAGGCTTGAACATAGTCTTGATAACATTTTTATGTTAGAGTATCATGATAATTTTCATGATAATAACCTATCATAGCATGCCACCAAATAAACTTATCAAGATTGTACCATTTTGGAGGAGATTTGGAAGGATCAAAGTTCATGAGTTTAGAGGGTGGAAATTCATTCTTAAGTTCTAGACTCAATAAATGGCGGGTTGAGTTAAAATTGGTTGAGTTGGATGCTCACTTTTCAGTTTAGGAAGGCTTATATTAATCAATGTTATGATAAAATAATTGGAATGATTACTTAATGGTTGTTTGAGGTGATTGAAATTGACTCATAATAAAGTATTACCTTTTTATTTGGTATAAAGCTTCTTCTAAATTTATTAGGGGAAAAATTATGAACTTTTTATTAAATAAGAGTTTTAAGAGTAGTAAAAAATAGTTTTAAAAGAGTATATGACTCATGTTATGATTTGCTTTGTGAGATAGAGACTTCCCTTTTTTGATTAAAAAGTGAGCATATTTATTTGTAAGTTTCTTAAAATTTATTAAAAGGCTAAGGTTATTTTCAAGAAGGTCATTATGTTGGCACTATTTCATTAGAGCATTGACTAAATCCTCTAGTTGTGTAATGAAATGTCTAGGAAGTTGATTGTACCATTTAATTACATCACCAACAAATTTTTTGGTTATCATCTTGTTGGTAGTAAAGGTTTTAGTTTGGACCCATTATTTATAGATATTTCCAAAGTTTTTGAGAAGCATAGTAAGATCTTTAGTTCCATCATATGTAATAGTTGGAGAAATGTTTCCAATATCTATAGATATAATAAGTGGGTTAAAGGTTAATTTTGAATAAGTTTAAAAAAATTATTATGCAAAGGAGGTTGAGGGATGAGATTCCCATTGGCATCCTTAAGAGTTGGAGGGACAAAATTATTATTTGGTTGAGTCATGATGACTTTAGTTGGTTGAATAGTCATTTATAATATATGAGATTACATTTTCATCATTTATAAATTGTTATATGTTTACATAACATTCATTTGTTGAATCATTTGAGAAAGAATTTGAGTTATATCAATGGGAGGAGTAGGATTTTTTGGTTTAAAAGGATTGTTGGATGGAAGAGGACTCCCAACATTGGTATTAGGAGGACTAGGGTAAGTAACTTGAACCATATTACATTGTGTTTTCCTTGAGGATGAAAAATTTAGGTTACATGATGTTGTAATTAGTTTGATATTATGAAGACATAAAGGAAAAAATTCAATAGTTTGTCATGATCTTAAGTTACTTGCATTTAATTCATTATGCTGATATAGTCTAGTTGTAAACTATTTGAGATAGAATTTTTTATTATGCTTTGGTATTATAGTTTGATGATTTACATTGATATATTTTGATTATAATTATTGAGATAATTATGGATTACATTTCATTATAAAATTTGATATTATTATTTAATGTGTATTGGTAAATTATTTAGTTAGATGTATTGTTTAAATGTTTTTATCGTATTTATTACACTTATATGTCTAGATGTTGTTGATAGTCTATTTGTTGACTGTAAGGATAGGTACTTGAGCTAGGTTGTGATTAAAATCGAGAAACAATGAAACATGGAGAATAAAATAGATAAAGGAAATAGTAAAATTAAACATAGAGTCAAGCTTGTTGGTATTAATGATTTAGTCATTATGTTTTATTAATTGACTACTATGTTTTATCATTTTATGATCAATTTCATTAATAGTTATTTTGAGTTAGTTTTTACCTTTGTGCAAACATCTCTTTACTCAATACTATCATTTATAGGACTATCATTGTTTGGGTCTAAATTATTTTCAACTATTGTCTTCTTATTGACTTTATGATTTCTTTCAATCTGATGTTGTTTATTTTTCATGAACTCTTTGTTCATTAACTTTAATAGTCTTATTGGTCAAGTAACTATTCATGTCAATAGTGGTTCCAAACTTCATCATCCTTCTTTATTTATTTTTTTAATTTTTGACATTTGATGTTATTTTTGTTTGTCTTAAAATTTGTGAATTAATGGTTTTAATACAATCCTATATGGTTTCAAACTTGTATTAAAGCATCTTAAAATAGTGCATTTTATTAACCTAGACATGATGGTTTGTGTTGTTTAAGTGGACCATGATTTGCATTCTTTTCTTATTTGATTTGCATGTGGTTAAGTAATTGTTTGAGCTTGGGGACTTAGGTTAGGACCACGACCCACATGGGGGTCATGGTAATTAGTTTGATGTGTTTTTATTGAGTTCAAGGACTTAGGGGTTATGGCATTGGCTCACATTACCATATAAGAGGGTCAAGATGCTTCGATTGGTTTTTAAATTTAATTACATTCATTTTTGTATTTCAGTCTTGGAGGTTTGGAAACATTGGGGAATCTCTACCAAAAATTTTGACATAACAGCTAACGAGAATGTTGTTCAATTTTGCATGAGGAATTTTGGGTACTAGAATTAAAGTTAGAAGCATTAGTATTGACTACCATACAAAGATTAGGAAACTAGTATATATACAAAGATTAGGAAAGTATTGACTACCATACAAAGATTATACTAGTTTTGTGAAAGATTAGGAAAGTGAAAGTATATATGGAATTTTTATGCTTGGAGTCTAAAAGAGTAGGAAAACTACTATGGTTGACTTCCATCAACCAAGTAAGTAATGTGTTTAGAATTATGAGTTTGTTTTTAGAAATATATTCAAATAAAAAGTATTAGGGATTTAGATAAAAGCTTGGTCTTTATTTTTGAATCTAGGTGAAACCTTAATAAGGGCCATCATGTTGGTTTTATGTTATTGTGGATGGCTAGATTGGGTACGTACAGAGTTTTGTGAGGTGGTTGATAACATTTGTTTTTTGTTTAAAATGACTGTGTGTGGGTGTTATCATTATGTTTTAATGTGGATACTCCATAGTGAGGCCATGGGTTTAAACGATTGTTATTTTCTTTGGACTATGAATTTGACTATGTTTTTACTATCATGAGTTAAAGATTGTGGAATGGTGAACTCGTATTCTTTAAAAGTCTTTTTGGGTTATTAAAATTAACTATGTGTAATTATTTTATTATGATTACATTTGGATTTTTCTTAGTGTTTGGGTTTAAACATTTATAGAGTCAAAGATTTGACTAGGTTTGAGTAGAATCCATTACAACCTTTTAAATAGTGATTATGTGTTTTATTTTGTTATAGTTATGTTTGTTTTATTGATGGTTGTGTATAAAATAAAATCCATATGGATTTATGGAGACTACTTAGTTTTTTTGATGGCTCAGGTTTATTGTGATTAAGTTGATGATTTTTTTAGAGAGCCATATGACTTAGTTATGTTAAAATTTAACTAGATTTTGATTTGGTTTATTATTTTAGAAACCCTAATTAGGTATAGTTGTGGTTAAGAAAATATAATAAATGAAAATATGAAAAGGAAAAGGCATATTGGTTGTTTCAAACTACAAATATTATGGGGAACAAGGACCATAGGGAGTCCCCATAGGGGTTCAAAATAATTTCATGGGTTTTGAGAAAATTATATTATTATTTTCATTTTATTGGTTTTATTTTTTATTAATATTTAAAGTTATGATTATCTGACCCAATGTTATGAAATCATGTTGAATTATTAGATTAATTCTAAAATTGATAATTGAAATAATTATCATTCATGATTATGTTGACTTGTTTGGGATAATTAATCTATTAATTGTTCTGAGTATGTAAATGGTTTCAATTAGTTTTTGAGTTATTATTATTATGTTAAGTAAAATTAATTTTTGTTAATGGTGTGACCTGAAGTTTTACGTGAATTTTATGTTTAATTAGTTGAGTTATTACTTTCTTTTTATGTTTTTTATTTTAACTCATAAACATCTATTAAATTAATATGTAAAGATGACTGTGACAACATAGATTTATGAGCCATATTATATTTTGAAATAGAATATGACCCATAAATTGATAAGCTTGGAAATAGAATTGCATTCATAATTAGGTACCAAGTTAACAGATCTTGGTGGGTTAGTTTATGTATTTAGTTTTCTTTCATTGGTCTTTTTTTTTTGTTATTAAACTTGGTTGTTTCTTAATCTTTTAACCATCAGTTCTCTTCTTCCCTAATATGTATCTAATTGATGGTTGGGGTGGTCTAGGACCACTTATGCTTGGGCTCATTTGAATTGGCAATGTAGGATTAGCTTCATTAGATTATGTGTAATGACTAGATTAATTTATTCTTATTCTGATTTATTTCAATTTATTAAAAATGAATTGAAATTATTTTAGCTAATTTTGTGTTATTTGTCATAATTGTATTTAATACAAAATAATGTAGCATGACATGTCTATTGATTCATGAAACAAATATAGCTAGTCATTGGATTATTTGAATAATATGTCATTACTAAATTGATATTAATTTAATATTTGATCATGTTTACCTATTTAGAACAAATAGTTAAAATGTTGATTTGAATGTTGTAGCTTTTGAGTAGTGATTTGATCATGTCTTTGACTGTGTTTATAAATCATTGGTATAGTAGTTGAGAAAATAATTGGATATTTGATTATACAATTATTAGTATTTGATTCAAATATCAATTATGTTTTGATTTTTATTTTATCCATTATTTAATATAAGATAATTAAATGAGACATAATGTTAGATATGTCAAAGTTACTTGTATGAGTCTATATAATCACAAGATTATTTAAGCTAATTAAAAATATTCATTGGATATGTTCACATTTGTTATATGTTGTAATGGGTGAGGTTAAAATTTGTATTTAAATAAATTTTTGTAATCCCTATAGATTATGAATCCTATTAATTACATGGATGAACAAATTAAATTATTAACACTTCATTAATGTATGGTATGTAACCTCACAATTGATTAAATTAAATATTGATAACTAGCTTGGTAAATTAATGGATTAATTTCAGCTCAATATATTGTGAGAATTAATAAATTGATGATTTATGAAATAACGTTCATATGGGAATAATTACCTCATAATTAATATGAACTTATCTATTTAAAAATATTTTTTTCATGTCATTTATTAAGTACTTATATAATACTGTATGGGTAGATCTTAAATAAATTCATTGTAATTGAATAACATTAAGATTTAATTAGTATTTTATTATAACAAAGTTACATTGACAATAATGTAATTCATTTTTAATTTCTTAGAGACATGACTATTCCTAGCTAAGCATCTTGTGATTGAGGAACAAGTGTTATATGTTTAGAATAGATCATTATACATATTTTATTAAAAAAAAAAAAAATCTTAAATGATAAGAGCAAAATTGTGAACTTATATGGTCATAATAAGAATTTATATTTTAATTGAGGTTTAAACAAATATAATCTTTAAGTAATATGAATACTTGAACTAAGACCACATACTAAGTTAAAGGGAAATATTAGATCTATCCTAATACATTAATGTCCTTAGTCAAGCTTGTCTTTAACTTGTACCATACAACTAATTGGTAAGATGTTCCTAAGCAAAACTTAAGCATGGACATTGAAACATCCCTTAAAACTTGCTTACCTTCAGTAGCTAATGTGTTAAACCTCATATGTTGGTTGACTATTTTTTTAAAAATTTGTTCAATTAATTTGCATGTATTTTGGAAATAGTCTTTTTTCTTTGATCTCTATCTACTAGATGTGATTTTAATGAATCATTCTTAATCAAGCTTAGTATGATGATTTTTTTAATGAATTTGATCTTACTCTACCTTTGTTTACTAGACTTTGTTGATACTAACATGAGGTATTGGATATTTTATAACTTGTACAGGTGCTTGAGTAAGGGCACAAGTCAATAATGACTCCATTAAAAAATCCACATCATAGTACGTGGATAAAGATGAGTAGGTATGACAACACTGACCCACTTCTATCTGAATACTAGGTGGTTAAAAATTTCTTCCTAAAACATTTATTGATGGGTAATGCACTTAGTCTAGTTCTTATGTTCACTGTAACATAGTTATGTCTCTCATTGTGTTTTCCTGTACTAAACTCTAAGTGAAATATTCAATTAATTTTTTCAGTTATGTGTTACAAAAAAAATATGATCATGAAATATTGGTATCAGAGCAGGGTTTACTATTCTAGGAAACTTTGGAAAATGTTTGTTGCTGATTTTTATTGAGTTGTTGTTAATTTTACCATAAGGTGGTGAGAAAAAGATATGGAATAGTAGATAATAACCTAATAAAGAGCAGGAAGAGGTTGTAGAGCCAAGATTGCTGAGGGAGACAAACCATCTCTTAATAATGTTGACAATAATGTTGAGGGCCTTAACCTTAAGGAAAATAACCCTAATGTGAATAAAAAAATAGTCTTAAATGGAATTTTGACTACATTATATTCTCTTAAAATTAAATTAGACACTCAAGAGAGAAGGATAAACAATAGAGAAGGTGTTCTAGTTGATGAACTTCTAGTTATAGATTAAAGACAAAGCATGAGCTGAAACTTCAAAAATAATCCTACTAATATGGTTGATCATATTATTAAAGATCTAAATAAGTTTTCCTCGTAACCTTTTCAATTGAAGAATCAGGTGATGTAGTTGATGTATGGTTAATACACCTATAGAAGTATTTTAATCTACATAATATGTCCTCTAATGTGAAGGTAAGAGTGGTAGCATATTAGTTAGTAAGATTTGAAGCTCTTTGATGGAATCATATATGTGATTTAGAAGGTTACCAACCAATGACTCTTACCGGACCTACTTTTGAAAGGAAAATCAAAAAAATGTATCTTAGTTCCAACTTTAAGGAATAGAAAATCACTAATTTTTAGTTACTGAAACAAGAGAGTATGATTGTGACTAAGTATGAAAATAAGTTTTTGAATCTATTACATCATGTTAACTACATGATCAAGAGACTAAAGTCCCTAAGTTTAAATTGGGATTGAAATAAATGTTAATGCATGATGTGAATATGACTAATCCTAAAACATTAATTATGGCTATTAAATTTGTATATAAGACAGAAGAAAAAGAGAAAGCTCGGTAAAAAGAAATATAATATTTTAAACAAAATAGATAACAATCTAATAGTAAAAATTTGTCTCTTAATAATTTTAAGAAATATAATTCTAACTATAAATTAATAATGAATATAAGTGGATTCAATAAATTTCAACGATAGAATACAAATTTTAGAATCTGAATTCTTTTAAGACTGATAATTTTAAAAAGAATTCAACTCAAGGTAATCAAAATGTGCTTGTTATTAGGGATAATACTATTCCTATGAAACCACAAAGAAGAGTAATATGTTTAGAATGTAGAGATAATCACTACCATAAAGATTGTCTGAAGTTGAAATATAGTCAATCGACTAATCACAAAGTGTATGAAGTTGTTGACAAAAAAATATTGATTTTCAAGCAACTCCAATTGAAAGTAGAGGAAAAATAAATAATTTTTCTATTTCAATTTTTTTATTCAATAGCGACTAATAGTTTTATGGATCCTAAATTATTAATATGTTTTAAGTTAAATCTGATGACTTTGAAGGATGGTTGGGATGTAAAGAGTACCAATTGCTAAGTGTCTTAAGGTCGTAAGCCTAGTCTTAGGTGTTTTTTAAACCTAAGTAAATTTATTTATATCTCTTCGTAGATATTTTTATATTATCTTAAGCATGGATTAGTTGTTGAAACATAAAACTAATTTAGACTATTGTAAAAAAAGTGGTATATTGTTTTAATGCTTTATAAAAACCTATAAAAATTCAAGGTTTCTTAAAACTAAAAGTACGTAAGTTAATCTCAGATTTGTAGTTGAAGAAAATAGTATGTAAAGGTTTCAAGTTATATTTTATTTTGATGGAAGAAAATACACTTGAAATAACAATAAAATTTGAGGAATATATATTTTTACAAGAGTTTTATGATAGTTTTCTAGATAAATTACATGGTTTGCCTTTGAAGTATGAATTTGAATTTTATATTGATGTAACTCTAGGGGTAGCCCCTGCATCTAAGGCACCTTATCATATTAATATAATATATTATTAAGAGCTAAAAAATCAACTTCAAGAACTATTAGAAAATGGTAGTATTAGGCCAAGTGTGTCACCTTGGGATGCACCAGTGGTCTTTATAAAAAATAAGAATGGAACCTTTCGATTATGTGTTGAATATTGCATACTTAATAAGGTTACCATTAATAACTGTTCTCCTTTACTAAGGATAGATGATCTATTTGATCAAATGAAGGATATGGTTATCTTTTCAAAAAGAGACTTGAGATCAGGGTATCACCATCTAAGGACCAATGAAGAATTTACTCATAAAATAATCTTTTAGAACAAGGTATGGACATTATGAGTTCACTGTAATGTCTTATGGTTTGACTAATTCACTTGCTACATTTATAAACCTAATAAATAGTGTATTTAAAAAATTTCTAGATAAGTTTTTTCTAATATTCATTGATGATATATTGATCTATTCTAAGAATGTATCTAAGCATGAATACCATTTGCATTTAGTGTTGCAAAGACTAAGGCAACACAAACTATTTGGAAAGTTATCTAAATATACTTTCTTTTAGTTTGAGGTCCACTATTTGGGTCATATTATATAAAAAGATGGTATTATTACGGATCTAAAAAAGATAAAAGTTATTCAAGAGTGGTTTTCTCTTAAAAATATACATGAAATATATAGTTTTATGGGATTGACTAGTTATTATAGAAGATTTGTTAAATTTTTTTCAAAGTTAAAAACCTCAATAATGTATTTTCAGTGCAAGGGTAATAAATTTGTGTGGACTACTAAATGCGAACAGACTTTTCTATAGCTTAATATAGAGTTACTGACTTTAGCACATGTACTTGTTATACTAATTTGAATGGAAATTTTTAAATATGGGTTGATGCATCTAAAGAAGGATTGGGTGGCATGTTAACTCAAGATGGTTCAGTTGTGGCTTATGAGTCACAAAAAATGAAAGACCATGAGAAAAATTACACCACTCATGACCTTGATCTTGTGATCATTTTTTATGATTTGAAGCAATATAAACACTTTTTATTAGGTAAACATTTTGAGGTAAAATATAATCATTACAGCCTCGAATGTTTAATTTTCCTAAGATGATCTGAATGCATGCCAGTGTAGATGGATAGAATTTTTAAGTAATTTTGATATGAATATTTCATATGTGGAAAAAAATTAAAATCATGTTGTTGATGCACTTAGTCAACACACATACATTGATGACTTATCTAGTCTACATAATAAATTCATAACTAAATTATTGGAACAATAACATTCTGATAAAATTTTATAAGATGTAAGTAAAAATTAGCACATGTAATTGTTATACTAATTTGAATGGAAATTTTTAAATATGGGTTGATGTATATAAAGAAGGATTGGGTGGCATGTTAATTCAAGATGGTTTAGTTGTGGCTTATGAGTCACAAAAAATGAAAGACCATGAGAAAAATTACACCACTCATGACCTTGATCTTGTGATCATTTTTTTATGATTTGAAGCAATATAAACACTTTTTACTGGGTAAACATTTTGAGGTGAAATATGATCATTACAGCCTTGAATGTTTAATTTTCTTAAGATGATCTGAATGTGTGCCAGCGTAGATGGATAGAATTTTTAAGTAATTTTGATATGAATATTTCATATGTGAAAAAAAATTAAAATCATGTTGTTGATGCACTTAGTCAACATACATACATTGATGACTTATCTAGTCTACATAATAAATTCATAACTAAGTTATTGGAACAATAACATTCTGATAAAATTTTCTAAGATGTAAGTACAAATTTGGCTAATGAGTCTGTTTAATTTTTTTTTTGATTTTTTAGTTGATTCTAATGGTTTAATTAGATATAAAAATAGAATTTGTGTACTTGAGTCTAGTGACTTAAGGAATATTTTACTAAATTAAGTGCATACAACACCTCATTTTACTCATCTAGGTGTCACAAAGATGACCCATGAACTTAAAAAAATTGTATTATTGACCTAAAATGAAATATAAATTTATTGATTTTATGTCAAGATGTTTAGAATTCTATCATATGAAAGGTAAACATTACCAACTAAGACGATTTTTTTACCCTCATGATGTACCATGAGGTAAGTGGGATATGATTTCATTGGATTTTAAAGCTAGTTTCATAAAATCTAAAAGCACACATGATAATATTTTAGTTGTAATAGATAAATTTAAAAAGTTGGTCATTTCATTGTTAGAAATTTGACTGATGATGAATTTATGTTTGCTTCATGGTTTGTGAAAGAGATATTATAATTACATGGTATGGATGAAGTTATTATTTATGATTGAGATAAAAAAAATTTACTTCAAGATCTTGGAAAACTCTAACTATTGATTTTGGTACATAGTTGAATTTTAGATCATTTTATCACCCAAAAACAAATGGTAAGATAGAAATATTAAATCAAGTTGTGTCAGACATGATATGAATTTATGTTATGGATCATCAAGGTAAATGGGAGGAATATTTACACTTATTTGAATTTTATTATAATAATGTCTATCATTCAGTGATTAAAATGGCTCCTTTCGATGCTTTGTATGACCATAAGTGTACAGCTCCACTTGGCTAGGAAAGTTTAGAAAATAGAACTATTATTGGTCCTAATGTTCTACAATATTATGATAAGGAAATGAAAACTATAAGGTATATTTTAAAGTCTACCTCATATAGGCAAAAAAGTTATGTAGATCTAAAAAGACACCATATGAATTCCAAGTGGGAGATAAGGTTTTTCTACATGTTAGAATGCTAAAAATCTTAATTAAATTTGGAAAGTCTTCCAAACTAGCCCTTTAGTTTTTAGGACCTTCTAAAATTTTAGATAAAATTAGTCATGTTGTCTATCAGCTATCCTTCCACCTTCCTTGTCTTAGATTCATGATGTGTTTCATGTTGCTTTGTTTAGGAAGTATATTCTTGATCTATTTCATGTTTTGTATTGGACTCATCTTTAGTTTTTGGAAGAGAAAAAGATGAAGTTGGATGTAGTGTAGATCCTAGATCATCATAGTGTTAAGTTGAGGAATCATGAGATTTCTCAAGTATTGGTTCAATGGGATCCTTTATAAAAAATAAGTGCTACATGGGAAGAAGTTAGTATTTTCAAAGCAACATTATCTTAGGTCATTTTGATCACCAAGATAACTCTTTTCTAAGTAGTAGAGAATGTCATAATCCTAAGTTGAATTTAATTCATTGTGTTGACATAGTCTAGCTGTGAATTATTTGAGACATAGTTTGTTACTCTATTGTGGTATTGTAGTTTAGTAATCTACATTGATATATTTTGATTATAATTGTTAATAAAATTATGGATTATATTTTATTATAGCATTTGATATTATTTTTTAATGTGTACTAGTTCATTATTCAGTTAGATGTACTATTTAAAAATTGTTATCACATTTATTATACTTAGATGTTTAAATGTTATTGATAGTCTATTTGTTGACTATAGTGACAGGTACTTGAGCTAGGTTGTGATTAGAACCAAGCAACATGAAAACATAGAGAAGCTAATGGATAAAATAAATAGTAAAATTAAACATAAAGTTGAACTTGTTGGTATTAATAATTTAGTCATTATATTTTATTAATTGACTATTATGTGTTATCATTTTATGATCTATTTTATTAATAGTTATTTTGAGTCAGTTTTACTTTTATGCAAACATCTCTTTACTTAATACTATCATTTTCAAGACTATCATTGTTTGAGTCTAAGTTATTGGAAACTATTATCCTCTTATTGATTTTATCATTTCCATCAATCTGTGTTATGTATTTTTTGTGAACTCTTTACTCATTGACTTTGACAGTCTAGTTAGTCATGTAACTATTCATGTCAATAGTGGTTCCAATCTTCATCATCTTTATTTATTTTTTATTTAATCTTTGATGTTTGATGATATTTTTATTTGCCTTAAAATGTGTGACTTAATGGTTTTAATACAACCCTATATGGTTTCAAACTTGTATTAAAGCATATTAAAATTTTATTTTATATTAACATGGGCATGATGGTTTGTGTTGTTTAAACAGACCATGCTTTACATTCTTTTCTTATTTGATTTGCATTTGGCTAAGTCATTGTTTGAGATTAGGGACTTAAGTTAGGATCTCAACCCACATGGGGGTCATGGTAATTAGTTTGGTGTTTTTTTTTTAACCAATGATTTAGGGCTTGAGGCATTAGCTTGCATTACCATATAGTAGGGTTGAGATGATTCAATTAGTTTTTAGGGTTCATTGAATTCAATTTTAGAATTTAGTCTTGAAGGTTTGGAAACCTTGGGGAAACTCTAATAAATTTTTTGGCATGGTGGCCAAGGGGAAAGTAAATCAATTATGTATGAGAAATTTTAGGGACTAGAACTTTGGTTGGAAAAATTAATATTGACTATCATGTAGGGATTATGGAGAGTTATATGGGGTTTTTTTGTGTTTATTAATAGACTAGTTTTGTGAAAACATATATAGAATTTTTGTGCTTAGAGGCTAGAAGAGTAGGAAAACTAATGTGATTGACTTCCATCAACCAAGCAAATAATGTATTTAAAATTTTGAGTTTATTTTTATAAATATAATCGAATGGCAAGTATTAGGGATTTAGCTAAAAACTTAGTCTTTATTTTTGAATTTGGATGAAACCCTAATAAGGGCCATCATGTTGGTTTTATGTTATTATGAATGGTTAGATTGACAACTTATAATGTTTTTTTATGTTTTTTATAACATTTATTTTTAGTTTAAAATGACTATGTGTGGGTTTTATCATTATGTTTTAATGTGGCTACTCCATAGTGAGGTCATGGGTTTAAATGAGTGTTGTTTTTTTTGGAATATGAAGTTGATTGTGTGTTTTTGCTATCATGAGAAAAATGGTTTTGTTGAATGATGAACTTGTATTCTTCAAAAGTCTTATTGGGCTATTTAATTTGATAATGTGTAATGATTTTATTATTATTATAGTCAGATTTTTCTTAATGTTTGGGTTTAAACTTTTATGGTGTTAAATATTGGATTAGGTTTGAGTAGAAGCCATTGTGGTATTTTATATAGTGACTATGTGTTTTAATTTATTATAGCTGCATTTATTTTATTGATGGCTATGTGTCAAATAAAATCCATATGGCTTTATGGTAATTGTTGGTTTGTTTTGATGGCTCATGTTTATTGTAATTAAGTTGAGGATTGGTTCTATATAGCCACACCCTTTGGTTTTGTTAAAACTTAACTAGGGTTTGATTTTGTTTATTATTTTAATAACCTTAATCAGGTATAGTTTGGGTTAATAAAATATAGTAAAGAAAAATACAAAAAGGAAAAGGCATGTTGGTTATTTTAAATCGTATATATTATGGTGGACAAGGACAATAGAGAGTCCTCACATGGGTTCAAAATAGTTTTAGGAGATTTGGGAATAATATTATTATTTTCATTTTATTGGTTTGACTTTTTATGAATCTTTAAAGTTGTGATTATCTGACCTAGGGTTATGAAATCATTTTAAATTATTAAATTAATTCTAAAATTGATAATTGGAATAATTATCATTCATGATGATATTGACCTATTTGGGGTAATTAATCTATTGATTATTTAATTATTATGATTCTGTAAATCATTTTAATTAAAATTTTGAGTTATTATTTTTATGTTAAGTCATTTTTTGTTAATAATGTGACCTAAAATTTTATGTTTGTTACTTTATTTTTATGTATTTTATTTTAACTCTTAAAAATATATTAAATTAGTACGTGAAGATGACTGCATGTAGTCATAGATTTATGAGCCATATTATTTTTTGAAATATAATATGACCCATTAATCAAAAATCTTTGAAATAGAGCTACAATCATAATTGGGTACCAAGTTAATAAATATTGGTTAGTTTGTTTATGTGTTTATTTTTCTTTCATTGGTTATTTTTTATTATGTTATCAAGCTCAATTTTTTTGTTATCCTTTCTCCATTAGTTCTCTACTACCCTAATCCACATCTAACTAATGGTTGAAGTGGTCTAGGGACACTTATGGTTGGACTCATTAAGACTAACAAGGAAGGAGTAGATTCATATGATTGAATTCATTTCTTATTACTTTGAGTTATTTCAATTGATTAAAAATGAATTAAAATTATTGTAACTAGATTTTGTGTTATTTATTATAATTATATTTAATATAAAATGATGTAACATAGCATGCATATTGATTCATGAAACAACTATAGTTGGTCATTGGATTATTTGAATAATATGGCATTACTAAATTGATTTGAATTTGATATTTGATCATGTTTTCCTATTTGAAATAAATATTTAAAATGTTGATTTGAATGTTATAGCATTTTGAGTAGTGATTTTATCACGTCTTTGACTATGTTTATAAGGCATTGGTATAGTGGTTGAGAAAATAATTGGATTTTTTATTATATAATTATTAGTGTTTGACTCAAATATCAATTATGTTTTGATTTTGGTTTGATCCATTCTTTAATAGAAGATAAATAAATGAGACATAATGGTAGATATCTCAAAGTTACTTGTATGAGTCTATATAATCACAATATTGTTTAAGATAGGTAATAATAGTCATTGGATACATTTACGTTTGTTATCTATTATGTTGGGTGAGGTTGAAAGTTATATTTAAATGAACTTTTCAAATCCCTTTAGATTGTGAATCCTATTAATTACATGGATGAATGAATGAAATTATTTACACTTCATTAATGTATGGTATGTAACCTCACAATTGGTTAAAGTAAATACTAATAATTGGCTTGTTAAATTAATGGATTTATTTTAGTTCAATATCTTGTGAGAATTGTAATCAGTTGATAATTTATGAAATAAAATTCATACAAGAATAATCACCTAGTAATTAATATGAACTTATCCATTTAAAGATAATTATTTTATGTCACTTAATAAATATTTATATAGGACTGTATAGGTAGCTCTTAAATCAATTCATTATAATTGAATGGCATTAAGATTTAATCAGTATTTTTTATAATAAAGTTGAATTGATAATAATGTAATTCATTTGTAAGTTATTATAAACCTGGTTATTCATAGCTAAGGATCTTGTGATTGAGGAACAAGTGCTCTATGTTCATAATAGATCATTATATATATTTTATTAGAAGTCTCTTATTATCAATTGATAAGAGCAAGATTGTGAAATTATATGGTCATAATAATAAATTATCTTGGAATTGAGGGTTAATCAAATATAATATTTAATTAATATGAATACTTAAACAAATACCATGGACTAAGTTAAAGTCAAATATTAGATCTATCCTAAGACCTTAATGATCCTTAGGCAAGCTAGTATTTAATTTGTACCCTACCTATAATTGGTAATATGTTCCTAAGAAAAATTAAAGCATGGTTATTGAAACATTCCTTGAAGCTTGCTTACCTTTAATAGTTGATGTGTCAAACCTCATACATTGGTTGACTACATAGTTTTTGAAAAATTATTCATTACTTTGCTTTTAGAAATAGTTTTTTTCCCTTGATCTCTATCTACTAGTTGTGAAGTTCATGAGTCATAATTAAGCAAGCTTACTAGGATGATTCTTATGTTAAATTTGATCTTACTCTACCTTTATTTTTTAAACTTTGTTGATATTACCTATGAGGTACTAGCTATTTTATAGATTGTATAGGTACTTGGGTAAGGGAACAAATCAATAATGACTCCATTAGGAAAGTTGTATCATAGTACATAGATAGAGGTGAGTGGGCATGACCACACTGACCTACTTCTATCTAAATACTAGGTGGTTAAAATCTTATTCCTAAAGAATTCATTAACGGGTTATGTACTTAATCCAATTCCTATATTGGTTATAACATAGTTAAAAATCTCATTGAATGTTCTTGTGTTAAACTCTAAGTGAATTATTTTATTAATTTAATTGATTATGTGTTATAAAAATTAAAAAAGATTGTGGTCATGAAATAGTTTCATCTGAAGTGATAATATAAGTTAGGTTATGATTTAAATATTTGATTATGCAGTGTTCTTGACTAATTGAAAGCTAAAAAAAGACATAATTATGAATTTATAGCTTATTAAACTAGGTTAGACTCTTACTAAATTAGATTAGCCACCTGCTAATTTAGGTTGTCTATGACCTATAGAAATGACTGGGTCAATCTAGTTGATTTATAGGAAGAAAAATAATAGTGTGAAATTATAGTAGGTCAGCCAAGACCAATAGAGTTGGCCAAGTTGATCTAATTGAATTATGGGAAGGATATAATAAATTATATTGACTATCTCAATTTATTTTAATTTTAGGAAAAATAGAAAAAAAAATCAAAACAAACTAGATTGACTAACTCGATCTAGTAGATTATGTGATATAGTTTTAATAAAATTGAAAACCTAACAAAAATGGAGTGAAAATTTGGAGCATTGATTTATTTTATTGAGAAATATAAATGACAAATTGAGATAATAATTGATAAAACTAAATTACTAAGGTGGTTAAAAGGAACTTGGAAAATAGAAGAAGGTTAATTACGTTGATTTAGTTGTATTTTTTAGGGTGTTGAAGAGTTGGTTATTGATTGGGTCATCCAGGCATGATTTATTCTTGTGAAAGTAAAAAAAATTAAAGCATAGAGGTTAGATTCAACAATGTAGACTTAGTCTTTATAAAGATAAAATTAAAAAATAATAAAATAGAACTAGATATACTAGCTCGATCTAGTTTGTTGCAAACTAAAAAATTAAAAAATTTAAACTAAACTAGATTTATTAGCTTATTCTAATTGACTGTAAGTGAAAATTTAAAGAATAGTAAAATAAGATTAGATTGGCCAAATCAATCTAGTTTTTTGAAATGAAACCCCAAAAATATAAATATAAAATTAGATTGACCAGTGATATCTAATTCACAGTATATCTTGGAACTACAAACAAATAAAAATGCTAGATCAATTAGCCTGATCTAATTGACTATGAAAATAAAACTACAAACAAAGGACAAAATAGGATTAACTAATATGGTCTAGTTGATTATAGATTTTTAATTTATAAATAGAGGTTAAAATTAAATCAGCCATTCTAATCTACTTGATTGTAGATGAAAAAATAAAAATTTAATGGTTAGATTTACGTCAAGTTTACTAGAATATAGGTAATGAATTAAGATGGATATACAATTTGTCCTACTTAGTAAATTCCAAGATAAAATAAGGTAATATTACCAATAACTCATTTCATATCTATGTATATCCATAAAATGATTGATCTAGATATATTAAACCTACTTAAGGGGTCTTTTATCACACAACACTATAAGAGAGGGTTATAAAGCCTCTAGTCAAGTATCACTACATAATAACCCTAGCTAGGCCTACAATACATAAAATAAAACCAATATAATTCTTACCAAATATTTTGGCATAAAAAGAGAAGTTAAAAAAAATAACACATAACAAGCAAAGAAAACTCTACTCAATTCAATGTTGAGGTAAACTAAGCAAGGAATAAAACATTTAACTTATTAATTTGTGTAATGTATATCTACCAAATTAAAGATTAAAAGTTAGGAATACTTACCTTTGAACAAACCTATCTGTCTTAATCTCTCCTTTTCCCAATGGTAATTTATAAGAGGTTATTGTGGCTTTTATAAGGATCACACTATAGAAATGATATCTAGGTTAAAAGACTCCTAATTTGCATCAAGACTTTTCCACATGACAAGATATATTCTTTACAAGGAAAATCCCTACGCAATGACTCCTCAAGTGTAGAATTAACATAATTGTGACATGTAACAATGTGAAAATGAATGTTTCTCTTTATTATATTGAAATTAAGGTGGTATTTATAGTAAATAATTAAACCTAACACCTTCCAAAATTTTTGCTAATAAGGTCAACCAACTCGATCTTGTTAGGTAGAGAAATTAGTCGTTAAGCCTTAAACTAGGTTAATCAAGCCAACCTAGTTCTATAATATGTGACTTAACCTTTGAAACTAGATTTAGTAGGCCAAATAAATAGTAAAAATGGGTGTAAATTGATCGAATGCATATGTGTTAGCTGATGTAGTTGGAAAAGTGGGGTTTTACTTAGCTAGGGGATATTTGAGAAGGGATATTACTTAGGGATTTGAATAAGGACATGAAAGGTGATGAAAAATGTAGTATACATTTAGTTATATTTCATATGTATACTTTTAGGATGTTTGAGAGTGGTTTCAAACCTCTAGGAGTTATAATCCAAATTCTAGGTTTTTGATGGTCTTATTAAATTTTAGACTTAACCATATTTTAGGGTTTTGATAATATATATTGAGCCATATTTTAGGGTTTCAATATTTCAAGGAGACATCATAGGAGGTGAATGATATACACTCTAAATAAGTTGGACTAATAGTAGGAATGATATAAATTCACAACAATTTTTCAAAGCATCAATGGTCTACCCACCCCTTTCCCTTTGTACCCTTTAAGACATGCATTTAGAGAGATTGAAACTCGATAGGTTATTACAAGATAGAAAGTGTTATTAAATGATAAAATAAAAAAGTGTTATGTGTATATACCATCAATCTTCTTATACAATCCATTTATGATAATATTATCAAACTACTGTTCACTTCTCACATACTTAATGATAAAGTGTTTTTCTTTAACCAAATATTTGACAAAATGATGTTTGATTTCAATTTACTTTGTTCTAACATGGAAAATGAATTATTAGATGATTGTATTGCCTCATTGTTATCACAAACATATGTGTTTGGCTCAGTTTGAGCCTCTCTAAAATCAACTAAGTATCATATCATCTAGAATCCTTTTATAAAATCTAATATAAGGGTTGTATATTCATATTCAATAAAGGATAATATAAGTATATCTTATTTCTTTTAAGACCAAGAAACCAACCCACTTTCCAATGTGAAGTAATAACCTGAAAATGACTTCTTGTCATCAATAGATCAACCCCAATC
Organism: Torreya grandis; assembly: GCA_037957365.1. Lineage (NCBI taxonomy): Eukaryota > Viridiplantae > Streptophyta > Pinopsida > Cupressales > Taxaceae > Torreya > Torreya grandis. The sequence continues at coordinate 354,823 of JARHVA010004808.1, read as the reverse complement.
TAAATATATGTATCTAATTATACATAATGAAAAATGTTATGAAATGAATACCATTATCATAATTATCTCTTACATATCTAAAAATTGTCTTCACTTACAAATTTGTGAGAGATATTTTGCCCATAAATCTAGAAACTAGTGAAAAACTATAACTGATATCAAGTCTTTTTATAGTGAAATACATCAAAAATATCACCATTCTTATAAAATTATTTTCATAATTTTAAGGACTTCCATCCTTTCTCATTATATTTTCTTCACTTGTAATTGGAGTGCCTATGGGCTACAAATATTAAAGATTATACTTATTTAACATGTCGTGGGCATAATTAGCTTAAAAAATAAATATTTACTTTATTTTGATTGACTTCCATGTCAAAAAAGTACTTCATATTTCCAATATTATGCATCTCAAATTATGATCTCATAGCTTCCTTGAAAATATTCAACATTTTCATAGAGTTGCATGTAAATATCAAATCATCTACATAGAGACAAACATATAAAACATTAAAATACAATGTGCATATGTAAAGAGTTGGTTCATTTTGGCTTATTTAAAATCCTTGAATCAATAACCAACTATTATATCTTGATTACTAATCTATTTAAGCTTATTTCAACCCATAAATAGCCTTATTCAACATATATACCCAAAATTCCTTACCCTTTATGTTAAAACATTATGGTAGCCCCCATTTAGTTCTTTTTTAATCACTTCATTTAAGAATGAACTTTTGAAATTCATTTGATGGATTTTTCATCCTTTAAGAGAACTTAAAACATGAATTAATCTTATAGTATCTTAGTGTGCCACAAGTGCATAAAATTTTTCATATACAACCCCATATGTTTTTACAAATCCTTTGATAATTAGTCTAGATTTTAGCTTGTCAACAATTCTATCACTCTTAACTTTGGTTTTTCAAACTATTTTTTTACAAATTACATATTTTTTCAATGGAGGCTAAACTAAAGTTCATGTATCATTCTTTTGAATTTAATCCATCTCTAATATCATAACATCAACCCATTCTTTACTTTGACTAACTTTTTTATAGCTTTTAGGTTCACTATCCATTGTTGACAATGCCAATATAGTATTCATCATAAGAATAACCAAACAAATTACCTTCCTGATGTTGAAGATTTTTAATCCTCAACTCATAATTTTTATCTAATATTTGACTAGTTGAATGTGAATTCATCAAATGATTTTTATTACTTAGTGTTTATGAAGATGGATGATTAATCACTTGTGAAGAGATAATATTATTTCATGTTGAACTAAAAAAATGTGTAGGAATTTTTAAGCCCTCAAAAGCAACTTCAAGAGGATTTCCCCCTTCAATTATTAATTATGTAACTATATTATCAAAATCAGCATACACCTCATTTTCATAAAAAAAGACAATCCCTAGAAATAATTTTGGATTTACTAGTAGGATTATAAAACTCATATGCTTTTCTTTTATCACTATATAATGTGATATTGTGATCAATACTCTTAGGATTCAAATTTATATAAAAATATACATCTTTTATTTCACACTTACCTTGACTTGTGGTGATTTTATTATTACACTTTCCTTCAACTTGGATGGACTCAACTCCAAATCGCACTTGGATTTTGAAGGAGTAATCTAACTTGTTCAAACCATGTTTATGACTTATCATGTGATTTAAATAACCTAAATCAAGAAAACACTAATTATTTTATTCTTCTATTCCCACATTACATATGAGACAATAGTCTGATCCATATTGAACATCACTTTGCTTAGCTTTAAAATATTTTTTTTCACTCACTTGATTAAACTTGATTTTTAGTTGCTAGTATCTGGCAATCTTTTATCATGTATCTTGGTTTCTTACATTAATGACAAGTAAATTATATATGAATCTTACCTATGAATTTAGATTCATATTTTTCCTTTGAATTTGAATTTTTATAACTCCCTTGATTCTAATTTTTATTTTTATCTTTCATATTTGAACCCTTACCTTGGTGTCAATTGTTTATATTGTATCATATTATAGATCACTGGTATATAGTCTCATCTTGTCCTCATGGGACAAGAGAAAACCAACCAATTCATCAACTTTTATAATATCGATGTGCTTAAAATTTTAAATGGTGATCATAATATCCATCCATATTTGACTTAAATATCTCAAATAAATTCTTATTATAACACTATCTTATATATTTTCTCCATAAACTCTCATTATATGCATTAAATCATTTATCCTTGTGCCTTTATTCTCTAAGTCCTTCACTATCAAACATTCTCAAAATTTCAAAATTCATATTAAGGATGAATTTTTTATTTTATTACCTTAATGGATCCTTGATATATATTTTTAAAGGTAATTCATGCATCATGGGAATTATTTTATCCTATAACTCTTGGATAAATGTTTGGGTTTGTGGTACTTTGAAGATAAAATAAAGCTTGTGCATCTACCTTTTTTTCATCATTTTTTATTATTTTTGATCTTGTGACAAGGTGTTCCAATATTTAATTTATGTGTACCCATAAATGACATTTTAAAAAACTCCTTTACATACAATAATTATCTTTAACTGGTCTCTCTAATATTCAAAGTTGTCACCTTTAAAAAAAGAATATTCATGGAAGTAAGATTTACCAAAGCCATTTATTCTTATGATAATGAATTGAAACCATTATGAACCTTTGTTTAATGAGAATATGATACAAAATTAATATTTTTAATGTATTTATAGAGTGAAAATCAACTCTTAATTAATATTGAGTTGAAACTATGTATCAACTAATATGTTTCATAATTACTAGTTAATCTAGTAGTGTTGTAAGTGAGATTGTCAACCACAAATTGTAAAAGATAAATATTAAAACAAAAAATTAATTAATGTTATTATTAATTACTATATACCTGAAATAAAATCAAAAATTAAACATTTATAAATGTTTTTCTAATTGTAATAATATGCTACACTTCTTTGTGGACAAGTCTTATTAAAATTTTTGTTAAAACAAGCCTATTACAATATAACTTACATGACAAGTCATTTCAAGAAAAACATAAAGTAAAAAATAAATAAATAAATTTATTAAACAAATAATTAATCTATAATTAAAGTTATAAAACTATAATCTAAACCAAATAAAAGTAGACTAAATCAAACAAGGTTGTCATATATTTGAGATAAGGTCAACATGAAAGAAGCCTTGCTTAACAAGTAATAAAACCATTCAATCTACTCAAATATAGAACCTTAAATTATATATAAAATATTAATTAGCTTAAATACACTTGATTTTCATCCCACCTCTTGAAAACTCATTTGAGTATTCAGATAGTGAACTAGACTTAACTCATAGTTTCAACTATTTTTTAAGAAATTCTTAGAAAGTGTCTAAATTTGAGATAAAATTAATTATGTATAAAATAATTTAATATATTTTTTAAAAACATAAAATCTTAAATAAATTAAATCCAATATGAATATTAAAGTTCCCATATTAGCATCATACTCAACAATATTACTATGATGACATATTTTCCACATGATCAAATGATATTGCATGATATGTTTATATATGACATGGTATAGTTCATTATTATTTTGATATGAGTGACTTATAGGATATATTAATAATCTAAAAATGTGTCATTATAGTAGACTTATCTTAGAGACATGAACCTATATGAGTAAAAAATCATAACAAATTATAGGTTTCACAAATTTTTGAAATTCAAATGGTTTAGATATCAAAATGTTTCAAATACATGATACACATTGGCACATTGATATGAAGTATTTATCCTAAGAAGATTCACCAATGATAAATTAAAGTGTATAAAAATATGGAAAACATAATATAATGTTACCTCTCAAGGTGTAACTCATAAATGAGATAAGAATTTTAAAGTGAAAAACTGAATGTATTAGAAAAAAAACTCAAATGATTTTATAAGAATAATTTCCACCAAAATCTCTATAAGTAAAATATAGATTCAAGATCACAATGAGAATAATAGAGAGAGATAAAAATTTTAGTGAGTAAATTAAGAGAGGAAGGGCTCTTTTATAGAGTAATAGGAAAAGAGTGGGTGTTACAAGGAATCCCATGATTACCTTACAAGCCTCGATTATGTGTGTCAATTATGGCCTAGTCCCTTATAATGTGAAGGGAAGTGTGTGCCAAGTGGGGGAAGGAGTTAATCATGAAATTAACTCCCAAATCCTAAATAAGAATAAAGAGGTGAGTGACACCTCATAGAATCTAAACTTATGTTAATTTATAATTCACATAAATAAAAATTCCACACATACAAAAAGGGAAATTAGGATAAAATAAATTATATTAAATAAAGGGTAATTATAACTCTCCCCCTTAAAATTTATTTAGGGATTTAAAAACAAACAAAAAGGGAGGAAACATCACTAACTCTTCCCCTAGATGATAATTTCCTTCAATCCTAATTTATTATAAAAGAATATAAACTTTTCATTACATAATGGCTTAGTGAAGATATCATCTATTTATTCATCAGGAGGAAAAAAGAGATAAGAATTTGATTGCATTTAATAAGTTCACATTAAAATTGATATTGAATCTCAATGCATTTGGACCTTGTACATAAAATTGGATTTTTTTTAAGGTAATGGCACTTTGATTATCACCAAAAATTGGAGTAGCCAAATTTTGAGGGTAGATCAAATCTATAAGAATTCTACGAAGCCAAATAACTTCATTTTCAACATGATTACAAGATTTATACTCAGCTTCTATGGAAGATAAGGATATAGTAGTCTAATTTTTACTATTCTATGAAATAATGCTAGAATCTAAAGAAAAAATAATGACTTGTGGATCTATGATTATTAGGATCACTGGCCCAAATAGAATCTAAATAACATAACAAAGAGAAATTTATATTCAAGGTATATTCAATTCCAAAAGATGTATTACTTTTAATCTAATGAAAAAAATTATCATATTTAAAATGAGTAGATTGAGGTTTAGATGTAAAATTAAAAACAAATCCAATAGAAAAAGCAATATCAGGATGAGTATGATTAAGGTAATTTAAACTACCAATTAATTATCTATAAAAAGTTGGATCAACAATTTTAGTTTCCATATCATTAATTAATTTGATACAAAGTTCACAAGGGGTAGTAAAAGTTTTGAAATATAACATATCAAACCTAGATAACAAGTCATATGCATATTTAAATTGAGAAATAGAAATGCTATCCATTTCTTGCTAAACTTGAATGCCTAAAAAGTAATGTAAGAAATTCAAATCAGTCATTTTAAAGGTATTCTTCAAAGCATTTTTAGTGAATGAAACCATTTAACTATTACTATTAGTTATGATTAAGTCATCAACATACAAAACAATGATAACTACATAATTTGGAGTATTCTTGACAAAAATATTAAGGTTAGTAGAACTACGAATAAAGCTTTGAGATATAAAAATTGATCGATTTTAGAGTGCCATTCTCTAGGAGATTGTTTCAAACCATAAATAGCTTTGTTTAACTTGAAAATAGGATTTTCATTACTTTTATTAATAAAATAGGGGGTTGAGATATGTAAATTTTTTCATGTAATTCATCATTTAAGAAATCACTCATAACATCCATTTGATAAACAGGCCAATGTATGTGAGCGGATAAAGCTAAAACAAATTCAATTGTGGGCATCTTAACTACAAGTGCAAAATTTTAATTATAGTCAATTCCTTCAATTTGAGAAAAACACCTAGCAACTAATCTATCTTTATATTTTTCAATTTGGTTGTGAGAATTGAACTTAGTTTTAAACAACCATTTAAAACTTATCAAATGATTCCCTTTAGGGAGAGGGACTAAGTTCCAAGTGTTATTACAAATTAAATAGTGGTATTCATCATTAATTATTTTTTCATAATGAGGGTGACAATGATCTTGTTTTAGTATTTGAATATCATTATTGTTCATAATTTTATACATCAAATCATAATTATAAAATTATTGCCTAGTTTTATGAGTATCATCAAGATTTTCATCAATTCTTGAAGCTTCTATAGTAGTCTTGGCCCACTTGGGCATAGTTTTAGTTGGATAAATACTTGAAGAAAGAAAAATAACTTTATGATCAACATAATTATGCACCACATCATTATTATCATCATTTGATTCAAAAATAAAATAAGAATAATTTATATCAAGAAAATATGAATTGGAAAAATAATAAAATACATTATTTTCAGTAATACTAACATCACTTTTAATCTTAATTTTATTAGTTTGAGGATCATACACCCTATAAGCTTTAGATGATTCATCATAAAAAATATAAATATGTCTACTTTATAATCTAACTTATTACATTTTTATATTATAATATGAACTAATTCATCACAATCAAAAACATGTAAATGCTTTAAATTAAGTTTTATACCACTACAAGATTTGTCAGATGTAATATTTAATAGATTTAGTGGGAGTCCTATTGATGAGATAGACAACACAATACATAGATACAACCTAAAATTTGTAATGCATATTTTTAGCATACAACATATACCTAGCAATTTCAGTGATATTCCTATGTTTGCATTCAGTAGCACCATTTTGCTCAAGTGTAAGAAATAATTTTCTCGTGTTTAATACCATGTTTGTTACAATATGAAAGAAACTCATTATTAACATATTCAATACTATTATCAATGCATATATTCATAAAGAAAATGAGGCCATTTTTTAACAAAAGCATGAAACTCAATAAAAATGTCTAAATTTTGATCTTTAGTTTTTAAGAAGTAAATCTAAACTCACCTAGTGCAATCATCAACAAAATTTAAAGCATACTTTTGACCATTGATAGAAGGAGTTTACATAGGTCTTAAGATATCACTATGAACTAAATGAAGCTTTTAATTAGCATGTCAAAAATGATTCTTAAGAAAAGATTTTTTATGAATTTTACCGGCCATATAACCTCTTCAAATAGAATTCGTGGGAGTATTTTAGGCAAACCTTACACCATATTAATTTTTTTCATAAGTGAAATAGTTTGGTAATTAATATGTCCTAATCATTCATGCCACAAATTAGAATTATTAGAAATAATCAAAGCATGAAAAGAGGAGGAAGAAGAGAATCTAGTAAACTTGAATAAATTATCATTGTCTAAAAAAGCAGTAGCATCTACTTGAAAATATTACGTGGTGGATTTAACATAACAAGTATTATTAGAGAATTATAATTTATATTTTTATTTGCATAATTGAGGAACACAAAGAAAATTAAATTTTAAATCAGGAACAAGCAAAATATTATGCAATTCACCATTAGAGATTTTAGCAATTCTTATGGCTTTAACATTACATGAAGCATGACTTATAATATTTAAATAATTATTAGAAATATATGGTTATAAATAAGTAAGTAGCTTAAAATTAGATTGCATATGTTGAGTAGCATCAGAATCAATAATCCATTCAATAGGAGAAGCATGCAAAGAACAACTAAAATTAGCTCTAGTATTAGATTTATGTTTGTTTTGAGTCTTAGTGTTACTAGTGATAGCATTTTATTTAACCTTAGATTTATACTTTTAATAGAATGTTTCATTTTAAAGTAGTGATCTTCATCATGAGTATTTTTGTCACAATAATTACACTCTAATTTTTTCTTAGGTCTTGAGTTAGATTTTTATCTTTTCTTATCATATATATTATTAGACTTAACATGTTCTTTGTCATTCTTATGTTGATGTTTATAAATAAAAGCATGTTCATTAGTATTAAGACTACCAAATTGAATCATATTTTATTTTTCTTAATGTAACAAGGTACAAAATAAATCAATCATCAACAAAGCAAATAAAAGAAAATCTAGTTAAGAATAAATATTAGTAATAAATTGCTAAAAAAGTCAAGTCAAACATTTTTTCATAATAATATAAATTAAATTCAAATATGAAAGTTTAACACCTAAAATTTTTAATTAAGAATGCAAAGAGTAAACTTCAATTGAGAAATAATCCATAGTTTTGAAGTTAATGTACTTTAAATCAAATAGTTGATCTTGAATTTGAATTTTGTGAGATTTATTCACGTCATAAACAAATTTAAACTTATACCATATAATGGATGGAAGAAGACCACCATTAATATGAACATGCAATTTGAGGGTCATGCTCATGTCAGTCAATCCTAAGGTCTCATCATTTTTAACTTTTCATTTGCCTTGAATATCAATGGTGGTAGTCTTTTCATCAGGGTTGCGATCTATATCATCTGCTATGTGCACCAAATATTTAAAAGTGAATATATATTGTATGTGATTTCCATAAATGGTAATTGATGGATGTGAGTTTAAATTCAGGCAATAAAAGGTCATTATACCACCAAATCTCAACCAATATATGTAGTGTGAATAGGTGACAAAAAATCACTTTTAAATGAAGGAGACATAGAGAAGGGACAAAAAATCCAAAAAAAAAAAGACGAAGCCGAAGTGTAAAAATAATGTCAAGTAAGAAATGAGAGCCAAAAAATATAATTAAAATTGCAACAAAATCAATTACAAGATGGTTAAAATAATCTAACAAGTTGTAAAAGATAATAATAAAAAAAATTTAGAAGCTTTAGATGTAAGAGGACATAAGAATAAAAAACATTGATTTCCTTGAGTTGAAAAAATAAGCCCACTTAAAACATCAATAATGTTTTTTTTTTTTTTTTTTTGAAAAAAAAAATGCATTGAACATACAACCATAGAGATAAAAATCTTATAAATGAAATATCTTTCTTTTTAAACTAAATATACCAATTTTTTGTAAAAAAAATGAAGATGCTAGTGTATGCCCACACCAAAACACTTGTATTGAAGCGTTGGCTTATTTTTTTTAATATTTAAAAGGAGTGGAATGAATTAATCATAAAAGTAAAACATTTTTTGGTCTTTTGAGATTAAAATGAAAGCATAGAGCATATAGTTTTAAAAACTTTTATTGAGAAAGCTCATACATTATGCTGAGTATTTTATTTTTGATTGGAAAAAATTTGAAGAAAACAACACTTAGAAAGACCAATGCAAAAAAAGTTAGATATCTAAAAGAATGAATTATTGCAAAGTTAGAATGAAGCATGATGTAGGCAGAATCTTGCCAAACATGATAATAAATAAATTAAATAAAAGGAATTCAAATACACCTCGAGTGATGTAGAGTTGAATGGTGAGCTAAATAATTTTTGGAATAATGATGTCAAATAGGAATACCTTTGTAACCTAAATTGAAGGGAGAAGGAAGACCAAAGGAAAATACATCAATACATATCAACTTATGATATAATAAAGTGAGGAAATAGCTACTAAAGGAGATAAATAAAGGTGATGACAAATGAAGGGGTAAAACTTAAAAATAATCAAGTTACCACAAATGGAAGGTAAAAGAAACAAAGAAAGTACCCAGTTAAGGAAGAAAAGCTGGTAAAATGAAAAGCTATGCAATGAGAAAAATTGCATAAGTGCAATCTAGGTCCAAATAAATGGGATGAAAGGGTGGAAAAAACATATAAAAAAATGTTCATAATTGAATAAAGAGAAATAATAATTTTTGTCTGTGGTAAAAATTCTAAAGGGCACTAACCCTTCAGGCATTTTTCCCACACAAAAATCTTGAAATAATTGTAGGGATTTATTTGCTTTGGCCAAAGGCACTTCCATAAATCCTGAAGGATCATTTTTCCTTTACAAAAATTTTGAAGGGGCATTTCCTTTAGGCATTTTGCCTTTCCAACATTCGTGAAGGACACTTTCAGAAAGTCTGAAGGATAAGTCTAGAGGGTGAAGGACACTTTAAATAATTTTTAAGGGCACTTTCAAGGGATCTAAAGGACCATTCCAAAAGATTAAAGGGTAATTATGTAGGGATAGTTCCCTTGAAAAAACTTTTGAAGGGTACTTTTAGTAAAATTTATTGCAAAGCAGAAGTCCTATTTCCTTCAGGCATTTTACCCAAGCAAAAAATCTAAAAGAATTGCATTTCTTTAGGAGAAGTACCAAGTTCAATTTTTGCAGAGAAATTATTTTGAATAAAATGTCAAAAATAATTATCTCAATAAATACAAAAGGAGATAAGTCTTAATTCTTTTTGTAAAAGTGCAAAGGCCCAATTCATTCAGTAAAAGTGCAAGAGACTATTTTCTTAAAGGGAAATTTTTTGGACAAAATGTCTGAAACAATTATTCTGATGAAGGTGAAAATCCAAAGGCTGAAGACTCAATTCTTGTGAGAAGAGTCTAAAGTCAATTCCTTTGGTTAAATTATCTTGAACATTTTTTTTGAAATAATTGTCCTAATAAAATGCTTGAAATAATTGTTATGGGATAATTATGTCGAGGATAAAGAAAATCCCAAAGTAGAAGTGTCGAAGTAAATAAGAATTCCAAAGATAAAGACTCAGGAAAAATTGCAATAGAATAAATTCCTTGAAGAAATATTTTTAAATTACAGGTATGATAGTCTCATGGGCATCTTTGGATAGGTGTGTAGATGTCAACTTTAAGCTACAAGGACTAGCTATTTGAATTCAAATTCTCGAAGACATGCATGTGAATGTCAACTTTAAGCCTCAATAAATAGATGTTGGGATTCAAATGTTTTAAGATAGTCGCATGAGTGTCAATTTTAGACCCCATGAAGTATCTATTTATTTAAAAATGAAGGAAGATATAATATCATGCATTTGCATGAAGTAGGATGATTTGACAGTGCACAATCAAAGATAAAGAGTCAAATGAACATAGAAATCTTGTGGGGCTGCCAAGTGACATGACCTTGGGGATAACAATAGGAAATATTCAATGATACCACATCCCTCAGATCATAATTTTATGGATCATGTTTGCTTAGGAAATCAAGATCAGATGGTGTGAGTTCAAAGTCAAAAGATCCAGCTTGTGGTGTATGATAATACTCGAGCATGTTCCCATCGATCGATGGTACATAGTTAATCATACACTTTCCAATTGATGGGGTTCATTAAGTCAAAGTTTTAAGCTGATCCCAAAGTGAATGCAATGATAACACATATTATGACTATGTTAGATAGAGTATTGAGAAGCTAATTGCATTTGATCCTTTAGGTCAAGATCAATGACATGTGCTTCTTCAGGCAAGCAGATCCATTAGTGTGAGTCAAGATAGTCTTTTTAAAGGGCCTAGATTGCATGAGGAAGTGATAAATGTCTAGACTATATCTGACCAATTAACTTAGTCACTCTTAGGCCCCATGAATGCCTAGTTAGATCCAAGGTGGAATGCCAAGTGTCAATATGTGGTAAGATTTAGTCTAAAATTTAAATTTGATGGCTCTTTCCTAGTCAAAAAATAAGTCAAAACATAGAAGAAGGTCCATAAAGTCATTCTAGAGTGAATATTTCCAATCATGATCGTAGATCATTTTTAGTTTCATATCACAAATAGATCATTTCTAATCCATCATTGCAAGAATAGGTTATTTCATGGCATACATAAAAATAAAGGCAGTTGTCTAGGAGGTTATATCTATGTAGGTAACCATTCACTAGCATCTCCAAGTAGTTACACATAAAAACAAAGTTTGTTCATCTTTTTCCATGCAATTCACCTTCCAAGTAGGTGTAAAGGGGCATCTTTAGGTAATTCAACATGAGGACAAAGTCTGTTTGGCTCCTCAAATATTTTTCTCCCTTTAGTTGTGCAAGCAAGTGACTAAAAGCATATTTAGGTGATTACAGGTCCTCATCATTAATTGTAGAGGCAATTGTAACAATGATTTATTACAAATGGATGAAAATCTCAGGCATGGCTAATAGCATTTTATGGCTAGGATCATCTTGACAAGACTATAAAAGTTTGTTATGCAATTTTTATAAATTACAACCCTTAGTCCCAGATTCAGGAGGATTGAGAAATGTATAAATAAAAGGCTTGTCTTACATTCCAAGGTTATTGTTGGGTGTTGGTTTTTGTAGGTTGCTATTTTAGGTGTCTATTTTCCCTAAGTTTAGGTTCTATTAAAAAATGGGATCAATAATTTTGTGTATATTTTATCTCCCTTACTAAGGTGGTTACATTTGTACAGCCATTAGTAAGCTTTGAGAGCATGTTTATGTCCCCTTTGTCAAAATATCAATCTCATCATGCTTCTCCCCATATAATCATTTTGAAGTGTTGATGTTTGTAAAACTTCTTTTCAAGTCAAGTAGAAAATATTTGTGGTTCTTTATTATATCATGTTAATGAAATGCAATAATATGTTTTGCAAGTTTTGTTGATTGGATATTTGTGTTTGTGTTCATTACTAGTTGTCATTCTAAGCATGTACTTAGGTTATAATTACCTCTCTATAGTTATCTTTGGAAATGTGATGTTAAATACCTTTTAAGGGCACCCTGGGTTCATGAATTTAGCAGGAAAAACTATTTGAGATTCTAGTTTCAGTGTATGTTCTAGGATTTTAGGGATCAGTTAGTGTTTACCATTATCTTTCATTTGAATTTTTATACATCTTTCCTAAAAATCAATTATAATGAATATATTCTAGACACCCTACTATTTATAATCCACCATCACACCACCCTCCATTTTATAATTAACTATAAACTTGTCCTACTAGTTGAATCCCCTCCCAAGTCTGATCTACCAAGTCCACCTCATTCACCCCCTCATATCCTTTTGCCATTTTCTCTTGAACCTCCTATTGAAATAATCATGAGTCATAAGAACCAAGATGGGAATTTACATCCTACATCTACATTCCCAGATTCTAGCCTATCAATTTTGAATAGATGGAAGGCTATCCTAATAAGGTTCCTAATGAAGTTAGGAAATGTCTTCCAAAATTCCAAGGGAATAATGAAGTAAGAAGTGATCAACATTTGAAGGCCTTTTGAAATATTATTAAAGATTATAAGGTTGAGTATGAGGATGTGTGTATATTTTTTTTTTGTAGAAGCTAGAGGAAGATGCTTATAAATGGTTTAATTCCCTTCTTTTTGGATGCATTGATTCATGGGAATAGATACACAATGTTTTTAGAATTTAGTATGGTAATAGGATTGATCCAATGTTTCTCTTGGATTAATTTGAAAATATCAAGAAGAATCCTAATGAGTGTGTGCAGGACTTCAATACTCAGTTTAACAAGACCATAATGTGGCTGCTCAAAAACATCAAGATCAATGACACCACATGCTTGATAAAGTATTGTGATTCCTTTAATAAGAAGGTTGTGTATTTATTTAAGGGACAAATCTCCCACTAATCTACATTTGGTGTTCAATATGGGCATACAAATTGAAAATAACATCAAGGTTGTGGGAAATCCCTTGAACAAGTGGGTTAATGTGAAGCTAGTCAATCTATAAAAGACATAGCCCATGAAGATAGCCAACTTGGAGGAAACCATAAAAAATTTGGCCTCTACTATCAAATAAATGTCATACAAGATGGCTAGAGATGAAAAGAAGGTCCCTCAAGTGTCTACTATCTATGATCAGCCTTTAAATATAAATCAATCACAAATGGGACCAACTTTTCACAATAGAGATAATGACAGAGGGAAGAGGCTGACACACAAAGATAGGATAGATAGAAAATAAAATAGAGGGTTTAGAAAGGAGGTGCCTGATCCTTTAAATGCCAAAGTAAATGTTATGAATTTTGATTTAAACATTGATTGGTGTGATAAGTGATTCCTACTACACCCTCTATGTGATACTACTGAACAAGTTGATGAAGATATAAATGAACCTGAATATGTGTCATCTGACTATGAGAGATTTATGTTTGATTATCAAAGACCTTAGAGTGAATCGAATAGCTCCATAGAATTACTAACTAATACTTCGATTGATCAGTTTTAGAGCATTGTCAAATGGAAAGTGTCCCAACATTTGACTTTGATTATGATGTTAATGTGGCACAAACATATGAATTGCCCATCCATGATTTTGATCTCTTGTACTCTATTATGATCAACAACTATCCTGATAGAAATCCATAATTTGAGCATAAGTAATTGCTAATTAATGTAGTAGATACCCAAAAGAAGGAATGCAACTTGAGAAGTAGGAAACCAAGTGCTTCTCATTAATACACTACCCCTAAAAATTCAAAGGCAAGGAATGTAAGTACGGAAGCAAACAAAGCTACTGCACTCCCAAAAGATTCCAAGGTAACACCCATGACCCAAGCTGCTAAGCCTAGAGGTGTTCCTGCTCAGAACAACATAATGCCTATATTGTCTAGCATCCCTAAGGGAGAAAATGATCTTAAGAAAAATCCACTTTTGAAGGTTGTTATCAAAGTTTTAAATCCACCCCAACCTACTCCACTTCAGACATTGAGTGACTATGTTCCAACTAAAGGTGTGGTTACCCTTCTACCAAATACGCATTTTCCTCAATATAGTGTGTGTGATATGGCTCAAGTGTTGATTCAAATAAAAATCACCATACAACTTATTGAGTTATTAATAATACCTAAATATAAGAAGATGGACTTTAAATATTTAGAATTTAGTGAAATATCGGCTACAAATGAAGTTGAATTACCCCAAGAAACCCCAAAAGAAGATGAAGAATCAAAAGAGGTTGTTAAACCTACTCCATAGGTTTATTTGGGGACTACATTGGTAGAGATTCAACTAAATGTCCATTCTATATAACTTTGTTGATCAATGATCTGGTTGTTTACAGCTACATGTTCTATTTTGGAGCATCTTATAATGTGATGCCCTTGGGTGTCCTTAATGAGCTTAGAGTGAACATCACATAATCCTTTATCAAGTGTTATGACATGGACTCATGATAGGTTTCAATTTTTGGATAAGTTAAGGGACTAGTGGTACAATTGGCAACACATCCAAGAAAGTACTTGAATATGGGCATGGTGGTTGTGGACTACCTACCTAAGTGGGGGATGTTGTTATCATATAAGTGGGCTGCTAGCGTGAGTGGAAGTGTGTAGATGGACCTTTATTATGTCACCATTCCTCTAGAGGGTAAGATGGTTAGTCTTTATAAAGACCCAAATATGCTACATGTGATTGAATATTCAAAGCGTGCTCTTAATGAAGTATTGTACATGGATGTTGAATTAGGCAACTTTGTCAAGAATGTTGATACTAGTGAATAGCCTATTGTTATTGATGTTGAACATGATAAATAAACCATAGTTTAGAAGATGTGCTTTAATGGGGCTTGATCCAATCTTAGAAGTGGAGTTGGGTTTGTCTTACATGCCCCTAATGGTAAATGTTTTATGTTTTCTTTTTAGCTTTATTTTGAATGCATGAATAATACTGTTGAGTATGAGGCACTCTTTCTTGGTTTATGGATTACCTATGAATATGGAATTAATTGTTTGATTGTCAAGTGAAATTTTGAGCTAGTGGTAAAGTAGGTCTATAGTACTTTTGCCACTAAAAATAAAAGGCCAAAATAGTATTAGAATGTTGTCTAGGATTTACTTAGTTATTTTATGCATTCAATATTTCTTATCATGATAGAAGTTTCAACTAATAAATTAATAGGCTTGCAGGGCTAGGTGCTCAATTTTACATTGTAAATATGAGCCCTCACTGTCAATATCAAGTGGAGGTGCTTGTCAGGCCTTCAATCCTAGATAATGTTCATCATTGGTAGGTCTTTGATGTTAATGAATAGATTAAGAGGTTTCTTAATTTTGAGGCTAATTTTTATGATCAACTCATAGACATGGGATCTATGGTTCAAGTTTTTGATGGAAATGAAACCTTATTTGGGAAGGACATCATTCATTTGAAGACAAACACTATCCCAAGAGGACTGGTCAGTTTAGAAGCATCTTTTGATGGAGCTAAATGAATCAAGTTGAGAGACTAATTCATTGCAAAAGATGTAATTGAGTTTATCTTGGGTTCTTGTGAGAATCCAAGAAAGGTTGACTAGGTACTCACCTAAGTGTAATAGATAAAAAATCTTACATGTAATTGCTAAGGAAGTACCAAGATTGCCTAGCATGGTCTTATTCTAAGCTAAAAGTGTATAGGGAAGACTTGTTCCAACATGACATCCCATTATCATCCTGATAACAAACCTTTCAGGTAGAAATAGAGACCCATTAACCCCATCTTGGCCACCAAGATGTTAGATGAATTAAAGAAGCTAAGGGATGATGGTATCATTTAGCCCATCAAGTATTCATCATAGGCGGTAAACTTAGTCCCTATAAGAAAGAAAAATGGAGACATCCACTTGTGTGTGTATTTCAAAAATATAAACAAAGCTTCTTTAAAAGGTAATTATCCACTACCCAATATGGATAACCTATTACAAAGTATTACTAGATCAAAAATGTTGTCCACATTGGATGGCTTCTTAGGTTACAACCAAGTTATGGTCAAGGAATCCAAAATATCCAAGATTGCATTCATCATGCCTTGGGGCACATATGTATATATGAGGATGCATTTTATATTGATGAATGATAGCATAATGTTCTAACGAGCTATGGATGTCACTTTTATAGGGATAATTAATGTTAGGGTGTGGAGCTAAAAGCTTCACCAAGGAGCAAACTTAAATAGGTTCGGGTCTACACAGACGCCGGCGTCAGTCAGGAGCGACCGACGTCGGTCAGTTGCAGTTATAGAGGTGCCGACGTCGGCAGTGGGGTCGGCCGACGACGGTCACAGACAAACAGACAGGAACCGACGTCGATTACCTGTGTGTCCAGAAAGTGATTTCCGTGGACGGAAGCGAGTGTTTGCATGATGAGTTTGAGTTGTAGACTCAAGCTCGCGTCTCTATTATTAGCAATATTATTTTTAGAGCCCTTGTTGAAGAGGCTTAACTGTTTGTTGTAAGAGCATGCTCAAGTTTCCTTTTTCTATATTAGGATAGATCTTCTTAGCTCATAATTGTAGAATGAGAGTAGAACTGTAATAGTAGAACATTGTGAATGTTTGAAGGACAGTACAGAGTTGCATCAATCTAGGTTGTTGGATTTGAGTGTACTTGAGAGAGAGCTCTTGAGGAATAGAGATCTAGTGAGAGATCTTGTGTGCATCTGAGAGAGGTGTGGAAGAATGAAGTTTCTTCATTGTATTCCTATTGTAAAGAGTTTTAATACAAGTTTTCAGGGTATTTTCTTGTATATCTTGTTCTGTGCTATTTATCATTTCAGTTACTTATCTATCTGATTTATTTCCGCATTTATTGCTGTCACAATTGTAATCTATTGTTGGTTTGATCCCCCAACAAGTGGTATCAGAGCCTTGGTTACAGGTTCAGAGCTTGATAATTGGTATCAAAGTTCAGGTTCACTAACAGGTGGTTCAGATCTGTGTAGTGTGTTTGGATTACAGGTTGCTCACAGGGGTTTCTGCAGGGATTTCTGTTTGAGTGGGAGAAGCAATGGCAGAAGAAAGTAAGTTGAGAATGGAAAAGTTTAATGGCAAGAACTATCAACATTGGAGAATGCAGATAGAGGACTATCTGTATCAGAAGGATCTTTACTTACCGTTAGGTGGGATAGCAAAGAAGCCCAAGGACATGGAGGATGAAGAATGGGAAGTTCTTGACAGAAAGGCTCTTGGGTCTATAAGACTGAGTCTGGCCTCCACTGTGATATCTAATTTGTCACAGGCAAAAACAACGGTAGAGTTGGTGACTACGTTGGCAAATATGTATGAAAAACCCTCAGCTTCAAATAAGATATATCTTATGAAGAAGTTATTTAATTTGCATATGAATGAAGGTGGATCTGTTTCTACTCATCTAAATGATTTCAATGGTATTGTGAATCAATTAAGCTCAGTAAATATAGTGTTTGATGATGAAATAAAAGCTCTTTTGATATTATGTTCTTTGCTTGAAAGCTGGCATGGCTTAGTAATGGCAGTTCTAATACTGCATCTGCATCAAATATTTTGAAAGTAGAGGATGTTGTTAGTGTTATCTTGAATGAGGAAATACGTAGGAAAAGCACAGAAGAGACATCTGGGAATGCTTTAAATTTTGAGAGCAGGGGAAGGCAAAAAGAAAAGAGCAAGAGGAGATCAAGATCTAAGTCTAAGGTGAGAGGAAGATCCAAATCTAGGAATGGCAGGAAGCCACAATGCTGGAATTGTGGAAAGATTGGGCACATAAGCAGAGATTGTTGGTCAAAGCCTAAGGAGGACAATCAGCACGAAGGAAAGGAAGAAACCAAGGTTGCAGGTATTGCACAAGATGCTTTAATTTTCTCTTTGCATAATAACATAGAATCTTGGGTATTAGATTTTGGTGCATCTTTCCATGCTACCCCTAACAGAGAATATTTTAGTGACTATATCCATGGAGATTTTGGAATAGTGTACTTAGGGGATGATGAGCCTTGTAAGATTACTAGCAAAGGTAAAGTGCAGCTGAAGATGCAGAATGGCAACACATGGGTGTTGAGAGATGTGATGCATGTTCCTAATTTGAAGAAAAATTTGATTTCTGCAGGTAAGCTAGGTGATGAGGGTTGTACAGTAACTCTCACAGCAGATTCTTGGAAGGTGACCAAGGGTGCACTTGTTATGGCCAGAGGTAAGAGAGAAGGTACTCTCTATTTGTGTAATTGTGTTACTAACAAATCTCCTTCAGTTTTATCTACTTCAGATGTGGATGCTAAATTGTGGCACTCAAGGCTTGGCCACATGAGTGAGAAGGGGATGTCAATTCTTAAGTCTAAAGGTATGCTTTCAGATTTGAAAAGTATGGATCTAGAATTTTGTGAGCATTGTGTATTTGGAAAACATAAAAGGGTTAGTTTTCTCAAGACCGGGTCTACTAAGAAAAGGCAAAAGTTGCATCTTGTTCACACAGACGTGTGGGGACTGGCTCAGGTAGCCTCCATTGGCAGATCACGATACTATGTTACGTTCATAGATGATGCTACAAGGAAGGTATGGATCTACTGTATTAAAAAGAAATCTGATGTTTTTGAGACTTTTAAGTTTTGGAAAGCTATGGTTGAGAATGAAATAGGCAGAAGATTAAAGTGCTTGAGATCTGATAATGGTGGTGAGTTCTGCAGTCTTAAGTTCAAATTGTATTGTTATACACATGGAATCCATAGGCAAAGGACGGTTCCAAGGACACCTCAACAGAATGGTATTGCTGAAAGGATGAACAGAATAATCATGGAGCGTGCAAGATGTATGAGATTGCATGCAGGGTTGCCCTTAGAGTTTTGGGCAGAAGCAGTTGACACCGCAGTGTACCTGATTAACAGAGGACCCTCTACAGCTCTGGATGGTGGAATTCCAAAAGAGGCATGGACAGGTAAAAAGGTAGATCTCTCATATCTCAAAGTTTTTGGTAGTGAAGCCTTTATGCACATAGATAAGGAAAATAGAAAGAAGCTTGATCCTAAGTCTATGAGGTGCACGTTTATAGGCTATGGCTTAGATGATTTTGGTTTCAGATTTTGGAATCTAGGAACTAACAAGGTAATCAGGAGTCGTGATGTTGTTTTCAATGAAAGAGTGATGTACAGTGATCAGATAAGGAAGCTAGATCAATCTGGGTAGAGAAATGGTGAATTGGACAAAGTTATGGTCCAAAATGAGCTCGCGAGAAAAAGAAATAATCACTTATAGGAAAACACAGAGACCAACGTCAGCAGGTTAAGAACCGGCGTCGGCAGTACAAAAATCGATGTCGGTCATACAGAGACTGACGTCGGCAGACCAGGCACCGACATTGGCCAGGAAGAATCGGCGTCGGCCAGTAACAGGTCTACAGGTGGCCGAGGTCGGTCACTGTCAGAAAATTTGGGTGGACAGCGTGTTGAAAACAAGTCCAAGACACCCATCAGGAGGTCTGAAAGAGTAAGTAAGCCTCCAATTAGATATTCTCCTTCCTTATATTATTTATTGCTAATCGATGGTGGAGAACTAGAGAGTTTTGAAGAAGCATTACAGGCTGAGTCCAGGAGTAAGTGGGAGTGTGGCATGGTTGAGGAGATGGAGTCTTTAAGAGAGAACCAAACATGGGATTTGGTTGAATTGCCAGCTAGTAAGAGAACACTAAAGAATAGATGGACCTATAGGTTGAAGGAAGGTGAGGATGGACAGATGAGATATAAGGCCAGATTGGTAGTGAAAGGATTTGCACAAAAGCCAGGTATTGACTTTGGTGAGATTTTTTCTCCAGTTGTTAAAATGACTTCAATAAGGGTTGTATTGTCTTTGGTTGCTTTTGAGGATTTGCATCTCGAGCAGCTAGATGTTAAGACAGCATTTCTTCATGGAGATTTGGATGAGGAAATCTATATGGAACATCCAGAAGGATTTGAGGTCAAGGGTAAGGAGAAGTTAGTGTGCAGGTTGAAGAAAAGCTTGTATGGCCTCAAGCAAGCTCCAAGGCAATGGTACTTAAAATTTGACAGGTTTATGACTGAGCACGGCTACAGTAGGTGTCAATCAGACCATTGTGTGTATTTCAAGAGATTTGATAATGGTAGATATATTATTCTATTGTTGTATGTAGATGACATGCTAGTTGCAGGGTCTCACATGCAGGATATCTCAGAGCTTAAGGTGAAGTTAGCTCAAATGTTTGCTATGAAGGATTTGGGAGTAGCGAAGAAGATCCTTGGCATGAGCATTAGGAGAGACAGGAAAAATCACATGTTGATATTGTCTCAAGAAGATTATGTGAACAAGGTGTTGGAGAGGTTTAATATGCAGGATGCAAAACCGGTAAGCACACCTTTGGCTGAACATTTTAAGTTAAGTAAAGAACAATGTCCTAATTCACATGATGAGGTAGAGTACATGAACAAGGTTCCATATTCTTCCATAGTAGGGAGTTTGATGTATGCAATGGTGTGTACTAGACCAGATATTGCCCAAGCAGTGGGAGTAGTAAGCAAATATATGGCCAATCCAGGTAAGGAACATTGGAAAGCGGTTCAATGGATCCTTAGATATCTGAGAGGAACCAGCAGCAAGCATTTGTGCTATGGAGGTTCAGATAGTTCTCTACATGGTTATGTAGATTCAGATATGGTAGGGGATTTAGATGGCAGAAGAAGCACTATAGGTTATGTTTTTACTGTAGGTGGAACGACGGTTAGCTGGATATCTAAGTTGCAGAAGGTTGTTGCCTTGTCAACTACAGAAGCAAAATATATTGCAGCTACAGAAGCTAGCAAGGAGATGATATGGATGACACGGTTCATGGATGAGCTTGGTAGGGAGCATAAGAGTTGTAGATTGTATAGTGACAGTCAGAGTGCAATCCATTTGGCCAAGAATTTAGCCTTTCATTCAAGAACAAAACACATACAGCTAAGGTACAATTTCATACGATAGGTATTGGAAGATGGTGAGTTGAAGCTGGAGAAAATCCATACAGACAAGAATCCTGCTGATATGCTAACAAAGCTGGTTACGAAGGAGAAGTTGAATCTTCATTCAACTTCTATTGGTCTTCATGATTGAGTTGAAGATGGAGGAGCTAGAAGATGTTGCTATACAGGTACTAGTGCAGCTGGTTTATCTCCAAGTGGGAGATTGTTAGGGTGTGGAGCTAAAAGCTTCACCAAGGAGCAGACTTAAATAGGTTCAGGTCTACACAGATGCCGGCGTTGGTCAGGAGTGACCGACGTCAGTCAATTGTAGTTATAGAGGCGCCGACGTCGGTAGTGGGGTCGGCCAACGACGGTCACAGGCGAACAGGCAGGAACCGACGTCGGTTACCTGTGTGTCCAGAAAGCGATTTCCGTGGACGGAAGCGAGTGTTTGCATGATGAGTTTGAGTTGTAGACTCAAGATCGCATCTCTATTATTAGCAATATTATTTTTAGAGCCCTTGTTGAAGAGGCTTAACTATTTGTTGTAAGAGCATGCTCAAGTTTCCTTTTTCTATATTAGGATAGATCTTCTTAGCTCATAATTGTAGAATGAGAGTAGAACTGTAATAGTAGAACATTGTGAATGTTTGAAGGATAGTACAGAGTTGCATCAATCCAGGTTGTTGGATTTGAGTGTACTTGAGAGAGAGCTCTTGAGGAATAGAGATCTAGTGAGAGATCTTGTGTGCATCTGAGAGAGGTGTGGAAGAACGAATTTTCTTCATTGTATTCCTATTGTAAAGAGTTTTAATACAAGTTTTCAGGGTGTTTTCTTGTATATCTTGTTCTGTGCTATTTATCATTTTAGTTACTTATCTATCTGATTTATTTCCGCATTTATTACTGTCACAATTGTAATCTATTGTTGGTTTGATCCCCCAACAATTAACTAGTTCATTACTATGTATCAAGATGACATTACTATGTACTCCAAAACTAGAGAAGAGCATTTGGAGCATCTAGAAAAGGTGTTGATTAGATATAAGGAGTTCAAAATTTTGCTTAATCATAACAAGTTTCACTTTGGAGTATAAAAGGCCAAGTTTTTGAGACATATAGTGTCCAAGGATGGTGTCATTATTGACCCTGAAAGGATCGAAGCTTTTGACAAAGTTCCTATCTTACAATCCAAGAAAGGAACTTAGTATTTCTTTGGACAAATCAACTTTATAAGGAGGTTTGTGTCTAATTTTGCAAAGATCACTCAACCTATTACTTCTATGTTAAAGAAGGACTAGACCATCAAATGGGAGGGGAAGGTTGTGCAATAATTTAGTGACATCAAAGGACGTTTAAAATATGCCCCTATTTTTGCTAGTCCTGATTACACAAAGTCATTCTAGATATTCTCTTTTTGATCATATAATAATATTGCTACTATTTTATTTCAAAATAATGAGAAAGGTCATGAGCAACTCATAGCTTTCTTTAGAAAATCTATGCACATTCCTAAACTAAACTATACTATCATGGAAAAATAAAATTTCACTCTTTTTAAGTCTATTAAAATGTTTAAGTCATCTATTCTAAGTTCAAATATTATTGCCTACATCCTAAACACCATGGTGAAGAAGATTTTAACTTAGATCGAAGTATCCAACAAGAGGTGTAGGTGGGTCAACAAGCTACAAGATTATGACATGGATATCTAGACCACCAAGTTGGTAAGGGGGATGGGTCTATCCAAGCTTATGGCCAAGACCAATTTGTAAGCTGTTGAGGTAAACACTATTGTTTTTAATATTGATGATTCTTTAAGTCAATGTAATGTGTCTTTGTGGTATAGAGACATTATTTACTACTTGAAAGATCTAAGTTGTCCCCATAACTTGGACAAGAATCATAGAAGAATTCTCAATCTTATCTCCCAAAAATACTTATTGATTGAGGATGGACCAACATGAAAGAATATATATGGGGTTCTCCTAAGATGTGTGCTAAAAGAACAAACTACTATCTTGATTGAAGACTTCCATAGTGGAGTTTGTGGTGGCCATTTTACATCTAAATTTATAGCTCATAAAATTCTTATAGTTGGTTATTGGTGGCCATCATTATTCAAATATGTTGCTTAGATAGTCATAAGAAGTGAGAAATATCAGTGCTTTGTTGAGAGGATTTAATCTTTAGGTTCTCTTCCCTTGCATCCTGTGATGATTGAAGGCCCATTCAAATAATGGGGAATGGATTTCATTGGATAAATCATTTATTTATCAAGCACTGGGAATAGATGGATACTAATTACAATTGATTACTTCACCAAATGGGTCAAATCAATCCTTATAAATAAATTAACACACTAGGTAGTCATGGATTTTTCACTAAATTAGATTATTTATAGATTTGGTGTGCCAATTAAAATTATTACTGACAATGCTATGAGATTCAAATCCAAACCTTTAATGACATTGTGAAAAAACTATGGGATTAAATTGACTTATGCTTTCAAATCTAATCCTCAAGGAAATGGACAAGCAGAATCAAGTAACAAAAACTTGTTCAAGATCATCAAATGAACATTAGAAGTAAATAAGAAGTGGGGTAAAAAGCTAAAGTTTGCCTTATGGGATGATAGGATCACACCTAAGAGAGCTATAGGAAAAATCCATTTTGATCTTGATTATGGATCTCAAACAATTCTACCTATGAATTTATAATTTCCCACTTATCAACTCATGCAATAACTAGGGGATGATGAGTAGATCCACCACCATGAAAGTACGGTGAAACAGATTAGTGAGTTTGATGAAACTCAAAGACAAGATCATGGAAGACACCTTAAATTCAAGGAGAAGCTAAAAAAAATATTTGATAGAAAGGTCACTCCAAGAACCTTCCAAATAGGTGATTTAGTTCTACTTTGGGATAGTATGCTTGAGAAAAAAGGAAAATATGGCAAGTTTGATGCCTTATGGATGGATACCTATTACATTGGCTATCAAATTTGAGAGCATACTTTCTTCTTGAGAGATTTGGATGGTGAAATATTGGAGTTACTAGTCAATGGAAGATATCTAAATCACTTCCTTGATTAAGTCCAAAACATATGTACCATATTATATTGTGTTTTTTTGCTTTATCTTTCTATTGTTTTGTTGCCCCTCTATTTTAGGCCTTATTTGTATAGTTTCCATTTTTATTTCTATTGTGTGTTCATTTCTAGATCCTCTTGATCTTTATTTGTTAAGTCTACCATGTTTTATTGAGCCTTCATGGATGTTTACTAAAAATTGCTAAGTCTTGACTCCATAACCCAATGGATTGGCACCTGGTCTTCTATTATATGTTTCTTTGCACACCCATAATGGGTATGCATCCTAGTCAAGATCCAATGTTAGTGCCTAAAATTGCACTGAAGTAGTTGGGCCCTTGTCTGTATCAATGTCTAAGCCATTATCCCAACATTTATCTCCAATTTTACCTTTGGAAGGTCAAGTTCATGTAAAAATTGGCTAAGTCCTTTGTCTAGTCTTTGCTTGGAAAATTTGTCTTTCCCTTAGAATTTTCTAAATTTTTACATGAACATAATGTTTGACAAAAATAGGTCTTTGGGATTTTTGTCTCAAAAAAAGTTTAAAGACTTATTTCTGCTAGACATTTTTTTCACTTAAAAGGTTTGAAGGAATTCAAATTCTTATTTGTTTCAAGCTAAGTGTTTCACAAAATATCCAAAGGGTCATTTTATTTGGACTTTTTCTCTACACAAAAAACCTAAAGGGTTTTTTCCTTTGGACATTTTGTCTAAACAAAAAGCTCGAAGGGTTATTTCCTTTGTTTTTGGTCATTTATTTTAGACTTTTTGTCTATGGTAAAAATTCTAAAGGGAACTTACCCTTCAGGCATTTTTCCTGCATAAAAAGCCCAAAAGAATTATAGGGACTTATTTGATTCATCCAAAGGTACTTCCAAAAATCATGAAGGGTCATTTAGCCTTTGCAAAAATTTTGAAGGGGCATTTCCTCTAGGAGTTTTACCCTTGCAAAATTCCCAAAGGGCACTTTCAAAAAATCTAAAGGATAAGTCTGGAAGGCAAAGGACACTTTCAATAATTCTGAATGGAAATTTCAAGGGATCTAAAGGACCATTATAAAAGGCCAAAGGGAAATTTTTTAGGGCCAGTGCCCTTGACAAAACTTTCGAAGGGTACTTTTGGAAAAGTTGTTATAGATCAGAAGTCCTATTTCCTTCAGGCATTTTGCTCAAGTAAAATTTTTGAAAGAATTGCATTTCTTTGGGAGAAGTACCAAGTTCAATTTCAATGGGGAAATTATTTTGAACATAATGTTGAAAATAATTTTCTTAATAAAGACAAAAAGATCTAAGTCTTAATTCTTTCAACAAAAGTGCAGAAGCCCAATTCCTTCGATAAAATTACAAAAAACTATTTTCATTAGGGGAATTATTTTGGATAAAATGTCCAAAACAATTTTTCCAATGAAGGTGAAAATCTAAAGGCCAAAGATTCAATTCTTATGGGAAGAGTGTGAAGTCAAGTCCTTCAAGGAAATTGTCTCAGACATTTTTTTCAAAATGATTGTCCCAAAAGAATGCCAGAAAGAATTGTTGTGGGATAATTATGCTAAGGATAAATAAAAGTCTAGATTAGAAGTGTTGAAGTAAACAAGAATGCCAAAGACAAAGACTCTGAAAAAATTACCATAGAACAAAGTCCCCAAAGAAATATTTCCAAATTGTAGGTATGATGGTCCCATGGATGTCTTTTGACAGGTGCATGGATGTCAACTTTAAGTTATAAGGACTAGCCATTAGAATTAAAATGCTCCAAGATAGGCATGCAGACATCAACTTTAAGCCTTGATAGGTATCCATTGGGATTCAAATATTCTATGATGGTTGTATGAGCATCAATTTTAGACCCCATGAAGTAACTATTTGTTTTTAAATAGAGGCAAATCCAATAGCACATGTTTTCATAGAGT
This sequence comes from Torreya grandis, assembly GCA_037957365.1. Lineage (NCBI taxonomy): Eukaryota > Viridiplantae > Streptophyta > Pinopsida > Cupressales > Taxaceae > Torreya > Torreya grandis. The sequence continues at coordinate 328,471 of JARHVA010004808.1, read as the reverse complement.
AGGATGATCTAATGATGTGCGATCAAAGTTGAAGTGTCAAAAGAACATAGGAAGCCTATGGGGTTTCCAAGTACCATGACCTCAAGGCCAAGAATAGGTAATACCTAATGATGCCACACCCCTCAGATCATGATCCAATAGAGTGTGTTTTTTTAGGAAATCAAGATCATATGGTGTAAGTTCAAAGTCAAAAGGTCAAACTAACAATGTATGATAAGAATCAAGCATGTTCATGTCAATCAATAGTACGTGGTTAAGCATACACTTTCCAATGGATGGAGCACATTAAGTCAAGGTTTCAAATTGAGCCCAAAGTAAATATAGTGATGACACATATTGTGATTGTGTTAGATAGAGTATTGAGTAGCTAGTGGTATTTGATCCTTTAGGTCAAGATCAATGGCACGTGCTTTTTCAAATGAGTAGATCCAATGGTGTGAGTCAAGACAAACTTTTCAAATGGCCTAAATTATATGATTAAGTGATAAATATCTAGACTAGAGCCAAATAATTAACTTAGTCACTCTTAGGCCCCATGAACACCCAGTTGGATCCAAGGTGTAACATCAAGTGTCAATATGTGACAAGATTTAGTCTAAAATTTAAATTTGGCAGCTCTTTCCTGGTCAGGTAATGAGTTAAAACATAGAATAAAGTCCATGAAGCCATTTTAGAGATAATATTTCCAATCATGATCATGGATCATTTTCAATTTCACAGCATAACTGGATCATTCTCAAGCTATCATTGTAATAATAGGTTGTTTCATGGCATGCACAAAAATAAAGGTAGTTATCCAAGAGGTTCTAGTGATGTAGGTAACCATTCACCAGCATCTCCAGGTAGTTACACATAGAAACAAAAAAAAGTTAGCCTCTATTATGCAATTCACCTTTTAGGTGGGTGTAAAGGGGCATCTTTAGGTGGCTCAACATGAGGATAGTTTTTTTAGCTACTCATATGTTTTTCTCCCTCCAATTGTGTAATAAAGTAGCCAAGATCATCTCCAAGCGGTTATAGGTCCTCATCATTCCTTGTAGAGGTAGTCACAACAATGATTTCTTGCAAATGGATAAAAATATCAGGCATGACCAAGAGCATTTTTTGGATGGGAGCATCTTGATGGGACTGAAAAAAAAATTATGCAATTTTTTCAAATTATAGCCCTTATTCATAAATTTGGGAGGATTGAGAAATGTGTAAATAGAAGGTTTATCTTCTATTCTAAGTTTATTTTTGGCTATTGGTTATTGTAGGGCACTATTTTAGGTGCCCATTTTCTCTAAGTCTAGGTTTTGTAGAAATTTTTTTGGGATCAATTATTGTGTGTAGATTTTATCTCCCTTGCTAAGGTGGTTGCATTTGTACAGCCCTTAACAAGCTTTAAGAGCATGTTTATGTCTCCCTTGTCAAAATATAAATCTCACCATGCTTGTCCTCATGGTAGTATTTTGAGGTGTTGATGTTTGTAATATTTCTTTTCAAGTCAAGTGGAAAATGTTTGTGATTCTTTATTGTATCATGTTAATGAAATGCAATAATATGTTTTACAAGTTCTATTTATTGGATATTTGGGTTTGTGTTCATTATTAGTTTTCATTCTAAGAATGCACTCAGGTTATAAATCCCTCTCAATAGTTATCTTTAGAAATGTGTTGTTGAATACCTTTTAAGGGCACCTTAGGTGCACAAACTTAGAAGGAGAAATTATTTGAGATTCTAGTTTCAATGTATGTTCTAGGATTTTAGGGATTAGTTAGTGTTTACCATTATCTTTCATTTGAATTTTTTTACCTTTTTGTTAAGAAATCATTATCATGAAGTTATACTAGACATAATGATGTTTAAAATCCACCAACATGCCACCCTTTATTTTATAATTAACTATGAACTTGTCCTACCCTATCCTACCCTTTAAATAACACATTATGTTGCATACTATAAGTGTTACTTACCTTTAAAATTCATAAGATCTTACATATTTGAAATGTGTTTGTAGTTTGTGCTTTAAATCCTAGTATTATAGCCTTGTATATGGTGCTATTGTTATTGAATTTTTTTTAAAATGAATATTACAATCATGATTTCATTTGTCTTTAGTAGCTTGTGTATGACTTAGAGCATTTATGCATTTCATGTGACAACCCTTCATGGTTAAAGTGTGTAAAATTGGTTATGATTTGGTCATATTTTTTCCTTGTGCCAAGAATCCTCATGGATATTGAATTGCAAAATCCCTCCATGTGAGCAATCTACCCCATAGTTTCTCTCACCTTAGTGTCAGGGAAGTCCAAGAACAAACACACCTCTGTTATGATTCCTCTTGTTGGATCTTGCTCCTCAGAAAGAGCACAGTATGATTACCACATATAAGCAATTATAAATGTGGAAATAACCAAAAACACAAGTAACTAGAATTCACCAATAACACAGAAAATGAGAGGTAATACACTATCTTGTATTAACACTTTATAGAAAAGAATACAACAAAGAGCCACCACACTCTTTCACCTTACAGAGGTTTGCCACACCTCAAGTGTATAGTAATTCTTCTCACACACACTCTCCTACACAAAAAATGGTCCCAACAACCAACTCACAAATAGAATTGGTGTTCACCTCTCCAACTAGTCAGTAATAACCCTGCCAGTTCACCAAGCACTCAATAGTACTTCAAGTTGATCTCCCATGAACCTGCAACCTACAATTCAATAGACCATACTCACACATGTAGATCTCCTATGAGCTTGCAACAACCTGCAACTCAATGATCTTACAATGGAAGCAACTTACTTGCCTTCCTTTCTATCTCATTCCTTAATTACAATACATGCCAATAGGTCTATAAATAGATCCCTAACTCAAACAATAACTTAGACTCTTAATTTAGACAATTATCCTCACAGCCAAAGACTCTAACTGGCCTTTACATGCAAACACTTCGTTCACTTAACTAATTGTCTATGTAACGAGCAGTTTTGGAACACACAGGTGACCAACGTCGGTTCCTGCTTGTCTGGTTCTACCAATGTCGGCCGACTCCCTGCCGTTGCCGGTGGCCTTCTGCACTAGTCACGACCTATGTCGGTCCTGCTACCGACGCTGGTGCTCCTGGATCTCAACAACCTTCTTGTTCCTTCAGTTTGCAAATGGTTGAAGCTTTTAGCTCCACAACCTAACAATCTCCCACTTGGAGATAAATAGCTGCAACCTATACTTGTACCTGTACTTAGTCTAGTTTGTTCCCTTGGCTTTGTATCCCTCCTCAAGATCACTCTTGAAGACCAACCTCCACAAACCTATAGTGTAAAACCTGTCATCCAAATCACCTGTCACATCCACATCTACAACCATATAGAAAATAACATGAACCTGCATAGCATGTGCACCTGTTGCTAGTTCCTGTAAGAATCCACTGAACTATCCTCCAATGGTTCTCTCCCAGATTGGCTCCAACCTGTGACAACTCCCACTGCTTGGGAAAACTTAGGTTTAGTACATAACATGCACTCAACCTCATTATGTGAATTAAGACACCTGTTCATAGAACTGTCCAACCATCAGCATGCTAACTGGTTTCACACAATCATCCTGAAACAAAGTCAACATGTGACCTACCATGTCTCTAGAACACACTCGTGCCAAAGAATCTTGCTGCTCCCAGATTCTCCATGACAAACACCTAAACTAGCTTTACCTTTAGTTTAACAATACCTGTATATGTAACCCTGCAACAAGCACATCATACAGTAATAGGATAATGTAGCTAATATTATCCAATCTGGTAAAGAGAAACACAATGATCAAACCTCCATTACCCTGCAGCTAATACAAGACCATATACCCTGATCTTCCATCTCAAGTATCCATTTCCACTCTTCTTCATCCTAAACATCCATTCGTCTCTCAGTGCTTACTTCCAGCTGACCACTCTACCCAAAACACCTATTTGGTTCTCCTCCAAGGAATCACATCCTCATCCATGCCTAGCTCCCATTGTTTCCTGGATCTACCTGTTCTGCTTCTTCAATAACTTCCTAGTCTTATGCCATAAGTGAGCAACAAGTAGTGTAAAGAAGGGAAATGATGAATTTAAGAACTTATTTACACCTTTAGTCCTCCATATGGGTGCTTGAGACACCTTGACAGCTTGCTATCCACCCAAAATTTGTCTCAATAACCGATGCCAGGCACGTCTCAGTCTACACCCGACCGAAGTCGGTTCCCTGCGACTGCCACCTTGCCGACGTCGGTTTCCCCTGGCTGACACTGGTAGTTCTCTACCCTGAGTCACCGATGTCAGTCTGCACATAGCCGACGTTGGTCCCTATCTGGATGCCGACGCTGGTTTTCCTACCGACGTTGGTCTCTATGTTTTTCTTGTGAGACCTAACTTTTTCTCGCAAGCTCTTTTTGGATCAAATCCTTATCCAAATCACCCTTGCTCTGCTCAGAATTCTTCTGCATCTTGTGCTAAACTCTGTCCGTCACCTTCTCCTTGAAAACCAAGGCTTTCCTATTCTTGTCACTAACATCAGATTCCTCAAGAAACGTTACCTTCTTCTTCTACATATAGAAACCATGATCCATACCTTCCAAATCCAAAAGCATATCCTTTGACTCAAGAACAAGCATCTCCTTCTTATCTATGTGACCAAGCCTATCAAGCCACATCTCTGAATCTACAGTTGAAGTAGATAACCTAGAAAGAGAATCAGTAGTACAAGTAGATAGATAAAGCGTACCTACTTTCTTACCTCTAGCTACAACAAGTGTACCCTTGGTAACCTTCCAAGAGTCTGCTGTGAGAGTTACTGTGCAACCCTCATCACCCAAACTTCTAACAAAAATCAAATTCTGCTCTAGAACTGGGACATGCATGACTTCTTTTAACACCCATGTGTTACCTATCTACAGTTTCAGCTTCACTTTCCCTTTACCAACAATCTAACAAGGCTTACCATCCCCTACATAAATTTCTCCAAAATCTCCCTAGACATACTCATGAAAAAATTCCCTATGTGGGGATGCATGAAAAGAGGCACCAAAATCTAAAACCCAAGATTCTACTTTATCCGAAGAACATACCAGAGCATCCCGTGCAGCGTAATCTACAACATCTGCTTCTTCATGTTCTTCATGCTGATCTGTACCCAATCTGCAATCTCTCTTTAAGTGCCCTTGCTTTCCACACTTCTAGCAGGTTATTTTGCCATACCTGGACTTGGATCTTCTACCTATCTTGGACCTTGATCTCCCATGCTCTATCTTCTCTCTTTGCCTTCCTCCGCCTTCAACACTCAAAGCATTTTTTGATGATTCACCTGTGCTATTCCTGCGTATCTCTTCATTCAAGATTACACTCACAACATCATCCACTTTTAAGACTTTTGAAGGAGACAGTATTAGAAACTGCCATTACCAAACCTTCCCAACTTTCAGGTAATGAACACAAGATTAAGAGAGCTCTAATTTCATCATCAAATACAATATTGACTGAACTTAGCTGGTTTACTAAACCATGAAAATCACTAAGATGGCTATGAACAGATCCACCTTCCAACATTTGCAAATTAAATAAATGCTTCATAAGAAATACCTTATTAGAAGCTGAGGGTTTTCCATATAAATTTGCCAAAGATTCCATCAACTCCACTGTTGTCTTACATTGTGATAAGCTGAAAATCACAGATGATGCAAGACTCAATCTAATAGATCCCAGAGCCTTCCGATCAAGAACCTCCCATTCTTCATCTTTCATATTCGAGGGTTTGCAATTAACCCCTCCCAACGGTAAGTACAAATCTTTTTGATACAGATAATCCTCAATCTGCATCCTCCACAATTGGTAGTTCTTGCCATTAAACTTTTCCATCCGTAGCTTACTGTCTTCTGTCATTGCTCAACTCCCACTCAAACAGAAACCCTATGAGTAACCTGTAATCAAAACACACTAACCATATCTAATCCAATCCGTTAGTATCCCATCCAATAGCTCTGATACCACTTGTCAGGGAAGTCCAAGAACAAACACACCTCTGTTCTGATTCCTCTTGTTGGATCTTGCTCCTCAAAAAGAGCACAGTATGATTACCACATATAAGCAATTATAAATGTGGAAATAACCAGAAACACAAGTAACTAGAATTCACCAATAACACAGAATATGAGAGACAATACACTATCTTGTATTAACACTTTACAGAAAAGAATACAACAAAGAGCCGCCACACTCTTTCACCTTACAAAGGTTTTCCACACCTCAAGTGTACAGTAATTCTTCTCACACACACTCTCCTACACAAAAAATGGTCCCAACAACCAACTCACAAATAGAATTGGTGTTCACCTCTCTAACTAGTCAGTAATAACCCTACCAGTTTACCAAGCACTCAATAGTACTTCAAGTTGATCTCCCATGAACCTGCAACCTGCAATTCAATAGACCATACTCACACATGTAGATCTTCTATGAGCTTCCAACAACCTACAACTCAATGATCTTACAATGGAAGCAACTTACTTGCCTTCCTTTCTATCTCATTCCTTAATTACAATACATGCCAATAGGTCTATAAATAGATCCCTAACTCAAATAATAACTTAGACTCTTAATTTAGACAATTATCCTCACAGCCAAAGGCTCTAACTAGCCTTTACATGCAAAAACTTAATTCACTTAACTAACTGTCTATGTAACGAGCAGTTCTAGAACACACAGGCGACTGACGTCGGTCCTGCTTGTCTAGTTCTGCCAACGTCGGCCAACTCCCTGCCGTTGCCGGTGGCCTTCTACACTGGTCACGACCGACGTCGGTCCTGCTGCCGACGCCAGTGCTCCTGGATCTTAGCAACCTTCTTGTTCCTTCAGTTTGAAAATGGTTGAAGCTTTTAGCTCCACAACCTAACACTTGGTTCAGGTAGAACCAAAATTAGAAAGGAGCTAACCATACCCTCTGTAGGTGCCTCTTAGTCATTTTATAGATTTAGTTTGATCTTGATGCCAAACCCTTCCCTAGCTACAATGACATAGTAGTAGGTTTTCCATCATTGCTTTCCATTTTCCTTCAAATGTGCAAGGCTAAGTATATGAGTTTTATAATTGGGAACTATTGGAACAACATACCCTTGCTTTCTTTCTATTGCAAATCGGGGACCCTTATGAATTTTTGAAAACATATAAACCTTGAAAACTTGCTTGAAGAGGTTATCTTTTTTAGAATTTAAAGATCATCCACTTGAAAGGAATATGCTTTAGACATACTTAATGATAATGATTATATTTTTGGACTAACTTCACTAATGGTTTTTGTCTTTGAAGATTGAATTGCAGGTTACATAAAGAAGGCTAGGTTTCCCCTACAAAGAATGGTAACATTTGAATTCAAAAGTTGGTAGGAAAGCTTAATGAGAAAGTGACCCTTTGGATAAATTATTTTAGGCACTATTTGTTGTGGACATTTTCTTTGAAACAAATCAACCCTTCAGCTTTTTTTAAATCTACCCTTTGAAATAATTAGTTAAGACACTTTCCCAAGAAAGTGACCCTTCGAAAAAGTTGTCTCGTTCCACTTTGGTAGAAAGTACCCTTTGAAGTAATTATTTTAGGTAATATTTCTTGTAGACATTTTGTCCAAAATAAATCAACCCTTTGGATTTTTTGAAACATGCCCTTCGAAATAATTGGTTAAGACACTTTCTCATGAAAGTGACCCTTCAAAAAATATTTAAGGGCAATTGCATAAAGTCTTTCTAGGTTCCTTGTTTTATGCCTAACCTTAATATTTGCTCTTTGCAGGGACTAATCATTGATGATTTCATGGATCACAATCAATGGCCTGCACTAGCTCATAGATCTAGTATGATGGTGTGAAATTGCCAAAGACTTTTTAATGTAGTATAACTTAAGCCCTAGCAAAGGGACATATTTCTTGACCCTTAGGGTTTCTCTATGTATTTTTTAACATAAATAGACTTAGGAAACATACTCATAACCTAAGTCATATCAAAGCTTAGATATCATTAATTCATGTGCATCTTCATAGATCTAATGGTCTATGCTTCATCGTAATATTTGATCTGACAGTGTGAAATGGTCGAAGGCTTACAACCTAGTAAGAATTTAAGTAGACAATCAAGAAAGGACTTAAGTGATCTTGGAGCTCAAATACTTGGTTACATGGCTTGAAGAACATATTTTTGGCTTAAATAATAGTGTGTTTTTCAACACAACATGACCACAAGGCTTAAGCTTAATCCCTCTAAGTACATTATACAAGCTTAAATTTGACAACCTTACACCCATCACTCAATGTTTGTGAGAACATTTTTGACATTCAAAAAGATGTTAAATTTAAGATGATCTAAGTAAAATAGATAAGATCAAATTTGACAGCCTCACACCCATCATTTGATGTCTAAGAGAATGTCTTTGACGATCATGAGGTTGCCAAATTTAACATAGTCTAAACTTTCAAACCTAGTGAAGGGATGTATCTCTTGACCCTTTAAAAGGCACCTTTGCATTTTTAACATGAAAAATTAGTATAATGTCTTTTAACCTAAGTTTTTATTAATCTTAAGACTTATTTCATGTGCATCTTCATATATCCAATAGATCATGATTCATCATAGGATTTGATTCAATTGCGTAAAATGGCCAAAGACTTTCCAATGAGGATAAAGCATAATGAAGGTGACCAGTCAAAAAATATTTCATGGATTGAGATCAATGGACCATGCTTTCTCATAGATCCAATCCAATAGTGCAAAATGAAGGAATCCTTCAAAGACTATTGGCTATATTTTGAAAAGACTTTTGTGGGAGTAACATGAGTAAATTTATGAATTCACCACCTCCATCATTAAAGCAAGAAAACCCTAGATTTCCAATGTAAAACCCTATTCCTTATTTAATTGAGCCATAATTGCATTCAAACGAGCTAAAAATCACCTTGAGAAGAGTTAAAATCACTCAATGAGATCATGTATTCTAAAGGAAATTAAACATTTGGAGGAACATGGCTACTGCTAGAAAACAACAAAGAGATGAAGTTGAGGTTTACTTGTCAACTAAAAATGAAGGAAGATGTTATAAAGATACAGAATTGGATGTGGGAGACTTAAACAATGGTATGAATAACTAATCAAAAATATTCTTTGAAATTGACCTTCTACAACCATTAGCTCCCAATGAGCAACTAATTGCTACAGTTCAAAGGAAACATGAAGATTTGGTAGAAATTTTAGATGTTTGGGCTTCACCTCATAGCTACCAAACTAGAGGTACTCCATTGTATTGATATCCTTGCTCCTATGTTCATTGATTTTAGAGTAGATGAATATTGGATAATAAAGGAAGGTACGTCAAAGAATATTGCTTATATATCCCCAGTAGCTTTTGAAGGATACTATAAGCTTCCCAAGACTCACATAAACCTCCCTAAAATCAAGGAATAGAAAACTAAGAATGACTTAGATAATATCTTAAGACCATCGCTAGATAGAGGAACTCGTGTAATGAGAAACTGTGATGGTAAAATACCAATTGTATAATTAAAGGAAGGGATTAGAATCATCATGACTTTGTTAAATAGGGATTTTGTATCATCAATTACATCCTATGTTGACCCCAGGTGGGTCTCCTATGTCGACTTCATGGTTGAATAAAAGTTGACTCCACCTATTAGAGAAATGATAAGTATCCATCTAAGGAGATAGTTCAATGGAATTAAAAGGAAGGTAAACCAGCTGTTCACAATGATGTCTCACTTGCTAGACTCCTTCATGGCTTTTACCTTATTCCCTACCATTAATAATCAATCCCCTCACAGTAAGATTACCATTTCTCATTATTACTCCAAATTACAAATATTCATGTATAGAGACCACATGAAATTCATTTTTGATTGCATATATCCCACTCTAGTTGGGATAATTATTGGAAGTCTAATTCCTAGGGTTCCCCCCCTCATTAGGAAATTTATAGAGCCCATTATAAATATCTAGTTATACCCTAATTACATAGTCATTAGGATTGAAGGAATCCAAACCCATCCATTTAGATTACTAGTGCATGTCCCAATCAAGTTAGTCAAGAGTGAGATTTCTCATCAACTCCTTCAAGGTATAGACTATGTATATAAAGAGAATAAGAAATTCATCCTACATCTATTCCCATTTCTTATTGGGAAGATAATGATTCCTCGATGGAATAAACTAGAGATCTTAGCAAGGAATAAAGAGGCATCCTACTTCCAATTAGATGACCTCAAGACATGGGATCCAAAGGGTAATGTGCTCGCTCATCTATAATCTAAGGAACTAAATAAGCTACCTTATGAACATTAATTGGGTCCATATGACCACTTATACATAAAGGCAACAAACTTTGAGGAAGTACTAGCTAGGTTTAAGGGGCATGGATTCAAATTAGAACAAAAATTACAAAGGGAAGAGAAACCATCAAGATAAATATGGAAAATGAATCCCTCAAAATACCACCTCTTACCTTCCACTTTGGGTCCTCAAGGTCCACCTCAGCAACAATAACTACCTTAGAAGCAAGTGCACAAAATTAAAAGACCTAGTCAACAAAATATGGAACATAGGCTAGGAGAGGGACCCTCTACCTTAGCTCTACCTCAAAGAGCCCCTTCCCCTATAGAATACCTTGATATGTTTTCCTTGGAACCTTATGAAATAGTGGATGAATTCTTTAAGGAACTTGTAGATACATACGGGTCAGATAAGGAAGGAAATGAAGATGAAGAAGACATAATTGAGGTGGAATTAATTGAAGGTCCTTAAGATGAAGAGACAAAAAAAGGCAAAGGATTTGAATTATATTTATTCCATGTGACCAAAAGGAAGAGGTAAATATATATGGCTTTGATGCCTAGAGCCTCCAAGAAACTCAAGTGGATTCACCCAACAACTAAAGTGAACTTATTTAGTGATAAATTTCCCATACATGGACTTGTCATCCTTGATTATTTCATTTATAAGAAGTTCCAAAATATACCCTCTCAGATGCATTCATGGGATTTTACTAGCACTATCAATGTTGATCTCAATGATGAAGTTCATCCCTGGATCTTAGAGCTCATGAAGGAACAAGAGGAGAGGAAAATGATTGAGATTGTTAAGGAGAGCAACAAAACAATAGAAGAATAAGGGAAATCAAGAGGGGTTGGCCTCAAAACACTAGAAGCTAAAAAAAAATTAGAATCATAGCCTAAGGTACAATTTAACCCTGATATAGTTACACTTGAGAAGGTTATTACAAAGAAAACAACCATTGGAACTAAGGAATTCACTCTCTAAAGAGTATAACCATTTACAAGACTCACTCTAGTCTAAGGCCAGGTAGTAAGGGAGCACCCCATTCATCAATAATATATTTCAAGTCTAGTGTAAGCCTAGTCAGCAATGGCTATGGTGGGAATTTAGGGAATGAAGCAAAGAATCTTGAACTTAGAGAAGGAAAAGAAAGACTTGGAGGCTAAAGTCTCACTATCAATTCAAGAGGACCTACTAAAGATGTTAGATAAGTAACGCTTAAATTCCTTTGAATAGTTAAAATCTATTGAAATTATGATTAATACCTTGGAAATTAAAGATAAGAAGGCACAAACACTGATACAACAATAGTTGAAACCAAAGACTAGGTGACAGAGTTGATCAAAGTACACATCACTAAACAACCTTTGGACTTCAAGATTATCAAAGAAAAATAATTTAATGTCATTCAATGGATCTTAGTGGATAAAATATACGAATTAAGTTCATGGTACAATAAGGCCAATGACTTTATAGAGGAAGATAAGGACTTGGTGAGTAGAATTGAGAAGTTGCTAAGAACCTTGTTGATGACCCCTTGTCTACCTACTACCACCGGCCTAATGTATGGCATAGAATTCTAGTAGGGAGTCCAAGATTTTATCTAGGGCGTCAAGGATGAAAACCAAGGCCAATATAATAAGGATAATTCAAAGGTTCTTAATGTCATCTTTGTCATAGGAGAGCAGATAGCAGAAGCAAGGTGCTTACAAGAGGTCACCATCAGAAGTGACAAAGAATATGATGTATTGGTTAAAAAAGAAAAAGAGATTCTAATGAAGCTTGTAGTTTATTTTGAGTTTATCAAAGAATAATACACTAGGGTGAAAGACTTCCTTCAGCCTAAGTGATAAAGGGGGCCTACCAGCCCAATAACAAAGTCAAGATTATTCTTTTGTAAACTATATATGATAGTTTGTTAGCATATATTAGCCTTTTGATCTAATAGGTGCCTAATGGCCATATGTACTATAGATTTATTTGTAAAAGGAAAACTATCCTTACCTCTTGTAAAATTTTGGAATAAAGATGATCAGTACACTACCTATGTCTTCTATAAATAGGCAAGTGTTACCATTTATAAAGGGAGAGATTTTGAGCAATTTTATACTAGAGCAATTAATACAATTAGAATTCTACAAAGATTATCTAGTGTTGTGTTATATTATTTCTAATTTCTCTCAATTTCAAGTGGATGTATTAGATTTGAATGGTTCTTGGATAGATGAGCTATATTTCATGTTCATGAGGTTTTTATTTTATGATGTGTTAAACTAGTTGAAGGATTCTAAGTTTACTTCAATTTATTTGCTCTGCATTTCAATGTTCTTATGAAATTCAGATTAACATAGAAAAATATTTAAGTAATCTTGAATTTTACTCATGATCTTTATATTCTCCTTTGAATCTTACCTAATTTTTGGTGAAGCTTGGGCTATGTTATGGTGCATCACTGATTGGTTAAATGTATGCTCAAATTGAATAGAATTTTGTCCTTATGTTTGAGACTATTGCTTGAAATCATGTTTCTTATTTGCCTTACCCTACCTTTTGCTTATTTTTTATCAATGCTCACTTTAGTTTAAATATCACTATAAATATTCACTTATATTAACTTAGAGTTAAAAATCTTGACCAGGAAGACTATAAGACTACAAAGACTTAGACCCTAGTGGCTCCCAAACACCACATTAAACAAATTTTGTGTGTATATCTCATACTTTATTGACTATTCCACCATAGACATACTACTTGTCATAAACTACAACTCATGCCTTGGATTCTTGTAATCCTAAAATGACAAGTGTTCATCAACACTAAGGAACACTCTGTGGAGCAATTAGAAGCATCAACAAGGGGCAGTTCCCACTAGTGTTAGAAGGAGGGCCTTATTTGCACATATTATTATTTTCTTGGTTAAGATTAGAAATTTTTTATGTCCTTTGTAAATATCTTTTCTCTATAATTGTTTTCTTGCTCATCTTTGCTCTTAGTAAGGCAAAGATCTTGGTTCTTCATAAAGGTTAGCTTAATTTTAGTAAGAAATAGATTTAAAATTGAGAATTCTTACTGTTTGAGGTTAGAACGACTTTATTTTGATTAAATATCAATGTTATCTTGTGAAATTTGAGTCTAATTCTTTAAAATGATGTAAAGGATGGTCATCTTTGCATGATCAAACATATCTTTGAGCTAATTTAGTCAAAGATCAGTGTCTTTCATCATTTCATAAGTAATTCTTTACAAAATAAGTTTAGTGTGAATGTCATTTTTTGATCTTTATGGTAATTAATGGGTTACACCATATTTAAAAGCAAGATTCTTAGTTTTTAAGCTAAAATTACCTAGAATCAGGACTATATCTCAGTCAAAAACTAGGAAACCTCTACTTGAGTTTGAGACATACCAATAGGTTAGAAAGGATAAAGGAAAGCATAGATGTTCAAAATATTTTCCATCTTCACCCCTATAAGGATTCCTTGCATTCAACGTTTGACTAGATATGGCTTGGCTTGGAAGTTCTCCTATCAATGTTCTAGGTATAGTTCATGATTTGCCACAAAATCTTGAGAAATTTTTGCCTATTTTTAGTCCAACTAGTACGGTCAATGCCGAGGAACATGTCAAGTCCTTTAAAGTTGTTGTAAGGATATTAAATGTCATTCATGAGGATTTAGCTTGTAGTTTATTCCCTTTTACCTTCAAATATGTTGCCTATGAGTGGTTCTTAAACTTGCTTGATAATTGTATCACTTCTTGGAATAACTTTAACACCATCTTTATTAATCAATTTGGGAAGACCATTAACCCCTGTGTCATATAGAATTAGTTTACTACCATCAAGAGATATACAAGTGATCCTATTAGGTCTTTTAATTCCATATTTCAAAATATGTTTATTATAACCATATATCCTTACAAGCCTAATGAACCTTTGGCCTTAGAGATCTACAAAGATGTTGTGGATCCCATGACTTTTATGTTTCTTAAGAGAACTATCCCATTTATTACCACATTATCTCAAGCTTATTTAGAAGTAGTGGTAATCAGTGACCAAATTCAGCCTCAAATAAAATGGCATACTCAATTCTAAATATCAACCCATAGATGCTAGCCTTGAACCTATTCCTAGCTAATACCCATAATTTTTTAGCTTTGAATCAAATACTAGCTCTAACTATCTTGCCTACTAGTCATGTTGCTCCCAATCATAACTTAGGTTTTTTAGGTTATAAAATTACCAATGCATCTCAATCCAATGGTCAAAAGTATCTAATACCTATCAATACAGCTAATAATAGTCAATCTCAAGCTATTAAGACTCCTAAGAGTGAAAATGAGTCCATACACAAGATGGTCCAAAAGCTTAATAAAAATTTCTTACAATTGTAAAAGCAGTTTGGTAATGATAATGATAGCCCTAGAAATAACTTCACCTTTCAAAAGTTTAATAGACCTAGAAATTGATTCCAGAATGATAGCTTCTTTAATAGCAACAAAGCACATGAGCCTTCTTTGTCTGGCAAGAAGACTATGGACATCAATCTCACAAATATTGCCCTATCTAATTATTGTATAGTGCATGCCACTTCTAAGCATGGTGAGATAGATTGTATTAAATTTTATAAAGCTTTTGAAGCCTTTCAAGAAGAGCTTGACACCTTTTAGGTTATCCCAGATAAAGAAATTATTGCCAATACTTCTATATCTAAAGCACAAGATCAAGTACACATTGTGGAGACGTTCCAATTTCCTTTTCAAGAAGATAATGAGATTGACAATATTCCTAAATAAATCCAATCATTTCAATAGTTCATAAAGACTTACCCTCTAAGGAATAGGAGCAAAGATAGCCCTTGACTACTTTTACTCTTCCTAATAACTATGGGACTCCTCTAGACACTTCTTCAAGAAATTATCTTGAGAAACCCAAAGGTAGTTCTTCTAATCCTTTGGTTGAACCTTTGGATAAGATTGGATACAATATTGTTGAGGACATGAAGAAAATTAAGAAAAATATCACTCTACATAAGCTGACATAGATAACTGAGCAAAGAGACCTTCTCTTGGAATATTTATCTAAGAAGCTTGAAAATCCACCAAAAAATGATACTGCCAATGCAACTATGCAAGTGGAAAAAGCAGAGTCTCCACCCTTTTTGTTCCCAGTCAGAGTGTTTGGTAAGAATGTCCATAATTGTCTACTAGATTCAAGGGCTTTAACTAATATTATGTTAGCTAGAATTTGTGGGTAACTTAGATTGAACCCAATCAAGTCGGACTGAGTAGTCACATAACTAGATACATCAAAATTTAAGTTTATTAGAGAGTTGCTTAATGTTCATATTCAATTGGCAAGTGAACCTAGAGTTCAACAATTTATTGATATCTAAGTGGTAGACATCCCTGGTGAATATAGATTACTTCTAAGTAGGGAATGGACCAAATCTTTGAATGGGTATATGTCCACTGACTATTCTCATTTGTGGTTGTCATGGAAGGGTGTCCCTAATTAGATAAGAGTTGAGAGAGAGACGAGGATGAATCATATGATAATTAAATATAATGCAATCAATGAAAGGGTAAACTTCCTTGATTTTGATCTTGGAATCTTCACCTTAGAAATTTCATAAAATCTAGATTCTAAAATGTCTCCTCTAATGCCTTGATTATGAAAGTTACATGTTGATGGAGCCAAATGCAAATCAAGATCAAGAGCTGGCATTGTGTTAGTAGACCATGTTGATAAACACTACCATGCATCTTATAGGTTGAAATTTCCTTACACTAATAACTTATCTACATATGAAGCTCTTATTCTTAGACTATAACTTGCCATCAAGCACAAAGTCAAAGAGCTTATGGTCTATGGAGACTATGAACTTGTGGTCAACCAAGTGAAGAGTAAATACCAGTGAAAGTTGTCTTAATTGAATAGGTATAAGTCTAGGGTATAGGATTTGATTTAATATTTTGATGCCTTAAATCTTAGATATTCCAAGGGAAGAAAATAAGGCTACTAATGATCTTGCTTTTACTATAGCCAACCTCATGCCAAATCAAGATTTCCCTGACTTCAGCATTGAGTTGGTACCTTGCCCATCAGTCCCTGATAGCATCAATCACTTCCAAGTTTTCAATGATGATCAATAGATCATCAATTTCTTGACCAATTTTGGGGCCTTTGAAACCCATATCATTAATGAAGTAGATGAAAGCTCTCCTAAAAAGGATCCTAAAGGTAAGATCATCCAGTTTAGTGATAACAAGATACCTAAAGGGATGATCTCTTTAGAGAGGTTGTTTGATCATGATAAGCTTACATAGGTGCCTAAGGTATCTAAAGTTAGTGGAAAAGACTACCAGCTAGTTGATCTCAATCCACAAGACCAAACTCAACCTATCAACATAGGGAAAGCATGCACTGAAATGGAGAGTAAGAAAGTAGGAGAGTTGCTCACAAAGTACAAAGATGTCATTATTTAGTCCTATAAATACCTAAAGATATTTGACCAAAGGGTCATAATTCATACAATACCTCTCAAAGAAAATTGCAAGCTTTTCAAGCAAAAGTAAAGGCTAATCAATCCTATTTTAGAGCTTATGATCTATAAAGAGGTCAAAAAACTATTGGATGCAAGGATTTTATTTCCTATTAGACACTCCACTTGGGTTGAAAACTTGGACCCAATAAGAAAGAATAATGGGAAGATTAGATTATAATTGACTTTAAGAACCTGAATAAGGCTTCTAAAAAATATAACTATCCTTTACCTTATTTAGACCAATTCATACAAGTTATTTTAGGGTCAGCTATGATGTCCTTCTTAGATGGATTCTCATGGTATAACCAAGTGTTGGTCGACAAAGAGGATAGGATGAAGACAACTTTCACGACCAAGTGGGGAACCTATGCCTACAAGAGGATACCCTTTGGGCTTATCAATATAGGAGAAATAGTTTTAAGGGCCATGGACCATGCTTTCCAAGTTCTGGTAGGCACATGTATCATCATCTATATGGATGATTTGATATTTTTCTCCAAGAACAAAGATGATCACTTCATGCACTTGCAAAAAGTTTTTGAAAGGTGCAAAACATATAGCATTTCCCTCAACCCAAAGAAGAGTATATTTTGTGTCATAGAGGGGAAATTACTAAGCCATGTTATCACCAAGCAAGGGATCTCCATAGACCCTGACAGAGTGGAGGCCATCTCCAAAATTGAGTTACCTAACAATAGAAAAGAGCTTAAGTCATTCTTTGTGAAAATTAAATTTGTAAGAAAATTCATCTTAGGATTTACTTCTGAGCATACTATGGCTATATTACTAACTCAAAAGGTTGATGGGAATGATCATCCCATAGCTTTCATGAGCACCAATTTCAAGAATGTTGAAGTAAACTATTCTATGATTGACAAGAAAGCTTATGCATTGGTAAAAGTAGTTAATAAATTTAGATATTATATCCCTAAGAATAAGGTATATGCTATCTTGCCAGACCCAACTATAAAATTCATGATGATTCAAAATGAGCTTGGAGAAAGAAGAGGTAAGTGGATGTCTATTCTCCAAGAATATGACATTGAAATGAAATTATCCATGTTAGTAAGATGCCAAGGCTTATTTTAAATGATTGTTAATGTTAACCCCAAGCTCCATGTCATGCAAGTCAACCAATAAAACTTCTAGCCTAATGAGTGGTATGACTCTATCATCCACTTACTTATCAATGGTGTTTGTCCCCTAGGACTTACAAGAGAGAAAAGGAGAGCCTTGAGGCTCAAATAAGCTCATTAACTCATCAATAATGGAGTCTTGTATAGAAATAACTTTGAGGGAATTTATTTAAGATGTGTATCCAAAGAAGAAGCATCTCAGATCATGACTACCTTCCATGAGAAGCTAGGAAGTAGACACCCTTCAGGGAGAACCACAACTCACAAGATCCTTAGAGCTGGGTATTATTGGCCTTCCCTCTTCAAATATGATCATAATCATGTGAGTGAGTGTCATGCATGCCATATATTCAACACAAAAGAGCCAAAGGCAGCCATGCCTTTGTAACCCATGATAGTTGACAAAACCTTTGCATAGAAGCATGGAGACTTAGTCCTCCTCTGGGATAAAGCTTTAGAGCCAAAAGGGAAGCATGGAAAATTCACACCTTTGTGTATTGGGCCATATCAAATTTCAAAGATATTGGGAAACAACACCTTTAAGTTGAAAGACCTCCAAGGAGTATATTTCACCTTGCCCACCAATGGGTAGTATCTCAAGCATTACTTTGTTACTTCTCCACCAAGAGTCTTCATGGAGTAAAATATGTAAGATAGTTAGATTAGAGTAGGTAGGCTAACTAGTTTCTTTTCTTGCTTTGCTTGTATATATTTGTTTACTTCTTGATTGTTGTTTTCTATCATGTTTTTGCTTTGAGCTTTGGTTTGCTTTTGATTGGTTTTGCTCTTTTATTTCCAATAAGTCCTGTAGATAGTAATTGCTCAAGTTTTCATGAGATTGCTTAAAATTCTAGTGCTTTGAAGTTAGAATATGGATATTACAATGGTAAACATAGGTTGTCACAAAGCATCATGATGCAACTCAAAGATAATGGTGTAGATTGATATAGAAGTTAATTATCATGACAAGTCTTAAGCATAATCTTAAATCAAGGTTTGGTTGAAATAAGAATCATGTGTTAGAAGAAAACTTAGGTTTTTGAGGCACATTTCATTATATCACTTAAAACACATCTTTGTTTGGGATAGAGGTTAAACTAAAAGTGATTATGCCAAGAATCAAACACTTGACCAAATCCTTAAAACCAAGATATATTGGTTCCCAAACCTTGCAAAAAGACCTAGAAAATACCAAAAAAAAGAAAATTATTAAAATATATATGGACAAGAAGTAAAGGTGATTTTGGTAACCTCTATCAGGGTTATGGATGCCTAGCTAGAAGTAGAACAAGGCCTTGAGTGGGACCAAAGGTATCTCTATTGGGGATATAGACACATGGTTGGCAACAAAGCAATGCCCAAGCCTTCCTTGAAATAAGAGAGATTATTCTCAATGAATATCCAAAATGCTTCAAGTCAAGTGTTATGACCAAAGGTATGACCTAGATATTGTCTTCCAAGGTTCCATGACAAATAGTAAGTGGAGTCAAAGCACACACTGCATGATGGTGTTTTATCATTTTTAGGTTTGAATTTTACACATGTAAGGCTTAATTCAAACAAGGTTTGACTTAGACAATGTTATGGACCCAATGCATGAAAGACTTATGTATTTGTCTAAATCAAAGCCTTAAGTTCTAAGATATTGTTATGTTTCCCCTGTGATTCACTATTTGTTGGATCAACATACCCCCCACTTGCTTGATTTAAAAATAGGGGACCCTTATAAATGTTTGAAAACATCTAAACCTTGAAAGCTTGCTTGAAGAGGTTATCTTTATTAAAATTTGAAGATCATCCACTTGAAAGGGATATGCTTTATACATGCTTAATGATAATGATTATGTTTTTAGACTAACTTCACTAATGGTTTGTCTTTGAAGATTAAATTGCAAGTTACATAAAGGAGGCTAGGTTTCCCCTACAAAAAACCCTAACATTTGAATTCAAAAGTTGGTAGGAAATCTTAATGAGAAAGTGACCCTTTAGAGAAATTGTTTTGAGAAATATTTCTTGCCTAGATTTTGCCTAAAACAAATCAACCCTTCAGCTTTTTTGAAACCTACCCTTTGGAAGAATTAGTTAAGACACTTTCCTAAGAAAGTGACCCTTTAGAAAAGTTGTCTCGGTCCACTTTGGCAGAAAGTACCCTTTGAAGTAATTATTTCAGGCACTATTTCTTGTAGACATTTTTTCTAAAACAAATCAACCCTTTGGCTTTGTTGAAACCTACCCTTCAGAAGAATTGGTTAAGACACTTTCTCAAGAGTGTGACCCTTTATAAAAAATTTAAGGGCAACTTCATGAAGTCTTTATAGGTTCCTTATTTTATGCCTATTCCTAATTTTCTCTTTGTAGGGACCAATCATTAACGAGTACATGGATCACAATCAATGACCCATACTTGCTCATAGATCTAATCTAACAATGTGAAATTGTTGAAGACTTTTTAATGCAGTATAACAATGAGGCCTAGTAAAGGGACGTATTCATTGGCCCTTGGGGTTCCTCTATGTGTTTTTTAACATAAATATACTTAGGAAACATACTCTTAACCTAATTCATATCAAATCTTAGAACTCATTAAGTCATGTGCATCTTCATAAATTTAACAATCCATGCTTCATTGTAAGATTTGATTCAACAATGTAAATTGGCTAAAGGCTTACAACCTAGTCAAAATTTAAGTAGACAATAAAGAAAGGACTTAAGTGATCTTGAAGCCTAAATACCTAGTCACATGGCCTAAAAATCATATTTTTAGCTTAAATAATAATGTGTTTTTTAACACAACATGATCTCAAGGCTTAAGCTTAAGCCCTCTAAGTACATTAGATGAGCTTAAATTTGACAGCCTCATGCCCATCATTTGATATTTGTGAGAACATTTTTGATGTTTGTGAGTATTTGAAATTTAAGATACTCTAAGTACATTAGACAAGCTTAAATTGTATAGCCTCACATTCATCATTTGACATCTAGGAGAATCTCTTTGACATTCATGAGGTCATTAAATTTGACATAGTCTAAACTTTCAAACCTAGCAAAGGGATGTATCTCTCAACGCTTTAAAAGGCCCCTTTGATTTTTTAACATGAAAACTTAGTATAACAACTTTTAACCTAAGTTTTTATTAAGCTTAAGACTTATTTCATGTGAATATTTGTAGATCCAATGGCTTTTGCTTCATCATAGGATTTGATCCAATGGTGTGAAATGGTTGAAGACTTTTCAATGAGGATAAATCATAATGAAGCTGACCAATAAAAAAAGACTTCATGGATTGAGATCAATAGACTGTGCTCGCTCGTAGATCCAATCTAATGATGTGAAATGAAGTAAATTTTCAAAGACTAATAACTAGCTTCAATAAATACTTTTGTGGGAGTAACATGAGTGAATTTATGAATTCACCACCTCTACCATTAAAGTAGGAAAAAAACCTAGCTCACCAATGTAAAACCCTATTCCTTGTTTAATTGAGCCAAAATTGCATTCAAAAGAGTTGAAAATCACCTTAAAAATAGTTAAAAGCACTTAGTGAGATCATGCAGTCTAAGGGAAATTAACTAGTTGGAGGAACATGGCCACTACTAGACAATAATGAAGATATGAATTTGAGGTTTACTTGTCAACTAAAATGAAGGAAGACATTACAAAGACACAGAATTGGATGTGAGAGCCTTCAACAATGGTATGAAGAACTGGTCAAAAATTTTCTTTGCAATCAACCTTCTACAAACATTGGCTCCTAATGAGCAATGAATTACTACAGTTTAGAGGAAACATGAATATTTGGTAGCAATTTATATGTTTGGGCTTCACCTCATAGCTACCAAACTAAAGTTACTCTATTATATCGATATCCTTGCTCCTATGTTCATTGATTGTAGAGTAGATGGAGATTGGATAATAAAGGAAGGTACATCAAAGAAGGTTGCTTATATATCCCCAATAACTTTTGAAGGCTACTATAAGGTTCTCAGGACTCAAATAAACCTCCCTAAAATCAAGTAATGGACCACTAAGAATGACTTAGATAATATATTAACACCATGGATAGATAGAGGAACTCATGTACTGAGAAACCATGATGGTAAAATCCCAATTGTGTAATTCATGGAAGGGATTAGAATCATCAAGACTTTATTGAATATGGCTTCTAGAATAGAAATCACATCCTATGTTGACCCCAGGTGGGTTTCCTATGTCTACTTCATGGTTGAAGAAAAGTTGACACCACCTGTTAGAGAAATGATAAGTATCCATCTAGGGAGATAGTTTAATGGAATTCAAAGGAAGACAAGCCATCTATTCACAATGATGTCTTACTTTCTAGACTCCTTCATGGATTCTACCTTCTTCCCTACCATCAGGTATTGGTCCCTTCGTAGCAAGATTACCATTTCTCACCATTACTCTAAATTGCACATATTCAAGTATAGAGACCACATGTAATTCATTTGTGATTGAATATATCCTACTCTATTTGTGATAATTACTAGAAGTCCAATACCTAGGGTTCCCCCCTAATTAGGCAATTTGTAGATCCCATTAGAGATATATGGTTATACCCTGACTACACAGTCATTAGGATTTAAGGAATCCAAACCTAGCCCTTCAGATTACCAATGTATGTCCCAATCAAGTTGGCCAAGAGTGAGATTACTCATCAACTCATTCATGGTATAGACCATGTATGTAGATATAAGAATAAAGGCATCCTACATCTATTCCCATATCTAATTGGGAAGACAATGATTCATGGATAGAAGCAACTAGAGATCTTAGCAAGGAATAGAGAGGCATTCTACTTCTAATTAGATGACTTCAAGACATGGGATCCAAAGGGAAATGTGCTCTCTCATATACAATCTAAACAACTACATAAGGTACCTTATGAACATTAATCGGGTCTATATGACCACTTATACACAAAGGTAGCCAACTTTGAGGAAATTCTAGCTAGGTTTAAGGGGCATGGATCAAATTATAACATAGATTGTAAAGGGAAGAGAAACCATCAAGATAAATATGGAAAATAAATCTATTGAAATACCACCTCGTACCTTCCACTTTGGCTTCATCATAAGTGCCTCAAGGTCCACCTCAGCAATAGAAACTACCTCAGTAGCAAGCACCCAAAATTGAAGGACCTAGTGAACAAAAGATGGAACATAGGCTAGGAAAAGGACCCTTTACCTCAGATCTACCTCAAATACCCCCTTCCCCTATGGAATAGATTTATATCGCTGCTTTAGAACCTTAAAAAATAGTGGATAAATTCTTCAAGGAACTTGTAGATACATATGGGTCAAACAAAGAGATGAAGATGAAGAAGCCATAGTCAAGGTGGCACTAATTGAAGGTCCTCAAACTAAATATATGGATAAAGGCAAAGTATTTTCCTTAGATTTGGTCCCTGTGACCAAAAATAAAAGGGAAATAGATATGGCTTTGATGCCTAGATCCTCTAAGAAACCCAAGTGGATTCACCCAAAAAGTGAGGTGAACTTGTTTAGTGAAAAATTTCCCATTCATAGACCTATCATTCCTAACTGATTCATCTATGGAAAGTTCCAAAATATACCCTCTCATAAGCATTCATGGGATTTCACTAGTACTACCAATATTGAGGTTAATGATAATGTCTATCCCTAGATCTTGGAGCTCATGAAGGAGTAAGAGGAGAGGAGAATAATTGAGGTTGTTAAGGAGAGCAACAAGAAAATATAAGAATAAGGGAAATCAGGAGGGGATAGCCTCAAAACACCAAAAGATTCAAAGCTATTATAAGTAGAGCCCAAGGTAAAATTTAACCCTGATATATATACACTTGAGAAGGTTACTACAAATAAAGAAACCATTGGAATCAAGGAAGTCACTTTCCAATGAGTGGAACCATTTGCAGGACTCATTCTAGTCCAAGGTTAGGCAATAGGGGAGCACCCTATTCATTAAGAAGATATTGCAAGTTTGGTGTAAGCCCAATCAGTAATGGTTGTGGTGGGAATTTAGGGAATGAAGAAAAAAATCTTGAACTTAGAGAAAGAGAAGAAATACTTGGAGGCCTAAGTCTCACTATCAATTCTAGAGGACCTACTGAAGATGTTAGATAAGTACCTCCCAGATGCCTTTGAATGGTTAAAATCCATTGAACTGCAGCTTAACACCTTATAACTTTAAACTAATAAGGCACAAACATTGATACAACAATGGCTAGAAACCAAAGACTAAGTGATAGAGTTGATCAAAGTACACATCACTAAATAGCCTTTGGACTTCAAGATTATCAAATAAAAATAGTTGAATGCCATTCAAGGGATCCTTGTGGATTAAATACAAGAATTAATTTCATGGTTCAATAAGGCTAATGACTTCATAGAGGAAGATAATGACTTGGTTATCAGAATTGAGAAGTTGTTAAGAACCTTGTTGATGACCACTTATCAACCTACTGCCATCGGCCTAATGTATGACATGGAATTATAGCAAGGAGTCCAAGATTTCATCTAGGGCATCAAAGATGAAAACTAAGGCCAATCTAATAAGGATAATTCAAATGTTCTTAATGTCATCTTTGCCATAGGAGAGCAGATAGCAGAAGTAAGGTGCTTACAAGAGGTCACCATCAAAAGTGAAAAATAATATGATACATTGGTTGAACAACAAGAAGAGAGTCTAATGAAGCTTGCAGTGGATTTCAATTTGATCAAATAACAATACACCAGGGTGAAATACTTCCTTCAACCTAAGTGATAAAGGGGGCCCACCAGCTTAAGAGCAAGGTCAAGATTATTCTTTTGTAAACTATATATGATAGTTTGTTAGCATATATAAGCCTTTTGATCTAATAGGTGCCTAATGGCCATATGTACTATAGAGTTTTTTATAAAAGGACAACTATCCTTACCTCTTGTAAAATTTTGGAAGAAAGATGATCAGTACACTACCTATGTCTTCTATAAATAGGCAAGTGTTACCATTTGTAAAGGGAGAGATTTTGAGCAATTTTATACTAGAGCAATTAATACAATTAGAATTCTACAAAGATTATCTAGTGTTGTGTTATATTGTTTTTACTTTCTCTCAATTGTAGGTGGATGTCTTAGATTTGAATGGTTCTTAGATAGATGAGATATTTTTCATGTTCATGAGTTTTTTAGTTTGTGATGTACTAGACTAGTTAAAGGATTCTAAGTTTACTTCATTTTATTTGCTCTGCATTTGAATGTTCTTATGAAATTCATATTAACATAGCAAAATCTTTAAGTAATCTTGAATTTTACTCATGATCTTTATATTATCCTTTGAATCTTTCCTAATTTTTGGTGAAGCTTGGGATTATGCTATGTTGCATCACTAATTGGTTAAATGTATGCTCAAATTGAATTGAACTTTGTCCTTGTGTTTGAGACTAATTCTTGTAATCACATTTATTCTCTACCTTACCCCACCTTTTTCTTATTTTTTATCAATGCTCACTTTAGTTTAAAGATCACTGTAAATATTCACTTAGATTAGCTTAGAGTTAGAAATGTAGACCAGGAAGACTACAAGACTATAAAGACTTAGACCTTGGTGGCTCCTAACCACCACATCAAACAAATTTTATGGGTAGCTCTCATACTTTGTCGACTATTCCACCATAGACATACTACTTGTCACAAACTACAACTCATGCCTTGGATTCTTGTAATCCTAAAATGAAAAGTGTTCATCAACACTAAATAACACTCTATGGATCAACTGGAAGCATTAATAAGAACTAATAGGCACCACATTCAAAATTCCTAATTTAGAGTTATTTTTTTAAAATACTTACTAGGGATCAATCCAAATTATCTAACCTTGAGTGTTCCACCTCTAAAAAAGAATTAGTAGCATCTAATCCTAAATCCAAAAAATCAAAGAGTAAAACCAAAAACCACTTTTCCATCTTAAAGTTCCACTAAATCCAAAGATAATAACTCTAAACCTAAGGAGTCTTATAAATACATGAATATTTCTAGCCTTACATGCTCTTTTTGTGGGGGAATTAGTCATGTAGAAACTAGGTGTTGGAAGAGAATACAAGCCTTAGAGGATGCAATCTAAAAACATAAGATCTTTATCTTTATTCCACCTCCTACCAATGAACATGGTAAAGAACTAAATGTTGTTTGGAGATCCTAATTACTTGTTAAAAATAGTTGGGGTATAGATTTTGGTGTTTTTCACTACATGAATTCTTATAAGTATTCTTTCATATCTCTTGGTTTGAGTTCTACTTACAACATTGAAGATGGAGATTCTTCATTTAATTATATTAATTGAAAAGGTTACATACAAATTCATGTTTTTTTGTCTCAATGATGCATTATATGTTCATAACATCACTACCAATTTACTTTCTATTTATCAAATTTTCCATTCTAGTCAAGGAACGATAATGACTTTCACACCACAAAGGGATAAAATTCAAATATTTTTGAAGCATCTTTCACTTGTTTCACAAGGTGTTTTTTATCATAATTCTTTACTATATTACTTTTATGGTTTTTATGGAAGTTCTTCTATGGGGATATGCTTGGTTTCTCATGTTGATTCTAAGAGTAATATTTGAAATGAGTATTTGCACATCTTAATTATAGATTTTAAAGAGTTGAGCACTCATGGTATGGTTTATGGTCTTCCTAGAGTTTCTTGTACTTATGGATTTTTCCTTAGCTATGCATTAGGGAAACAACACCAAGATCCATTTCCTATGGGTATGTTCAAGAGAGCTTCTTCACAAATTGAGCTTATGCATAGTGCCTTGATGGTTTTTTCCACTCCTTTCAATGGAGCTAAGTATTCACTTAATTTTATTGATAATTTATTGAGGCCTACTTTGGTTTATTTTATCAAGTACAAGAGTGAATTTTTTTCATAGTTCAAAGACTTCAAGGATTTGGTTGAGAATTAATCTTCTAGTTGCATAAAGAAGATTTATAATGATAATGGGGGGAATACTTTAGTAGAGAGTTTTCTAAATTTTTGGTAGGCATTCACTAATATTTTTTTCTTTATACTCCACAATATAATGGCTTAACAAAAAAATAAAAACAAAACTTTGAAGGAGATGGTTAGTTACATGATGCATTCTCAGGATTTACCTCTTATATACTAGGTAGAATCAGTTAATTATGTAAACTACATACATAATTTCACACCACATATCTCACTTATCATATCACTCCAGAGGAGGATTGGTATGGAACTAAGCTTGATGTCTTATTTTTTTGAGTATTTGGGAGCCATGCTTGGTATTTTGTACCAAAGAAGAAAATGAAAGCCTTAGAAAAGAAGATAAAACCCTTGGTCTTTGTAGAGTGTCATGAGGACATGAGAGCTTATCAAATTTTGGATCCTGATGCTCATGATGTTATTTTTCTAACACATGTTCATTTTTATGAGAATTTATTTTCTCATGAGTCTTCATATTTTTCCATGACTTATTCTTCTTCTTTGATTCCATCCATTTATGATTCTTCACTTCATCTTGAGGATCCCTTATTTGACAAGCCAATTTAGGGGGCCAGTGATGAGGTTATGGATGTGTAATTATATGTGGATCATTTTCCCACTATGCCTAAATGGGCTTATACTACATTTTTTAAGGTAACACCTTTCATACAATATCTTCCACCCACTATACATCATCATGCACATTCTACAAGTCATGGATTTTTTTTTTAGGCATTTTCTATGGATCCATAGTCTTTTTCACAAGCTCATGGGATACAAGAGTGGGATTATGTGATGGAAAATGGTATTCTTCCTTGATTAAGAATCCTACTTTGGATTTGATCTCCCTTCCTAAGTGAATAAATTTGGCTAGGTGTAAATGGATATATTGAACCAAATATGTAGTTGATCAGTCCATTGATAAGTATGAAACATGTCTTATAGCATAGGGTTTATCACAAGTCAACTATATTGATTACTTTGAGACTTTTTTCCTTGTTTCCAAGATGTATTATGTATGACTTGTAATTTATCTTATTGCATCATAGGTTGGTTAATGTATCAGATGCATGTAAAGAGTGCCTTATTACATGGATATTTACATGAATAAATCTACATGGAGTAACCTACTAGGTTTCTTCATAATTATTCTCTTGTTTTTCAACTAAATGGGTCTCTTTATGGTCTCAAAAAAGCTCCTTGGGCCTAGTATGAAAAGATGGATTATTTTCTTTTATCTACTAGATTTGTTCACTACCACTCAAATCTTATCTCATATATCCAACATGTTGGAGAGGATATTTTTATACTAGTTTTATATGTTGATTATTTTATTCTCATAGATATCTCTTCTTATTAGATTCAAAATATTCAACAAGCTCTTTCAGTGTAGTTTGATATGATAGATCTTGGTATTTTGTAATTTTTCCTTGGTTTACATATTTCTCAGTCAAATTTATGCATTCATTTGAGTTATCATGAGTACACATTTGATCTTATTAAAAATTTTGGTATGGATTATTATAATCTAAGTACCTCTCCTTTCCAGTCTAAGGTCACTCTTACTTCCACCTACACTAATCCTTTTGATCCTACATTATATAGGTAGTTGGTTATAAGTCTCCTATACTTGACCCATACATTCCTTGATATTTATTTTATAATTGGGTTTGTATCTCAATTTGCACAAGTTCCTCATGAAAGTCACTAGAAAGGTGCCAAAAGGAATTTAAGATATTTATAGGGAACTTCCCACTTTGTATTACATTGTACCATAGGTTTTACTTAGTTGGCTAGATATATTGATTTAGATGGGGTAGGTTCTCTTGATGATAGTCATTCCAATTTTGACTAGTTTTTTTGTCTTAGTTCTTCTCAAATTGCTTACGATTACAAGAAGTAATAGACTATTTAACTTTCATCTACATAGGTATATTATATGTCAATAGTCATAGTGAGTCAACAAGTTCTTTAGATTTATTAATTATTGATAGAGTTTGCCTTCATTTAGGATTCACTTACTACA
Organism: Torreya grandis; assembly: GCA_037957365.1. NCBI lineage: Eukaryota > Viridiplantae > Streptophyta > Pinopsida > Cupressales > Taxaceae > Torreya > Torreya grandis. The sequence goes on along the minus strand of JARHVA010004808.1, from coordinate 299,435 downwards.
TTTTGGTGTGACAACCAAAGTACAATTCACATTTATCATAATCATATTGAGCACTAGCATATCAATCATATTAAGATTCACATGCACTTCATTCCTTTGCACATTCAAGATGGAGTTCTTTGCTTTGATTATATTCTAACTTAATAGCAGGTTTTGAAAATCTTAATGAAGCCTTTTGCATCACCTCATTACCTTCAGTTGTGTGGCATGTTTAGGGTTTCATAATTTTTCCTTAGGGATGTTCATGAGAATATCTTCCTTATTCATTTATTCATTTATATATTTTACATGATTACCTAATTAGTATTTGTTATTGAAACTCATACTATGGATATGTCACTATTTTTGTCTATTTTTAGCCCCTAAGTTCACTTGGGAGATGTGTTAGAGTAGGTTATTTATCTTAGTTCCAATTTCCTATGTGATTTATTTAATTTAATTATTGTTTAGGTTTCCACACCCACTTAGGTGTGGATTTTAAATATTTAGATAGTGAGTTTCTATCCCTAGAATATATCTAGCTTGATCTTATGGGAATGATTGATCTTCCTTACCTACATATGCAAGGCACTTCCATTGCATTTCATATGAAGTTCTGGAGATATTATATGATATTTATCTTCATTTTTCCATATCAATTTTCAAGTCTATGTTATCATATTCTCCTTGTGATGTTTTTCATTGTTAACACATAATATCTATGTGGCTTGGAATTATATTTTTCATTCCTTTCAAAGTCATTTAATTTGAAAATATTTTGAATATTATGGGTCAGACCATTTGTCTTATTAAACCCTACCAATATAATTTTATATGTAAATACAAATCTAATCTTACACATTACACATCTAGAAAATATCAATCAAGCATCTATTTAAGCTCGCTCAATAAATTGCATAATTAATTTATAATATCTTATTATTCCCTATTTTCATATCAGTCATAGAAGTAATCATATTATAGATATGAATTGTTCAAAGAAAAACCCATGACCAGTATTTACCAAGTTACAAATTAGATCATTACATGCATTTGTATTTAATATTTTGCACCCTTGTGCACACACAAGCCAACACTTAAGGGAAAACTACATAAGTCTAAGTCCCTCCTTGGAGTATTATCTATGTAGGAAAAACTTATTGGTAGAGAGGTCTTAAGGTCAACTCAAAATCCCAATCCCACTAACCTATTTTTTACAAGCTACAAATATTTAAGGTGAATAGGTAGTGTTTAATCCATACACAGTCATCAATAGCTTGTGAACACTAATAAAATACATCAATATAAAGGTAATAAAAAACCCATAATACTATAGGTGGTAGGTATTCAATACATTAAATATTTTATATAGGATACTTGTGTTTAGATTAGAACAAAAGCATTGACATAAGTGTCTAGGCCCCCAAAAATAATAGTTTCAAAATTTAATGACTAGATCTAGATTTTGTCCCTACATGTTTCCACCTATGTACTTCTCATATCCATTTACATGTTTATAGATAACATACTTATTATATCTTCTTTATGTCTATGTAAACTATTATGATTATACCTTCTATATTTATCATAACTCAACACTTAAAATCAAAATATTCATTTATTTGAGTTTTAAATTAATTAGCCTACTATAGATTAGTTATTATTCATCTTTTTGTATAGGATATTTTAGCCCTTTAATCCACATAATCTAAAAATGGATTAAACGTTTTGGTGAACCCAAACTCTATGTCTTCTTATGAAAACCCTATTTTAACTTAGATTTTTTGTAATTTTTTATTTCTTAACTATAAATATCTTAAAAATAATATTTAAATTTATTATAAAAGAATAAAATGATGCCCAATATGGATTTATCTAATAGTTAATTCATTGATCAATATATGATGGTTACCATTACTTACTATTTTACATGCATTGCTAAATCAATAAAAGGCATACTCAAATAGCTTAAACAAATTGGTCAAATCAAAGAGAATGGATTACAACAAAATAAAATTCAAGTTTATCTTTTTAACTTCTTTTGAAATAATATAGAACTGGTAACTAGGCATCAACATGTGTGTTCTCAACCCTTTTTTCCTCCTATATCCTATTTGAGTGACAACTACCATCTTTATCCCATTATTCACCCATAGCTTATATTAGATTATATGGTTCACATTATCACTACAAGAAAATGTAAGGGTGTCTAACCTACCTTGCCACCTATTAATATACAGTAGGTTCCTCTTAAGCCTAAACTAGTAATCAAATCAAAAGGGCATGATATTATCAACCAATTGAGAAATATGCATGCTAAGATTTGAATCCTCAAACTTTTAAAATAATCAACCATCTACAAGGATATATTATATGAAGCCTTGAATGAAACCCAAGTACTAAGCTATATAGAACCAACTTACTTTGTAGATATTATGAAATATGTTAAAAATAATGTAAATCACATCACTTTTGATATAGAAAAATATTTACCATAAAAATATATTATTAACCAAGACTTTCCTCTATTCATACAAGTTAGTGTGCATAACAAAGGAATCAAAAGAGTGTTAGTTAATAATGGATTTGGACTAAACATTTTTAACATGTAATTTTTAACAATAATGGGCATTATCACTAATTTTCTTCAAAAATTAGACATGCATAGTAAAGGGTTTGATAATTCATGTAGCCCGTAAATTGGTCAAATCATATTAGATATGCAATTGGAACCAAAAATAGTACCAACTACATTCCAAGTAATTTTTCAATCATTGCATTATAATTTACTCTTTGGTAAACCTTGGATACATATAATGGGATTTATCCCATCTAATTTATAATGATATGTCAAATTCATACATGATTGTACCTTATGGATAATTCCTATTGATTATGATCCCTTTAATTTTCTAAAATGATACATTTTGATGTGAAGAAGAATCCTAAACTAGTACCACCAAAACAATATATTCCACTTGCAAGTATACCAACTTATGATATGGGAAAATTAAACTAAATAACTCATTCACCTCAAGATAATAATAAGGCACTAACCATTGAGGTGTATATGGATGAACATTCAAAAAAACAACCATTACTAAAGGAACCAATGATATCAAAACAACAAGAAGATCAAACATTTGAGTTGACTTTAATGCTTAATATTGAACAACAAGATGACAAAGTTTCAAATTATTATGAAATTGACTATGATATACCTCATGATATGATAGATGAACACTTTCAAACACTAAATTTTGATCCAATTTAACATATTTCACATAACCTATCCATAACTACACAGCTTTGTACATATAAGTTAACTAGATCTGTAGAATATACATAACCAAATAAATATAAATGAAATACAAAGGTAACCAATGAACATGAAAATGCTTATTATTTAATCCTTCCCTCTTGGTTAAAATATTTAATCCAACCTTACAAGGGAAAAATGTAAATACATCATGTTAATAATGTGAAATTTTCACATAAGTCTCCACAACATATTTTATAGATTATAGTAAAATAAGATGCTCTACATATAATAATTTTTATACTTGAGCATAAGATGATATCTTTACCTCTTAACAGACACAGATTAGGTAGCAAACTCATATGTAAAGAGAGATCACCATTTTCAATTATCATTGGATCACCGACCATAATATAGATAACTATGAGGCATTCTAAAACTAAATTCATAAATATAAAAATGAATGATGTATGAAAATCATGTAAAAATAGTGGGAATGACCTCTAATTTTTGATATTTTAAAATAAAAAGGTTAAATGGGGCATAATTCTAAGCACCCATGCCATAAAAATATAACTATTACTACAAATATTGACAGAGTCTACTATTAACACCTCAAACTTGATATAAATAATTAGAACACAATTTTTAGTATTACACTTTTCCAACAATTGGGACATAATGTTGATGAGTTAAAATACTCTCCACTTTTACCATAATCTCTTAGGTACATTAAACTACTCATATCATGTGGACTAAATGTTGTTAATACCATCATTTGGGTCATGAATCTAAAACCAACTTAAACTTTCATCTCAGCCAATATTGGTTGATTGATATGAATGTGATAATTAATACCATATATTTTTGCTTTATTTTCCAATTAAAATATAAATAAATTCATATTCCACATGATGGATGAAATTATAAACCCATAGTAATAATTTCCAACCATAAAATACCAAAAAACATCGAAGCATTGGCAATGATAAATCATAAACTATGGTGGAAAACAAAGGAGGTAAGAGGGACACCAGATAATATTTTACCTTTAAAATGGGAGGAATTGTATCCTTTAATTCTAATTAAAATTAAAAAATACAAAAATATATATATTCCAAAAATTTAAAAAAATCAAATATTCTAGAAAATACAAAAACATTCAAACAATTCAACAATATAAAAATATTTAACATACACATGTAAATTGGCTCCTTAGTAATTATGTTGTTTAATTTATATTAATATATATCATATAATTTTTATACACAAATTTATTTCACATAAAAATGAGTGTGATATATGCATACACCAAATCCATGATACTTGCACATACATATGTTAGAACTTTGCTCTTCCTACATGATATACCACATTGGGGGCATCTGCTTCTTTGATCATGATTGATACAAGTTACATTCATCTATTATCATTTCTAAATTATCATGTTGAGATTATATACTAACACTTACACATGCCTATACTCATGATTACATTTCTATTATCACATGACATTTTTTCTAACACATACATGAAAGGAATAGTATGCCATGATTATGTCAGTTGCTTATACTTCATTTATTCACATTATCACTTCATTGAGTGTATTTTTATTGTCTTGATTGTGGAAGATTTAAATATGTTCCTTTCTTGTTGGTCCCCATGCCACTATATTTTTATTTCTATTTGTACATTTATGTCATTCATTCAAGTATGTGGTATTTGAATATTCCCCTTGTTTATGGTCTCCGTAGACCATTTTGTGTGACTTTGAGTGTTTTTATATGTGTGATTTATTATTTCTTGAGCTTGTACTAATAGTTTTTATACATTTCCAAGATACATATCATGCATTTTAGGGCATATTTTGATCACATACTACAATATTAATTGATATATATCCTTTGACATACTACTCTTATATGCTACATGATCCATACATGTATTATATAGTTATCTTATTCTTTTTAGGTAAGGTAACTACCAAATTCCATTTACCTCACCTTAAAAGTGGGGAAGCAATAGAGGGGGAATGTTATAGAGACATGACCTACACACTTATAAAAATATTATAATTTCTAGAATTTCATTACTATTTACATGATTATGATATACATTTGGGTCAAAATCTTGAACATTGCACTGATTTTTACAAATTTGGGATAGTTTCTTAGATTTGTGATATATATAATACAAAATTACATATTAGAGGCTACAATTTGATATATACTTTAGATTGAGACGCATTATAGGTTCATATGGCATGAAAGTGCACCATAAAATACAAATACATGTTCAAACTTGTTTACAAAGAAGCACTAATACTTTACCAATAAACATCATTTTCACTAGAAAGAACCATTTTAAGCCTTTTTCCATCAATTGGATCCATTTTAGTAGTGTTTTTGAGATCTAAGTCCCTCATAGCCTAACAATAATTCCAATTTTTATGTTGAGTTGGTCATACCACTTAACTTGGTTTTTATTCTATAGTCACTTGAGTTATGTGATTGAGATTCAATAATATCAATAGAATTTCATAACTCACCCTTTCACCAGATTAAGGGCATAATTACCTTCCAATATCCCTCTTTAAAATATCTAAGGTTTAGTTTAAAACCTTTCTTAGGTCTAATGTTTCATAAGAAAGCGTCTTTACCAAGCAAAGTATCAAGGAACAATATGATTGCATCAACACACACGTGTACTCCTTCCTTGCTCTCTTTATTTACAAACATTTAAATCATGTAAAATTTTAAATTATATTCATTTATTTATACTCTAACATGATTTTGGTTATAGGTAATACACTAGTAAAACACTCAAAGTAGGCTCAATTAAAGACAAAGTGTGTTATACACACCTAAGTATGAATTTATTTCCTTTAACCTAGTAATTTTATATTTATACATTATTATATTAAAAGGGGGAATGTATATACTAAAATATTATTTATATATAATATCAGACTTATATACTTGAAAAATATCTATTAGGGCTCTACCCTTTAGTTATAGACCTTCCTACTGCTAAAACTTTCACATTCATTGTCTCATTATTACTAGTTGTTTAGCTTATGGCTAGACCCAATAATTTATAATGATATAGATATCATTCATTGTACATAAATCCTAAAATATGATACATATCATTCATTATCATTTTTAGTTATTCATTAGCTTTCTAGCCTATAAGACACTTGTGTCAATGCAAATGTCTAGATTCTTATCAAGTGTCAAGTCCTCACAAATCATCTAAATTTTAAATATTTAAAATCATATGTGTCAACTTATTTTTCTTATTGAACCCTACTATGATATATTTTTAAAATTTTTGGTATAAATAAAAATCTAAGATTACTCATTATAAATTTAGAAAATACCAATAAATCACCTATTCAAGCTCATGTAATAGATTGCATAAGTGAGTTATACTACTCCATTATTCCCTATTTTCATATTAGTCATAGGATTAGTCATATTATAGCTTTTCATCACTTAAATAATATCCCATGAGTATTATTTTTCAATTTACAAGTTATAACATTTCATACCTTTGTATATAGTATATTTCACCCTTGTGCACACATAAGCCAACACCTAGGGGAGAACTACATAATTCTGAGGCCCTCCTTGGAGTATTGATTATGTAGTTAGGTATCATTAATATATGGGTCCTTTTGGTCATATCGACACTATGAGGCCACTAACCCATTTTTTATAAGGTACAAAGACTTAAAGTGAAGAGCTAGGGTTTGATCTATACACAATCATTGACATATTATGCATGTGAATAGAAGACATAAACATAAAATAAAATAAAACTCAAAAGGATCTAAATGGTTACTTCATAATATATTTAATATTTTATACATGATATTTTTCATCAATATCACAATAAAAGTGGCAATGAAAGTGTTTACAAGTCAATGCAAGTGTCCAGGCCTCCACAAACAATATTTTTATAATTTAATTTCTAGATCCTAATATTGTCCCTACCTTTTTCCACCTTTTTACTTCTCAAATATATCTATGGATTTATATATAAGATAATTATTATCTCTTCTTCATGTTAATTCAATAAAACTATTTTTTATTTTACTTTATATATTTATCATAACTTAACACTTTCATTCATAATATTTATTTATCTGAGTTTTTAATTAATTGGTGTGTTATATAATAATTTGTGTTAATACATATGTATAGGTTGTTCTAACAATTAAAAAATGAGTTAAAAAATTATTAATATTAATATTACCCATTAATCCAATTTAAGGTAAAACACCTGCATGTATTTGAAGGTGTAGAGGATAATCCACACCTAATATTAAGGGGTGTAGGGTTCCAAATCATATGCCTAAGATATGAGATATGGGTATAACTATGTTTCAAGATAAATAAATGTAATATAATGGTAATAAAAAGGTGATATGAAGGATATAATGAGGAAACTACATGCAAGTAACTAATAAAAAAGGCTAGCCTAGATCTCAAATATCACTAAGTTAAAGAAGAGATAAATGGCTCAGGACCATAAATGCAGCCTATACAACTTAGAATGGTAATGGAAAACCTAATATCCATATATCATACTATATTATTCATTATAAGGATATCTTGAGCAAGGACAAAAACACACATGCTACTATAAAAATAAACAAAGCATATCTATTTACTAAATAAATAAAGGAAAGAGGATAGGGGTAGAGAACTTACCTTTTGATCAAATTTTTTACGCATCAATCTTCCCCTTAGTTCTAGTGCCATCATGGAAAATATGTTTTAGGTGAAGATCTAAAATGGAAAGGATGAATACCTAAATGTCCTTATTTAGGGGATTCAATTATTATGGGGCACCTCCTTGGTTCAACTCCTCCAATTGAGCTTCAAATACCTTGACAAAGACTTAACCTCCACAAGAGTAAGAATTTTTAACCTATAATTCATCCTTTTACAAATTAAGGGTATAAATTCTATCATAAGAAGATAATATGAGTGTTTTTTTTGTTTTGAATGATAATTATGACCCTGATATATATGGCCCCAAACATAAAAATCACCTATAACTCTAAACTAATGGTATCAGCTAAGTTAATACAATCAAACGAGTGTTGATTGACTTATAACTATACCAAATAGGATGATATAGTAAAAAATATGTATAAAAACTTATAAATATACCATCTAAGTTGATATAATATTGAAAAAAAAAGTAGGAAAAAAATTATCGATTAGGCTAATACAATAGAAATATAGGGTGGCTAATAAAACTATACATAAGGAGATAGAGAAAGAAGACATAAAGAGACTTAGATGAGGTTAGAATTATATTAGTGAATGTATGATAAAATAGTATGCAAACATATCTCTAAAGTACTAATAACTGACCTTGCCCCTTTTCAGTGCACTCCTTAGGATGTGGACTTAAGTAGATTGATGTGTTGATGAGTCTTACAATATAAATAATCAATAAATGAAAAATATGAAAAATATCATGTGTATATGTAATCAATGTCACAATAATTAGAGTTACATAATGTACACTCAATGTCACATAGATTAAGATTCACACAATGTAATACACAATCAAGGATCACACTATTTGACATGGAGTAGCATCAATCATGCATAGAACAAGAAATTATAATATATATAGTCAATTTATGTCATAATTTCACATAGTAAATTCTAGTATCCATAGAATATAACACTCTAAATATTATGAATAATATAAATTCATGTGTAATTATTGAATGTAGTTAAATATTATCAATGGAATAGGCATATAAATATGTAATGTATGTAAATGTATAAATATTTTCATAGTGTAAACATGCCCCCAATGTAAAAAGGTATCCCTTGGGGGGAGGAATGTCCTATATCTAAATTATCATGGCATATATAACCTATATATCCTACACCCCACTCATGTATACTGATAAATATATGTGCATAGATAAATTATATATAGTCTATCATTATAAAAATGAATAGTGTAAACTAACAACACGTCATGTTGGTTTACCCTAATTTGGTTCTAAAAACTTAATAAGATAGAAATTAGTAGAATAATTTATATTGATAAATATATAAATAAATCATACATATAAATGTAAAATAATTAAACATATTACAATGATTTGACAAGTGGCATATGTTAAGTATATTAAGTACAATAAAAGGATGAGTACCTAGCTTTTCTAGTTGACTATTTGACTATGATTGTATTCTATTAGTCTAAAATATACTAAAGCAAGCCTATGATTTATCTAATTTAGGAACTATGTTTTTTCTATATAGGGTTAGTTCCATCAGATCTAGGTAAGTATTGATTGTCAACATTGACATATAGTGGTTGGTATTGACTTATGCATAAAATAGTATATGTGACCATATAGTCACTTTTGCTTGTCTTTGAAAGCTTTATGTGTGTAATTTCAAACAAACATAATGTTTGTAACTCTATAAATTATCCTCCATCACCTTGAAACCCTATGTGTGCTTGTGAGAGATATAAACCTAAAAAATTATGAAATTGTAATAGAATAATTTAACCCCAATCACTTTCATTTGATGATTGACCATTTCCTATATATCTAATTATCTAAGAAAGTAAACAAATCCATACACAATTTTCCCACTTAGTTTGATTATGGAATTATGATCTTTCACTAAATATATGTAGTTAATGATTTGTATTTGATACTTGGTAATGCTTTCTTTAACTTTGATTTGGTATGCTTCAATCATGTCTTTCACTAATCCTAGTGATGGATTCATAATTTGGGAAGAACAAGGTAGATTTTATCAATTATAATAGTGTTTAGATGTGTACCAGATAATTTTCAAGCCCATTATTAAGTGAGGCCTTGATTTATATATGATTCCAAGTACATGATTTTATATGCCACAAACACACTAGATAGATGGGCCAAACCTATAGAAATGTTTGATTTCAAAAATAAGTCATTTATAAGAGAGGGTTGGTACCAACCAGATGAAATTAGTATATTTTATCACATAGGATTTAACCTATCTTAATTATTTAGCTTGTTATGCAAATGCTTAATGAAATAAAGGAAAAACCTCCAAAGTCATGTGACCTTGGCAATTTTGAGGTTAATCTCTAGAGAAGCCCAGCTTCCTTTCACTAAAATCATATGTAGACTGATAAGATATCAACCTTATAAAAATTTCACTCTTTAGTGCTTTTTGAATCCTAAACTAGGGTTTTGAAAAAGAAAAGGATTGAAGAATTGAACTTTACAGAAACTAAAAATATGGTGAAATTTATATAGTGGATCTAGATGCTTGCTCAAAAATTTCAATAGGGAAAAAAATAGATTGAGTTTATTTTAAACATAGACTTATACAAATTTAGAAATCAAATGTAATATTTTAGTTAATTTTTAATAAAGGGAAAATATATTTATTTCAAACAATTCTATCAAGAGGGGAAAATACCATAGATTAATTCTCTTGGGACTGAAATAAAAGATAAAACTTCCACAAATAATCAAATAAATTGCATGACAAAGATATTCCAAAGATAAGAAAGTAAAACTCAATTTTATTTCTCTCCAAAGGCTACAGCTTGTAATGAATACATTCAAATGTAGAAAAATATTACTAACAACAAAAGATAGATTTGGCCATGAGGTCTACCCATATTTATACAAAAAAAATGTCTTAGAAGACATGGAGTTAATATAACTTGAATGCCTAGTTAAAGGAGATCATGCAAATCTAAAACCCTCATGTAAAAGGGGAAATTTTCTTTATTTTTTATGCTTTTGAATTCATGGAATGGATGTAAAATGGAATGCATGAGTTTTTTGTTGATCTATAAGTGATCTTGGCATGGCTAGATATCTTCATGCAATTTCCTTGGATGATGGCTAGAAACAACTCTCCATGCAAGTTCCTTGGATGATGGTTGGAAACAACTCTCCTTGAAAGAAGTGGTGTTAAAAAGAACTTGGTCTTCAAAATAAAATATAATATTGAAAATAAATTTTCAAATATATTTTACATGCAACCCTAATTTGCAAAATTAAAGCAAGACTTTTCAACATTCAAGCCTTAATCACTTTTTACCAAAAAGGGAGCGTGCAATTCACTTTATGACTTTGCAAATTTTCATTTCACATTAATTAAAATAGAAAGTGCAATTTACAACTTGATTTTTACAATTTCCACATCTAAAAGATATAAAGTGAAAAGTATATGTTTTTCTCTTTCTTTAAAAGAGATATAAATTAATACATAGTTGTACTTTGTAATTAAAAATTAATATTAAAATGTCTTCAAAATGAAAATACACATGATAGCAAGATTTTAAAATATCTAAAAGAGAGGGAAAATTTAATCAGTCTTCAGGCTAGCTTTAGCTTTCTTGTCACTTCTTTTCTCATTGTTTTTTTGATTAGGAATCAAAGGCCTTGAATATTTCTTGTATTCATTTCTCATCTAGCCCATAAGAATAAATATTAGAAGTTATGCAGTCTACTTGTATGTCAAATAACTCTCTTCAAAAATTTCTTATGCCCTAAATTTTGGTTCTCATTCGATCAACTAAATTCTCATATTTGATAAATATGTGGATTGAACTCAAGAAAAAGACCATGTCCTTTCAATACTCCTTTTCAATTATTGATTTAAAATTTCCTTGAATCTACTCTGCCTAGTAGAGACTACCAATATCATCTAGTGGTTATCATGACATTAAATTCATCATGCCATCAATTTCATATAGCACATCAATGGCTTTATCATGAGCCTCTTTGGCTCATTCAATAAACTCGATCAATAGTATTATCTAGAATTGGGCATCCCTATGTAATTCCTCATGCTCAATAAAATTATTTAATATATTCTTAGCAATGAGGGTATTAATATCAATTTACTTTATGGCTGTCAACTTAGGATAATACATGTTTAGAGTTTGAATATCCCATTCATAGTTATTGATATATGATGTTAGAATTTCCTTCCTCTCCATGATGATGCCATAATGTTTTAGAATTGATGTGAGGGCCCTATTGCCAATTATAATCATCTCCTCAGACCATTCCTTAGTATCCTTTCCCATGTGAGAAATATATCATATGGAATCAAGTATAGCTTGATCTAGACTATTTGTATGCACTACCTATGGTTGTTATAGTATTTCACTGGGCTTTAGGAATTGTTTCAGTGCTTCAATCAATTGATCAACCTTCCTTTTAAGTTCATCCTTGGAGGATTTTTAGTGGTCAATTATCTGAAAGAGAGATTCGATACCCAACTATACATCATGTTTGAGACCCTCTCTCATTTATCAACCAAAGTGTATTTAAGAGACCTAATAATCTACCATCACAATATCTCCTTTTGATTTGTTTGATGGGGGAACTACAATATCTACATATCTCTCTCCCTTATTATCAATGAATGTGCTTGAGAGGGTCTTGGGATTGGATTTTATCTTCTTCTTGACACTTGGCATACCAAAGTCTAAAGTGTTGGGGTCAATCATTGTCTTCCTCTTTTTACCTACTAATTAGGATAACCAACTAGGGGTAACCTTATGTGTATCTGGAATGGTTGTCAACTAATCTATAGCTAATGTAGCTACACCAACTGACACTATGACCAAAAAAGACTCTTAGGAATATGATACTATATGCTACTTAAGAGGTGTCTGTGCAGTCTTCTCCTTACCAATATCTTGTAAACCCATTATTATACCAAGTGTTTGAGTTTCTCCAAGCTTAACTAATGGCATGGATGAAATAGTGGAAATGGGAGAGAGTGGTGTAATGGAAGTAGGATCATGAATTTAGGAACTAGTGGAAGGGTGGAAACAAGGCACTGAATGTGTCGATTAGGCATGTAGGGCCACTCAAGGTTGGTGAGGTGAAAATGGTGGGTTGAGAAGAGGTGGGAATAGTACTCACTCTAGAGGTTGGAGTGGCCTGTGGAATGGTATTCGAGATAACTAAATCTGAGTCAATGTATTTTTGAGTGGTGTTAGGGATCAATGGTGATGAGATAGAAGGAATTATGAATAGAACCAAAAGTGGGAGTGGATCAAATGGGGAAGGAGAAGTGGGAGGAAGAGAAGGTGAAATAGGAATTTGGACTCTCATTGTAGGGTCCAAAGTGCTCACTAGACTTACTTGTGTTGTTTTTACTTGGATAACTTAGGTGAGTGGAGTGGTAGATGAAGTGGTAATGAGTGGAGGGAGAGGAGCTAAAACTTGTGGTACAATGGAAACCTAGGGTACTTAAGGAGGAGAGGTAGTTAGTGGAAGTGTTAAAGCCTCCTCAACTATAGGAGTGGGAGAAGGGGTAACAATGGATATAGGAGCCAATTTTATATGATCTAAAGTAGTAGACCCTTATCCTATTGGTGTTATCTCTTCTACTAACAAATCTATGGGTTTATTTGTAGTTTCCCCTTCCCTGCTTGATTCTCCTTTCTTGGCCATAGTCTTTTTTTCCCTCTTCTTTTATTTAAGTCCCACTAATGACTCACTAGGGCCCTCTATTGTTGGTTTTAAAACCTCAATTTTTAATTTTAGGAGCTTTTCCTTGACTGTTATGGTCACACTTGTAACTTGTACTCATTTACCCCTTAGCCAATTAATAGTTTTGTTGATGACATAGGTTGTTTTATCAAAGAGATAAAATGACTCAATAATTGAATACCTAACTAGTGGTAGGGGTTTCATAATGACTTGGGTGAGGTATAACATATCCACTCTATAAGTATCATCTTCCAAGTCATCAGAGACTGGAGCCATATCATAATCCTTAATTTTCTATAGGGACATTCTTGAGTAGTCCCTCATTCTCACCATTTCCTCATCATGAAAATCCTCCCACTAATCTTCATAGTATGGCACATGTTCATATGATATCAACTCTAATCCATGGGTGATTTTACCATATGGGTCAAAATATGGCTTAGACTCTATGGTCCTCAATGTTATTTGGCTCATTTTTGCTTCTACACCTCTAGCCTTTAGAAGAGTTTGGCATGTATAATCACTAATAGAAATAGGGAAATGAATCCCTACCTTGTGTCTATCTGAGAAGATTTTATGGGTTTTTTTCTAGTTGCCAAACCAACTCCAATAATTCCCATTTGTCACTTACGTAATGTGGGAGGGTGAAGGAAAACCATTAAATCATGTTGCTCTAATGTAGGAATATGTGGGGAATTGTATAAATAATGATCCCCATTTAATAATTTCCTCTTTTGCTTCTCTATAAAGCCTTTCCTACGTAAGCTCTAAATCAAACATGGTGATGATGTTGTAGATGAAATCATCATTAAATCTTCTAAATTGTTTCTTACTAGCCTAAAGGGTGAGGTCAAGGTAATAGTTATACACTCTTTTTATTTCTTTAGGAACTATATTTAGGCTTGGGAATAATTTCCCCTTATAAAAAATATAAATAACATATGAGGTCATGTATAATTTGTTTGAGGTTTAAACCTCCAACAACTATTGATGGAAAGAATTACTAATTAATTATGCCCAATGTATATACTACTTATTCTCTTGTATAATCCAAATGTACTGATATATCCATTATTCATAGCACTGGGAATTAGGACTACCAGTGACTCTATGTAGCAATGTTATAACATCTCGCACCTCTTTTATGAAATTAGACCTATACATTATCTTGGTAAATCTAGTGGAAGAGTGTTTAGGGGTCTTAAGCCATTGTTTTTTTATTATCTTCTGACATTCATCTCTTTTCCCCTCATAAAATTGTGTAGATTTTTTAGGAGTTATATCCAAATAACTCTCAAATTTAGGTATGGCAAATACCATTTTGATGTAGTCAGAGTCAAGGTCTAGAATATTTTCTCCTTTATCATTATACACTTGCCTCCTATAGGGGTCATATTACTAAGCCATTATCAAAATTAATTTAGGACTTTGAATGGTTAGGGGGAGGCTACAACTTGTGGAAGTCCAGAGTCATAAATACTTTATATCCAGTCATTTTTTAAATCTACCCCAATTTTGGGATAGGAGTCTCTTAGTTCAATATGACCTAATTTTTAATCATTGATCTTCATGAGGTTGGATTCCAAACAATAAATTACTTTAGGACCTTTTGATTTGAACTTCATCTCTTTGGGAGGCATGGGGATTATATAAAAATCCTCTGAGTAACCAACTATGAAATTTGGTATAAGTTGTAGGTGAATAGAGCACTTGTTCCCTCTAGTGTAACCTGGAGGTGTTTGGATCATGTCTAGTGTCCATAGTGCATGTGAGCTAAAAATATTTGGTGGAGGTGGGATATGCTTGAGGTAGGTCCACTTTTCGTGGTGCTTCAAGGATGTTGGGTTCTCAATAAAAGTGGGAGGTACTTGAGGCATGTCCATTGTACATAGTGTAATGGGAAGTGTGGGGGTGAGAGGTGTTTAGAGCACATCTAGATTTTATATGGACATTAGGGGAGAATGAATCTTGGAGGAATAATCTTTGAGTTTTGGATGGGAAGTATTCATTTGGATCAGGAAAAACTTTAAACTTTTGATTAGAAAAAATAAAAGGGGGAAAATGAAAAGTTTGGGATGAAAACACTTATGTAAAGATTTCAAAACCCTAGACTACTTTGGGTTACCCTAGTCAAGCAAAATGATCTTATATAATAGACAAACCCTAAACCCAATAGTAAATATGTAAAATAACACCTACCCCAAACTAGACATTTCAAATGAAAACCTTAAAATGGAATAAGAAAACTAAGAACTTGAAATATTTTTATGAAAAAGGAATCTTGAAGTAAAAAAAACATAAAGAAGTACCACTTACTCACGTAGGTAACATGGCTTGAAATTTGTAATCACTTTCACTTGGGGTATGATTCATACGCATGAATTTTGGGGTTCAAATGCAAGGTGAGAGTGACCAAAGCTCAAAACACAATTAGTAATTTAAATAATGATAATTCTTTGCAAATCCCTTATTTTTTATAGGTAAACCCTATAATTAATGCAAGTAATGGTGGTAGGTGGTGGAGGTTAGACTTACTTGGAGTAGGCCCACTCTCTGGAGTTTGAATTGGCTTGGTGAGAGGTAGGGTTCATCATGCACTTTTCATGTTAAAAAAATATTGCAATGTCTACTTCGACCTCCACTTCCCATGGAAGGACTTGATAAGTTTAGTGGAGGTCAAACCTACTTTGGGTAGGTCCACCCTTTGCTATCAAGGTAATAAGCTAGTAGGGAGTGGAACTTAGTGTGCACTTTACATGTTGTGAAAACATACAATGTGTACTCTAGGCCCCACTACCCATAGTAAAAAGTTAAAGTGGGCTAGAAAAGGTTGAACTTTCTTGAAATAGGTCCACCCTCCACAGGGAGATTGAGTGGTCAGTGGGATCCATAGCTTGGAGTGCACTTTACACATTGTGAAAATGTGTAATGTGCACTCTAAGTTCTAGATTCTATCAAATGAGTGTATGGTAGGATTCAAAGCTAGCCATGCATTTTTCACATTTGAGAACATTTAAAGTGCATGGGGATTCCTAGATTCTATTTATTTAGGTTTTGGTGCCTCATGGGGCTTGGAACTTGAGAAGCAATTTATAGTGGTGCAAATTGCATCTAGAGTTCTAGATTTTGTAAGGTAAGGAAAATGGATTTTTTTTAGGGTTAAGGGTTTTCTCTAAAAATAAAATGGGTTTCCCTTAGGGTTTTAGATGTAATGATATTTTTTGGGCAAAAAATCTCAACATTTTGGTGACCTCTATGGGATGATTGTTTTTATTCATTAGAATCTAGTAGCCTTTCAAGAGGTTGGGCATGGAGTCAATCTTACTCTAACAAAACTAAAACCTAAAAATTAAAAGAGTTGGGCTTTCCAAGACATGAAAACAAAATAGACAACCAAATAGGAAAACAAACCAAATAATAACTCCTAAAGGCTAAGACATGTGCAGAGGCACTTATTGAAAAAAAACTAACCCTATTATTTAAAAAAAAATTTAGGACTTTTAGAACAAGTCCTTACCTTAAAAATAGTTTTGAGGTATATCCCATTAATTGGGATTGGTATTTCTTCACCATCAAGCTTAGAAAGTTGGAATGTGTTGGGCCCCTTGTACTGAGTGATGGTATATAGAACACTCCATATTACATCAACTTTGGTGTGCCTACTTAGCTTCACTTGACCTGCATCCCACTTTAGGATCATATCTCCCTCATTGAAGCTTCTTACAGTTGCCTTTTTATCAAAAGTCTTCTTAACTTGTGCCTAATTTACCTCCAAGATTTTCATCAATTAATGCCTAATTTCTTTGAGCTCCATGAGCTCAGCTAGTCTTACTATCATTTCATCATTGTCAATGAGGTTTAACTAGTGATTGAGCTCTAGGGATGGTAGCTTGATTGATAGTGGCACTTGGGCTTCCCTTCCATACACCAACATAAAAGGAGAATTATTAATGGCTATTTTTTTTATAATTCTATCATCCCACATTATTGATCTTAGTTTTATATGTCACATCCTTTGATTATCTTCCATAGTTCATTTTAAAGATTCAAATTAAATTCTTATTGGTGGACTTAGCTAGACCATTACCTTAAGGGTAATAATTTGAAGATGTGCTTAGGTACACATTATGCTTTATGGCCCACTCACTAACCTGAGTGCCCACAAAATCCTTAGAATTATTAGATATGATGGTGTGAGGAGCACCAACCTTGAAACTATGATATCCATAAAATCCAAACTGGATGCTTCCATGGCATCTTTTAGAGTAATTGCTTTAGTCCATCATGTGAAATAATATGTTGTTTTAATAATCCACTTGTGACCTATACTTGATGAAAGATTGATCATGTTGATGAAGTCCAATCCCCACTGGGTGAATGATTGATCTACTTGAATTGGTTTGAAAGAAAGTGCATCTAACCTTTTCTTACTAGTGAAGTAAGCACACTTTTCACAATTTCTTACCCACTGATGGGAATCCTTAAATAAATCAGGCTAATACTAGCCTCCTCTCATAACTTTCATGGTCATAGTTCTTGCTAAAAAGTGTCCTCCTAATGGTCATTCATGAAATTATTTAAGCACTTTACAGAATTTCTCATGTTTAATACATCTTAACAAGACTCCATTCAAATATTTTTAGAATAAAATTCCATCCAAAAGGACATAAGGGATTGATTGGAGTCAAAAATACCTTTTATTTGATTATTAGAAGTCATATGGGTATTCGCTAGTCTGTAAGAAATGGATCATATCTTGAATCCATCTATTAAAAGAGTATAGATTATATATATGAGGTATATTTTTAGCATACACTATGTCATAAATTGGTCTATAAATTTTGATGTTGGTAACTAGCTACTTGCACATCCCTTTTCCTCTTACCAACTTTGTGATCATGATAGCTACGTCATATTCCATGACCTTACTGATCTATCTTGCCTATTTTTCATTCATATCCCTACTTAGCATCAATTCTTTGATACTCTAGTGACTAACCATCATATGTACCTTATTGTTGGAGAACATGTGCCTAAATTTCTTGAGTGATTTGACTACTACATACATTTATTTTTCCATGAAATTATAATTCTCCTCATAACCTTTCAAAGATTGGTTGAAGAAAGATATTGGCTACTCTAATCCTTTGTTATTATGTTGAGTCAGAATTGTTGAGATACCCCCCTCCCCACCAAATGCATAGAGGATAAAATCCTTCTCATAGTTTAGATTAACCAAGGTGGGGGCTTGAGAGATATCTTGCTTGATAGCTTTGAAGCTTTCTTTTCCTTCATACATCCAACTAAATATTTCCCTTTTTTAACATCACAGTAAATGATTTGGCCAAAGATACAAAATTTGATACAAATTTCCTAATGAAGTTAATCTTCTCAAGGAAGCTTTGTAACCCATTCTTATGACCCAGTAATGACAATGCATATATGGCTCTAACTCATTTAGGGTCTATTTTAAGACCTTTTTTGGACACTATATGTCCCAGCAACTTTCCTTTGTGCACTGCAAACATGTACCTCTTTAGATTAAGGGAAATATTAAATTCTCTACACCTTTCAAAAATCTTTCTCACGTGATTGAGATGTGCACTAGTGTGCTTAGAATAGACTATTATATCATCTAAATATATTAAGATTATATCATTTATCAAACTCTTGAATGCCATATCCATGGCTCTCTAAAAAAATACTCCTAAATTTATGATACCAAAAAGCATCTTCATGTATGCATATGTACCCCATTTGGTGGCGAAGTAAATTTTAAATTGGTCTAATTCTTGTACCAGGATTTGATTGTAACCTGAATAGCTATCCAAAATAGAAAATCTCTCAGATCTTGATGTTATTTTTAGAATTTTTCCATAGGAGGAAGAGGATAGTGATCTTTCAATGATGCTTTGTTCAGGTCTCTAAAATCCATGCACATATAGATTTCACCATTCTTTTTTATAATAAGGATAAGATTCACTACCCAAGATGAGTGTTTGATTGGGAATATTATATCACCTCTATCAACTTAGAGAGTTCATTCTTCATCAAGGGTTCAATCTTTGGATTGATGGGTCTATATTTTTGCTTGATGGGTTTTATATTTGGATCTAACTCAATAGTATGTTGTGCTAAACTTGGGTTAAACCCTCTTAAATCATAATAAATCTAGAAAAAATATCATTAGACTCTTGACATAATTGAACAAAATCATGCTTCTTTAAAATATTGCATACCTTGCCTATCTCAAGTGACTTGCCTTCTAATACAGTGATAGGTTTGCCATATTCTTCATTGACAGCAAGTTTCTTCTTTTCATTTTTTAGTTGGTCATCTGAGTTAAATATATTTTCTAGTGTAATAAGACCCATGGGTAACTTATTTGTTTTTATTTATATGATCTGATCACCATATTAGTCTTGAACCCTGGTTGATTTCTTTCTAAAAACTTGGCCTCTTCTCTTAAAAAATTCATGGTCTACTTGTCACTATCAAAGACATACCAATTAATCATGTTATCGAGGATAGAAGGCCTTAAAATTAGCCTCACATGTTGGTTTTTTTAATTTTCTATTTCAACTTGTATATTATACTGAGATGCAATAGAATCCATGCAATCAACATCCTTATTCTATGCTCTTGGTACTACTTGGATTTTCAAGGTAGTGAAATCCTCAAATAGGTCCCAAACACTATGTTTATATGACCTTATAAAAAAAAATTTAGTCACACTTCTTAATCTAACCTGGTGAATGATGAGTTCATTATCCCTAAATACCTATAAGAACCTGATTCCTCTATCCTTGGCCAACTAGAGGCCTCGAATCAATGCTTCATATTCAACTACATTATTAGTGTAGTTGAACTAGATTCTAAATGAATAGAAGTAATTTTCCTTGTGTGGAGATATAAATATAACTACCACACTTGAACCATTTCTACTTCATGAACCATCAAAATAAAATTGCCACATACCTTGTAGAACTTTAGCTGGTTTGAATAAATTTAGGATGATTTCATCTTACTCATGAATACAATACATCCTTGAGTCTACTATGCAATTAGGTACCATATTCTTCCTTATTATAATTCAAAGGTAAAAGGGAGGAGGTTAACCAGTTTTGCCTATTTTATTATTAGTTTGAGGCTGACATAAATTTACTATAGGCATATGCCCCTTAGTTGGAGCCTTCTTTGATATCTGGAAATTCTTCAAGGCCTTCTACAGTAAGTTCCTTTGTGGTGGTATAGATAGGGCCTAACACATAGTGACATTCAAATTAGTATTCTTCATTTTATCAATAATGCTAAAATGGATATTACCAACCTTTGTTGGTACTTTTATAAGGGCTACATCTTCCTTCACAAGGTTTGGAGTTGACACCTTTTCCTTGAATTTATTGGTAGGTATGAAAGGTGGTCTTTACATTGTATTACTCTTTGTCAATTTTTTTATTACTTTGGAAGTTGAAGTTTGGTCCACTTTAGGGAGTTGATTAGCTTCTATTGGTCTTTTTTTGGAATGTGTATTAGCTACTACAAGGCTTGTACTATTAAAAAATGATTCATCTAGGTTTGTTCCATTGAAATCATCCTCGTACCAATTTAGAAGGATTACTTCACTTTGAGCAAGTTTTTGTGTCTTTGCTTGTTGTGAAGTAGACCCTTCCTATTTCTCTTGCATATTCACTACACCTTTCATCACTAGGCTTGATTGATAACACCATTAGGACAAGTATTCTAATTATGGGGTAGATTGTATAGATAACACCACTTGTATTCTTGAGGTAAATTATTTTGAACTAGGATAATAGCTTTGGAAGCTATAGGTGTCTATAATGTATGAGTGTTTAGAGGTCTCAGTTGTTCATTCTATCCTTGTTGTTGGTTATTGCCTTGATATGGTTTCCTATCCCCCTGGTAGGGTTGCCTATTCCCTTGATATGTAGGTTTAGATGGTTGAAAAGGCTTATGGTTTTGGGCTTATTTCCTTTTCATTGCCACTAACTCATTTCCAAAACTTTTAAGTAATGATTTGACTTTGTGTAATTGATCTGTATGTGCAAGGGTTAGGGTAGGTTCCTTACTTGTAGTGGGGATTAGAGTAAGTGTAGGTGGGGGAATAGGGGTTATTTTTGTAAATAGAGGCATTGGGGGTCATGGCATAATTTTCCTATCTTGAATCAAATAATTCTCAACCCTTATTACAATATCATAAGCCGTTGGAAGTGTATTACCACCCATTAATTGAATCATCATAGCTATATCACTATTAAGGGATTTTAGGTAATATAACAAGGTGTTATTGGTAGTAGTTTAACCAAAATTAGAATTATGTTCTAAGTTTTTTGGAAGTGGTAATTGAATTCAGTCATTTATTCATGAGGATCTCATTGAATAGCAGTCAATTATTCAACCAAAGAAATATGATCACACTTGTACTCAAAGTGGGAGCACATTAAAACACTTAACTCATCCCAAATTATGATTGAGGTGGGAGTGAGACCATTATACCATTATCAATATTTTCCCTTGAAAAAGAGAATAGGAGTTTGATTGCAACATTGTCTTTGACCACGTTATGAATTGAGCAGAGGTTAGCAATGTCATGTATATGTTTTGAAGTCATGGTAGATGTTTCACCAATAAAATATGGTAGATTTTTTAAGGCTAAGACTGGTATATCATCATGTTTGGCTAAAATGAGTGGACTACCTATATGAAAATCTATAAAATTTTGATTTATAGCCATTGCAGGGGATATAGAGTTGATTGGAGTGACCAAAGAATATGGGAATAAAACCATAGGGTATACCTTACACTAAGGGGTGACTAATTTTGTTCTCTTATTTGATGGAAATGATAATTATAAAAAATTATCCCTCTTATCTTTGGTAGATGATCTTGTTTATTTGCTTGGCATACATCACTTTGAGTTGTGAATTTGTAAGCTAGTGGAGTCTCCAGGTGCTTTGATATTTTCATGAAAATCATACAATGGGTGATAATACTAGCATCAATATTTATGTAATTTTTGGGTCCCACCAGGCTTGCCAAAAACTTTTATCACATAGGATTTAACATGTCTTGACTTTGTAGCTTGTTGTTCAAGTGCTTAATGAAATAATGGAAAAACCTCCAAAGTTCTGGGACCTTGGAAATTTTGAGGTTAATATCTAGAGAAGGTCAACTTCCTTTCACTAAAATTTGATGCAAACTGATAAGATATCATCCTTTTTAAATCTTGCTCTTTAGTGATTTTTGAATCCTAAACTAGGGTTTTGACAAGGAAAAGGTTTGAAGAATTGAAATTTGTAAAAACTGAAAATGTGGTGATTGCACCAAATTTATATAGTGGATCTAGATGCTTGATCAAAAATCACAATAAGGAAAAAAATAGATTGAGTTTATTTTAAGTACAAACTTATCCAAATTTAGAAATCAAACGCAATATTTTAGTTAATTTTCAACAAAGGGAAAAGATATTTATTTCAAACAATGCTATCAAGAGGGGAAAATACCATAGATGAATTCTCTTGGGACTAAAATAAAATATAAAACTTCTAAAAAGAATCAGATAACTTGTATGACACAGAGATTCTAAAGATAAGAAAGGCAAAACTCAATTTTATTTCTCTCTAAAGGCTACAGCTTATAGTAAATACATTCAAAATGTATAGAAATATTACTAACATCAAAAGATAGATAGGGCCATAGGGTCTACACATATTTATACAAAAAAATGTCTTAAAATACATGTATTTAATAAAAATTTAATGCTCATTTGAAGGAGATCATGAAAATCTAAAACCCTCACACAAAAGGGGTGAGTTCCTCTATTTTTGGCACTTTTAAATTTGTGAAATGGCTAGAAAATGACATGCACAAGTTTTGTGTTGATCTGGAAGTGATCTTTGTATGGCTAGAGATCTTCATGCAATTTCCTTGGATGATGGTTGGAAACAACTCTCCATGCAAGTTCCTTGGATGATGGCTAGAAACAACTCTCCATGCAAGTTCCTTGGATGATGGCTAGAAACAACTCTCCATGTAAGAAGCAGTGCTAAAAAGAACTTGGTCTTCAAAAGAAAAGATAATAAGGAAAATAAATTTTCAAATCTCTTTTACATGAAAACCCTAATGTGAAAAATTAAAGTGAGACTTTTCAACATTCAATCCTCAATCACTTTTTACCAAAAAAGGAGCGTGCAATTCGCTTTATGACTTTGCACCTTTTCATTTCACATTAATTGAAATAGAAAGTGTAATTTGCAACTTCCTTTTTTTAACTTCCACATCTAAAAGATATAAAGTGAAAAGTATATGTTTTTCTCTTTCTTTAAAAGAGCTATAAAAAAGTACATAGTTGTACTTTATAATTATAAATTACAATTAAAATGTCTTCAAAATGAAAATACACATGATAGAAAGATTTTAAAATATCTAAAAGAGAGGGAAATTTTAATAAATCTTTAGGCTATTTTCAGCTTTCTTGTCACTTTTTACTCATTGCTTATCTAAGAAGGCATCAAAAGCCTTGAATTTTTCCTATATTCATTCCTCATCTAGCCCATAAGAATAAATATTAGAAGTTATGGAGCCTGCCTGTATGTCAAATAACTCTCTTCAAAAAATTCTTATGCCCTAAGTTTCAATTCTCATTTAATCAATTGCTTTCTCATATTTGATAGATCTATGGATTGAACTCAAGACAAAAATCATGTCTTTTCCAAACTCCTTTTCAATTATTAATTTAAAATGTCCCTAAATCTACTATGCATGGTAGAGACTATTGGTATCATCCAGTGGTTGGCATGACATTAAATCCATCATGCCATCAATTTCATATAGCACATCAATGGATTTATCATGAGCCTCTTTGTCTCATTTAGCAGACTCGATCAATATTCTTATTTGGAATTGGGCAGCCCTATGTAATTCTTCATGCTCAATAGATTTATTCAATTTATTCTTAGTAATGAGGATATTCGTATCAATTGACTTTATGGCTATCAAATTAGGATAATACATGTTTAAAGTTTGCATCTCCTCTTCATAGTTGTTGATCTATGCTTTCAAAATTTATTTCCTCTCCATCATGATGCCATAATGTTCTAGCATTTTCATGAGGGCCCTATTTCCACTTGTAATTATCTCCTTAGACCATTCTTTAGTAGCCCTTCCCATGTGAGCAATCTTTCATATAGAATCAATTGTAGCTTAATCCAGACTGATTAGTTATATTATCTATGGTTATTGTGTTATTTTAGTAGGCTTTATGAATTGGTTGAGTGCTTCAATCAATTGATCAATATTATTTTTGAGTTCATCCTTGGTGGATTTATCATGGTCACTTCTCTGGAAGAGAGAGTCGATACTCAATTTTACATCATGTTTGAGCCCCTCTCTCATTTTTTGACCAAGGTGTATTTGAGAGACCTGATAATCTGCCACCACAAGATCTCATTGTGATTTATCTAGCAGGGGAACTAAAATCTGTACATATCTCTCCCTTGTTATTAGTGAATGTTCTCGAGAGGGTCTTGGGATTATATTTTTTCTTCTTCTTAACTTTTGACATACCAAAGTCCAAGGTGATGGGGTCAATCATTATCTTCCTCTTTTTACTTAGTAATTGGGATAACTAACTAGGGGTAGCCTTCTACATATCTAGCATGGTCACCAAATAATCTATGGCTAATGTAGTTACACTAACTGACACTCTGACCAAAGAAGACTCTTGGGAAGATGACACTGTAGGCTACTTAAGAGGTGTTTGTATATGTTTTTCCTTATCAATATCTTGCAAACCCATTGTTGTACCAAGTGTTTGATTTGATCCAAACTCAACTGATGTCATAGATGAAATATTGGAAATAGGGGAAAGTGGTGCAATAAAAGCAAGGATCATGAATTTAGGAATTGGTGGAAGGGTGAAAGCCAAAGTACTGAATGTGTTGATTAGGTGTGTAGGGCCACTCAAGGTTGGTGAGGTGAAAATGGTGGGTTGAGAGGAGGGAATAGTACTTACTCCAGAGGTTGGAGTGGCCTATGGAATGGTAGTCTAGATAACTAACTCTAAGGTAATGTACTATTGAGTGGTGTTAGGGATCAATGGTAATGAAACAAAATTAATTATGAATGGAATAAAAAGTGGGAGTGGATTGAATGGGGAAGGAAAAGTGGGAGGAAGGGAAGGTGAAGTAAGAATTTGGACTCCCACTATAAGTGGACCTTGAGTTATCCTTAGACTTATTTATGTTATCTACACTTGGATAATTGAGGTGAGTAGAGTGGTAGATGAAGTGGGAAGGAGTGGAGGGAGAGGAGATAAAACTTGTGATACAATGGGAGCACAGGGTGCTTGAGGAGGAGAGGTAGCTAGTGGAAGTGTTGAAGCCTCATGAACTATAGGAGTGGGATAAGGGGGAACAATGGCTATGGGAGCTAGTGTTATAAGATTTAAAGTAGTAGACCCTTGTGTTATTGGTGTTGTGTATTTTGCTAAGAGATTTATGGGTTCATTTGTATCTTCCCTTCCCTACTTGATTCTCCTTTCCTAGCTTTAGTCTTTGTTTTCCTCTTCCTCTCATTATAGTATCAACTAGTGATATTAATTTAACATGATGTTACTGACTAATGTAAAATCAAACTGAAATGGAGATTTGGAGATGTGTATGTAAGATATTAAGTAGGTTTAAAATAAACAATGAGTTTTTAATAGGTGTATAATGGAAAAATATAAGGGTCAAACTCATAAGGTAGCATGTAGTTTTGAGAGAATGATGGATTAGGAAAATATTTGTGTGTTTATGTCATGCATATTAAATGTATTTCAAAATCATCATTTTCAATTACTTAATGTCATATTTTAGTATCTACACATGCATAGGTCCTAATTTTTTTTGCATATTTTTTTTTTGTATTTTTAAATTATTTTGAAATGCATACATACACACATATATACATACATATAGACATGAATTAGATGATTATAACCAATGAATATTTTAATGGGATGCTCACTTGTAGGTCCTAAGTCAATCTATGTAATTGTTATAGATTGGATTTGCACTCTTGTGAGAGATTTATTCAAGCTCTCTCACTTCTAGTTATAATCATGGGAACAACCTCAGGATGTGGGTATCCTATGGTGAGGTTGAACCTCTAGACTTTTTATGAGGCTATTTCCTCAGGTGCTTCACTTCAACTCCTTGATTTCTACACTAAACTATAATAATGGCTAAGGAAAAGGGGTATGAGGATTACTTAAAAAGAAACCTAAGCTAATGGGAGGTGATGTACCAAAAGAGAGTGATCCACTTGGTCTAGAAAAGAGCAAACTACTATGAAGCTAAATAGGACACAGGCTTATTCTAGCTCTATCTCAGGGCCATAGACAAGGAGTTTTTATATGGAGGTCGAAGGAGAGATTTACGCTTTGAAGAATAACAAAATAGGTCTATGGGAAACATTGAGTTAGTAAAATTCAAAGGGAACTAGACACATAGATACTTACACAATCTTGAATAAAACTAAAATATTCAAAATCAAGGTGCTTAGAGAAAATGCAGGTGATGAACAACAATCATACATTCTATAAATAAAACCAAAAAAGCATACTTCTCTTTGACAAAAAGTAGAAAAAATTTCCTTATATTGATTTAAAAGAGTTTTTTACAAATCAATTTATATAGAGTGATTTTATCACCAGTCTGAAGATACATTTTTAGGATCAAAAGCCTCTATTTATAAAGAAAAGGGGGAAGAGAGAAAGGGAGGAAAGAAGTCACAGATGGTTGTAACCTCTTGTTGTCCTTCTTTAATGTTCATAAATGCATCATTTTATATCACCACCCAATACTCTTGAGCCCTTCCCATATTTAATAATTTCTTTGGTACATCTAAAAAGTCATGTTATGAGTAGCTAAAATGTTTCGTCTTGGTGTGATGCATTTAAGCATCAAACGATGATTATGGGAAATGAACCATGGTAGATGGGAACCTTCATAACTTCCAACTACCAAGTACCAACTGCTCAGACTCTCCCATGTATATTAAACATCCTTGTGCCACTTGTCCTTTATTGATTGGCCCTTTCTACTCTAGTTACACCATGTGGCATCCTTTCATTCATTATATCATGATTATAACATTGTCAGACCAAGCTTAAGTTGAGCCCTTAGAGAATCCCAATTTACTCTATGTAGATTAATTTAAGTTCTTTGGCCTCTCCAACTTTATAATTTCTTAGATCCTTCAATTATAAAGCCTTTTAAGTAGATTACTTTGAGAAACCCAATTTACTCTATGTAGAGTAATTCGGGTTCTCTATGCCTACTTATTTTGGGCTTGTCCATCTTGAAGTCTTCTCACTTTGCTACTTTCTAAGCCTTAAGACTTCAAGCTTTTCAAACCTAATTACTTCCAATGGATAGTCACTTATCTTGATTTTGATGTCCATTGGCCCATAATTTCCTTCAAACACTTGGTCTTGGGCTTCTCTCTCAGCTCATTTCTTTCAAGAAAATCTTTTGAAGGAATTTATTTAGACAATTTATCCAAAATAATTTCTTCAAACTTTTTGTCCATGTCTATCTCTGGAAATTACCTTTCAAACTTTTCATAATGGACTTTCCCAAAGGGTAAGAGACCTTTCGATCTTTTTTCATGTCCCCTTGGATTTCCATAAATGATCCTCCTAAAGGGAAAGATACCCTTTGATAATTTTGAAATGGTCCTCCCAAAGGGTAACATACCCTTCAAGAAAATTGTAACTATCCACTTAGAGAAGAAAAATAACTTCAAAAAAATTTAATTATACATTTGAGAAAGTTGACTTGTCCCTTTTGCCCTAAAAAGACCCTTTGGTATTTTGAAAATGCCCTTTTTATTTTTGAAAAATACTCATCTCTTGAAGAACCCAAGAAGTATTACTTTTCAAGACCAAATCAGGTTTGTTGAGCACCTTTACTCATTTTGAGCTTTTGACTACTCATAAATTATGAAGTAATCAAGTAGTGCTCCCTAAAAAATATGAAATACACTATCTATAAGTAATTTGGGTTTGTCAACCTGAATTACTTCTACTTATAAAACATTTAGAAGCCAAGCACTACTAGAACCCAAAGTACATTGTGCCTTCAAAAAACCTAAAGTTGTCACTACTGGAAAACCTAAAGCTCTCCCAAAGGCTTACCATTTTCTTGCCTAAAAGCTCCCTTTCCATACTTAGGTAAAATTTCATATGTGGGCCAAAAAATGGCCAACATTTTTAGCAATTCACAGGGAAGCATGCCTATTATGCTTGAGAACCCAGCTCATTTGCTTTGTTCAATCCATTGGGTGTGAAGTCACTACTTTTGCATGAAGTTGGCTCTTTATAGAAATCTCCCTTAAAGCAACAAGGATAATTGAAATGAAAAAAATTATTCCCCTAACACTTAGGGAAGGGAAAACACACAACTAAAAAAGATGTACACCAGGTACTTAGAGGAAAACATAAAAGAAAACTAAAAGAAGCATACAAAAATATATACAATGGCTGCAAACTCTAAATCGCAAGGCTTTAGATGAATCCCATTGACTAGGATTGGTAATACCTCTCTATCTAATTAAGAAATTTGGAAGGTGTTATGTTGTTTGCATTCATGGATCAAGTAAGGACCACTCCACAAGCTATCAAACTTGGTATGGTTTCCTAGTTTGGCCTTGTTTGAGAACATGAGTCCCATTTGAAAACTAGGTCTCCTTCCTTGAATGTCCTTGTTATAGATATCTTGTCAAAAGGCTTCTTGACCTAATCTCAATGTGCCTCCAATGTTTTCATTACAATGTCCCTGTCTCCTCAAGCTCTATGAGTTCTGCCAATCTCACATTCATAGGTTCATTTTCCAACAGCTCCAACTGATGGGCTAGCTCTAATACAAGGAGCTCAAGAGAAATTGGTAACTTAGCCTCCCTTCCATATACTAGAACATATGGAGAATTACTAGTAGTAGCTTTAGGAGTTACTCAATTGGCCCACAAGGCTGTCTTTAACTTGGTGTACCACATCTTCTAGTTCTCCTCCATAGTCCTCCTAATGATCCTTAGTAAATTATTATTTGTGAACTTAGCCAACCTGTTGCCTTGAGAAAAATAGTTTGAGGAAGTGTTGAGGTAGATTCCCATCTTGAGATCCCATTCACTTATTTTAAAGCCAAGGAAAGCCAAAGTATTATCAAATATGATAGTGGTTTGGAACACCAAACCTGGTCACAATGTTGTCATAGAAATCTAAAACTACACTTTCATTGGCTTCCTTCAATGCAATGGCTTCCACCCACCTAGTGAAGTAAACACCCACTTATGCCTTGCACTTGATGGAGGGTTAATTACTCTAATCAAGTCTAAACCCCACTGCATGAATGGTTGCTCAACTTGAATCGGGTTGAGAGGAAGAGCTACTAACCTTTGCTTTCCCTTGAAGAGAGCACATTCCTAACACTTCCTCACCCATACATAAGCATCCTTGAAGAGGCTAGGATAGTAGTAACCAACCCTCATGATATTTTTTGTAGTAGTCTTTGGGGAAAAATGACCTCCTATAGGTCCATCATAGAAATGCTCTAAAAGCTTGGCAACTTGATTATCATCTACACACTCAGAAGCACTCCATTGAGGTATCTTTTTAAAAAAAACCCCATGAACTAAAACATAAAGTATGGATTGAAGTCTGAAATATCTTCTTTTTTATTTTTCCATACCTTGAGGGAAATCACCTATTAGCAAAAAGTGAGTTATATCATGGAGCCATCTAGTGTGAGGTGGAGGTGCATCTACTTGTAGGTTATCTTGTATCACCAAAATGACCTCTTTGTCTTCATGAAGATCCTTAGCCATATGCTAACATAAGCCTTTACCTCTTACTAACCTAGTAACCTTGATCTCCACATCATACTCCATGACTTTAGTAATCCAACCATCTCTTTTTTTGCTCAAATCCTTGTTAAAAAGGAAATCTCTTACTCCAGGATGAGACACCATAAGGTGGATTTTGTTGTTCGATAGCATTGGCCCAAACTTATTGAGGCTCCTTACTACTGCAAGGACTTGTTTTTATACAAAAGTGTCTCTCACCTCATACCCTTCAAGCCCCTGGCTAAAAAAAGCTAATGGTTGCTTGAGTCCTTCACCATTTATTTGCATTAGCATAGCTAATATATTATCAATATTGGCAAAAGCATACAAAATGAAATCCCTTGAGAAATTAGGATTCACAATTATGGGTGCTTGAGCAATAGCTTGCTTGATAGCTTTGAATACTAACGTTCCTTCATTTAACCAAGTGAACACTTGGTTCTTCTTCAGTATAGTAGTGATGGGCTAGACTAAACTTTCAAAACTAGGGATAAATCTTCTCACAAATTTTATCTTTCCAAGGAAACTCTAGAGTCCCTTCTTATGCTTGGGAAAGGATAAGGCCAAGATGGCACTTATTCTTTCAAGATCAATGGATAGCCCTTCCTTTGAGATGATGTGGCATAATAGCTTGCCTTCATGCATGGTAAACATGCACTTCTTGGGATTCAATGAAATAACATACTCTTTGCACCTTTCAAATATCAGCCTCAAGTGGTCCATGTGTTTTTTGGCATTCTTGTAGAAAACCATGATGTCATCTAAGTATACTAGCACCATTTGGTTTAGTAACCCCTAGAAAGCCATGTCCATAGCTCTTTATAAGGTAGTGTCAACATTTGATAGACCA
Source organism: Torreya grandis (assembly GCA_037957365.1). NCBI lineage: Eukaryota > Viridiplantae > Streptophyta > Pinopsida > Cupressales > Taxaceae > Torreya > Torreya grandis. The sequence continues at coordinate 267,929 of JARHVA010004808.1, read as the reverse complement.
AAAGGCATATTTTGGTATGCATACATACCCCATTTGGTGGTGAAGGTAGTCTTGTACTAATCCTCATCCTTCACCTAGACTTGCTTGTAGCTAGAAAAAACATCCAATAAGGAAAAGTGTTCTAAACTAGAAACTACTTGAAGGAGCTACTACATAGATGGTAGGGGATAGTGATCTTTCAAGGAAACTTTGTTCAAATCTCTAAAATCCATGTAAAGCCTAATCTCCCCACTCTTTTTTCTTATAGGTACCAAATTGGCTACCCATGATGAGTGCTTGATGGGAAAGTCGAACCTAGACTTGATCAACTTGGTTAGTTCCTTCCTCATTAGTTCCTTAATCTTGGGGTTAACTAGCCTTTACTTTTGCCTTACATGCTTGGCATTGGCCTCCAACTCTATGGTGTGTTAGGCTAGTTTAGGATCAAAACCTTTTAGGTCATTATACTCCCAAGTAAAAATATATGTATACTCTTAGCAAAGTTCTATGAAAGCATGCCTCTCAGCCTTATTGCTTACCTTCCCTAGCTTGATAAGTTTATCCTTGAAGATGAGAACTCTCTCATAGTTTTCCTTGTTAGTAGATATTACTACCTTCTCTTTCCTCATATGGTCTCCTTCATGAAAAATGCCCTCAAGTATAACTAGCCCCTTAGGAAGTTTGTTTGACTTTAGTTAAAAAAAATTGATCCTCATATTGATGTTATAATTTAGCTTGGTTGGAGGAGGAGAATTCAGCTTCTTATTACAAGAAATAAACAATATTATTATCACTCTCAAAAACTTGCCAATGGGCTTCATTATCTGGTACTGATGGTCTCACCACCACTTTGACATGTGATTGAACCTTGGTTTCTTTTAGCTCACTTGGAATGTCAAATTGAGCTCTTATAGTTGCCAACCTATCAACATGTTGGTTTTGATCTCTTAGGATAGCTTAAATGTTAAAGTCTTAAAAATATTCAATCAAGTCCCACACTCTATTTTTTAAGACCTCATCAAAGCATTCTTTATGATGTTAAAGCCTCTGACTTGGTTAACTATGAGCTCATTATCTCCATAATCTTGTAGTAGTTTATTTCCTCTCTTGGTGGCCCATTAAAGGCCATAGATCAAGCCTTCATATTTTGCTACATTTGAAGAGTAGCTAAAATGAAACCTATAAGAAGAGAAAAGCTTGTTACCTGAGGGTGAAACCAACATTTCCCCAACACCTATGCCATTCTTGCTCCTTGAGACATCAAAGAACAACTTCCATAAACCATTAGGGTCTTCTTTAGGTCTAATGAGTGATGGCATGGGTTGATTATCTTCATGTAGAAGGTATAAACCCATGTATTTTTCCTCAACACCTTCTAAAGGGTTGAAAAATTAGTTATCTCCCCATAACTCATCCAAGAACAAGTCTAAAACTTCTTCAATATGAGTGTTTATCTCTTGGCTAATTGTAAACTCATCCTCATCAAGGATGGTATAATTGAGGCTTATATTATCTAGTTGATGGGGTTCACTATGGAATTGTGCCATGGTTTCAGCCTTGATTGAGACCTTAGTCTCATACTTTATTTTTAACACCATGTAAGACCAATCTAATGCAAGGTATCCCTAAATCTTGGTTGTGAACTCTCTAGAAAGACACAAGGTAAAGTGAGGAGTGATATCTAGAATCAACACATCTTACACCATAAATACATTAGGACTAGAATGTAAGCTTAGGCTCAAATTCCTAATGATGTCTAATGGATTTGTGAAATAACCATCAAGTTGCAAGATTCCATTATTCTATAGCTCACACTTGAGTTTTAGCTGGTCAGTAATAGACTTTGGCATGACTGAGGTGTTGGCCCCACTATCCACCAAGTAGTTATACACTAAGGAATCTCCAATGATCAAAGAGACATAGAAAGGGGGGTGGGGCAGGGCAAGGCAGGGGGGGTGGAGGGGTGGGGGGGTGAGGGGGGTGGGTGTGCAACATGGTGGGTGGGTGGGGGGCTTGGTCACATTACTTGACCCTTCTCCTACATGACTCTTGATTGCATTAGAGAGGACTTCAATTATTTTACTTGATTGCTTACTTTTAGTTATAGTAACACCCATCTTGGAAAATCCTTCATGTAGGATGTCTACTTAGCCAAGTAGGGAAAGCATTTCCCACATCGGCACACTCACACTAGATATCTTCATTTACTCTATAATGTTGATTGGCATACCACCAAATTTTACCTAAACTTTGGGAGCTACTATTGTTGGCTTTGTCAATGAAGGAGTGGTGACAATAGGTTTTTTAAAAGCTTCTTAATTGTCACCCATATTCCTTCTCTTGAACCTCATATTTATTGAGCTGGGGATGTAAGATAGACTAAGTGTGGCATATTGATTGGATGCATATCACTCCTCTTGCTCATTAATGACCATTGAGGCTTCTATCTAGTTTGATCCTTGATCTGAGCTTTGCTCTTGTGGAGGTTGTTCTTGTTTCATAATTTTAGGTACCTTCATTTTTTAGTCCATAAGAGCCTAGTTGTATCGATAAGCAATAGCCTACTACCATTAATCATTAAATACCTGATTGGAGCCATTAGTTGAGATAATGGACTGCCTAAAAGAATAATTCCATGGCATTGTCCCTTCAACTTCCTGAGCCACATTATTTTGAATTGGGACCAAGGAGTCTGAAGGGCCTATAGCATTCAGATTGTAATTATGTTGTCTATCATAGTTAGGCTACCCCTGTCCTTTGAAACCTCCTTTTTAAGGTGGCCTATTTGCTTGATAAGGTTACTATTGAGGCTGATATGGAGCTTGATAAGGCTTGTTGTAATCTTGCCTCTTGATGTTGACCACATCATTTCCTAAGGATTGGAGCATGCTCTTCAACTCCAAATAATTATTCTGCTCTTGGGAGTCATTAGATCCACTAATAGAGGCCTTCTCTTGTTTAGGTAAAGGTACAATATCAATTGTTAGCATTAGAAGTATAACATTGATTTAAGGAATGACTGCAAGAGGTGGTCTAATCTTTAGAAAAAGAGGTATTAGAGGTCCAAGAGTAAGCTTACTAGCCTGAACCAAGAAATTCTCTACCTTGATGGCCAACTAATATACATCTGATAGTATGTCTCCTCCCATAGATTGGATCATTATAGCTATGTCACTATTGAGATCCTTCAAGTAATACAAGAAATCAAAGTTTGGAGATGGTCTAATATCTACTGGGATTCTATCCCATGCCTTTTAAAATCTTGTATTAAAGTCTTTCATGACTTCATGAGGAACTGTCTTAATGGTGGTCAGATGTTTTACAAGTGATAGGTAGTCACTCTTATCTACAAATATTTTACATAGGGATACTCCCATCTCATCCCATGAGTGGATAAAATTAGGAGCAAGGCCCCTATATACTATTCTAATGCCTTTCCTTTGAAGGACATAGCCAATATCCTAACAGCCATGTTCTCCATTGTGATATTATGAATGTTACAAAAGTTGGCTATGTCTATTATATGTTTAGTAAGAGTTACATCTTGGTCTCCAAAGTAATAAGGAACACTTTTGAGAGTTTTTACTGGTATAAGATCATACTATGGTAAGTTTAAAGGTCTTTGGTCATTGAAGCCCTCAAAATCTCTTTGGTGAATTATAGCAGTAAGAGGGGATGATAAAGATCTTCTTACATAGGTATACCTTATGACTGGTTTATAAGGATAGCTTTTTACGTAAGGGTGTATATGGGTGAACCTTAACCTTCTTATTGAGTTTAAAGGTAATTCAACAAACTCAAAAGGAATACCTATAGAATTCAATATTTTAGTCGCCTTTGACATGAAAGATAGCTATTGCTCTGCTCCTAGATAGCTGGGTATTCTTTTGAGTCACCAAATACTAAAGGATAAAATCTACCACTACTATAAAATGATCAAAATAGCATCAAATTTAACCAATCTTCCATAAAAATGGAAGTGAAATGGTAGTTATCCCATTGGGTGTGCCAGAACTATTATAGACTAGATTTGCACCCTTGTGAGAGAGTTCTTCAGGCTCTCTCACTTTTAGCTATAAGCATGGGAATAACCTTAGGAGGTGGGTGTCCTATGGTGAGGTTGAACCTCTACACTTTTATGAGGCTAGTTCCTCAGGTGCTTCACTTCAACTCCTTGATTTCTACACTAAAATATAATAATGGCTAAGGAAAAGGGGTAGGAGGATTACTTGAAAAGAAACCTAAGATAATGGGAGGTGATGCACCAAAAGAGAGTGATCTATTTGGTCTAGATAAGATAAAACTACTGATGAATCTAAATAGGATGTAGGCTTATTTTGATTCTATCTCAGGGCTGAAGGCAGGGAGCTTTTTCATGGATGTCGAAGGAGAGCTTTATGCTTTGAAGAATAACAAAATAGGTCTATAGGAAACACTAAGTTAGTAAAATTCAAAGGGAACTAGACACACAAACACTTCACATAATCTTGCAAAAACCAAAAGATTCAAAAGCAAGGTGCTTAGAGAAAATGTAGGTGATGAACAATATCACACATTCTACAAATAAAACCAAAAAATGCACACATCTCTTTTATTAGAAACAAAAAAAAATTCCTTATATTACTTTAAAAGAGTCTTTTACAAAGTGATTTTTACAAAGTGATTTTATCACCAGTCTAGGGATACATTTCTAGGCTCCAAAGCCTCTATTTATAAAGACAAGGGGGAAGAGAGAAAGGGAGGAAAGTAGAAGTCAAAGATGGCTAGAACCTCCCGTTATCCTTCCTTGATGTTCATAAATGCACCATTCTAGATCACCACCCAATACTCTTGATTCCCTCTCATCTTTAAGACATTCTTTGGTGCATCTAAAAATTCATGCTCTGAGTAGCTGGAATGTTTCTTATTGGTGTGATGAATTTAAATGTTGAATGGTAATTAATGGCAATGAACCATGGGGGATGGAAGCCTTCATAACTTCTAGCTACCAATCGATCAAACTCTCTCATGTTTATTGAACATCTTTGTGTCACTTGTCCTTTATTTATTACCCATTTCTACTCTAATTATGTCATGTGGTAGCCTTCCATTCATTGCATCATGATTCTAGAATTGTCAAACTAAGCTTAATTCAAACCCTTGGAGAATCTTGATTTACTCTATGTAGAGTAATTTGGGTTCTTTGGCCTCTCCAACTTTAGACTTTCAAAAATCATTTGCTTATAAAGCCTTATAAGTAGAGTACTTTGAGAAACCCAATTTAATCTATGAAGAGTAATTCAAGTTCTCTAATATTTCTTCATTCGGGCTTGTCCATCTTGAAGTCTTCTCACTTTGTTATTTCCCAAGCCTTAAGACTTTAGGCTTTTCAAACTTGGTTACTTTTAACAGCTAGTCACTTATCCTTTTGACATCCATTGGCTTGTCATTTCCTTCAAACACTTGGTCTCGAGATTCTCTCTTAGCTTATTTCTTTTTGGAAAATCCTCTGAAGGAATTTCTTTGGACAATTTGCCCGAAGGAATTCCTTCATATTTTTTATCTATGTCTATCTTTGGAAAATACCTTTTGGGATTTTCATAATGGACTTTCCCAAAGTGTAAGAAACCCTTTGGGCTTTCTACATGTCCCCTCATATTTTTTAAATGATCCTCCCAAAGAGAAAGATACCCTTCAGGAATTTTGAAATGGTCCTCCCGAAGGGTAATATACCCTTTGAAAAAGTTGAAGTGTACCTTTGAGAAAGTTAACTGGTCCCTTTTACCCTAAAAAGACCCTTCAACATTTTAAAAATGCCCTTTGGATTTTTGAAAAAGACCCATCTCTTGAATAACCCAAGAAGTATTACTTTTCAAGACCAAATTGGGTTTGTTGAGCACCTTTACTCATTTTGGGCTTCTAACTGCTCACAACTTATGAAGTAATCAAGTAGTGTTCCCTGGAGAACCCAAAATACATTGTCTATGAGTAATTCAGGTTCTTCAACCTGAATTACTTATACTTATAAAACATTTAAAAGCCACGCACTACTGGAAACCTGAAGTGCATTGTGCCTTCAAAAAACCCGAAGTTATCACTGTTGGAAAAACCAAAGCTCTCCCAAAGGCTTACCATTTTCTTGCCTGAAAGATCCATTTCCATACTTAGGTAAATTTTGATATGTGGGCCAAAAAATGGCCAACAATAAATTTTACTCATCGTAGGCATGTAGTACACATTTATTTATATTAGAATATAACAAGTTGTCTTATGTTGTGACATTTCCATCATGGTCATCATAAAACATATGATCCCATGTATGTTGTGTAACTTTAGTAACTATATTATTTCATGTAATTTTATCTATAATATGCATGAGGTCATTATGAAACATGTGGATGAGCCTATAGAATTAGCTTAGGACATGCTGGAGTAGGTAATTCATGTTGAACTAGAATATACTTATGATATAATGTAAGATAAATTAATGGTATTCAAATAAGATCAATTGTGTTTCTCTATAATACCTATTTATAATAAGCCTATATAGGGTGTACAATAGGTTATTGTGTTGTTGGATAGTTTTTAGTGATGTCATGGTGATGTCATGGAGGTGTCTTGGTGAGTGGATGAAGTGATTTGATATCCTAAGTAACAATGACAAAGTGTGCAATATGATTTTCCTAGTGTGGTTAAAGGAGGCTTGGTTGATCTTCAGTTTTGGCATGATTAGAGATGTTCATGGATGAGTATGGTGATTGGAGCATGTGAAAGAGGTCTCTAATGCATAAATGGAATTTATCTAGTTATGCATAGTTTTCATTTAGATAGTTTGGGTCTAGTGGCAAAAAATATGAGTAGGTAGTTTGATGACATCAACATTACCACATGGGAATGAGTCAAGGGGAGTTGGTCATATGGTTATCATCACATTAGTCCATATTTAATATGTACTAAATCTCAAGTTGCATTAAAGTGTGGTCAAATATATGAGTGTGAAAAGTTAGCTTCTTAGTTAGAATTCATTAGTTTCTCATACTTAGCCAAATTTACATGTGGCCAAAAAAAGCTGAGTAAGCATGCATTCACATGAGTGTAGGTGTAAAGACAAAATAATTATGACTTTGTTCATTTTTGTGCCTAGTTTTTATGTTCTAATTCTTATATCATGTGAATAAGCATGACAAAATATATACATGAGGAAATTTGGGCTCCCAAGTAGGTTGACTGTGTTTGCCCATAGCCAAATTTGCATATGGTAAGAAGATATAAGTATTTTGATGAAGGCATATCTTGAACATGTGGACATTTTAGTAGAAGGTGATCATATGGGTTTATTTAGTTTTATGCATAGTTGATTTGTACTAAATTTGAGATCATGTACTAAAGTGAAACAAAAGTTATGGAGTAAATTTGGTCTCCTAGACAAATTCTAAGCATAGTTAGCTCTATGACATAAGATTTTGAGAAGGAATTTTAATATAATTATATCTTGCATGCACGAAGGTTTTAAGAGAAATTTATCACATGGTTAGATTATCCTATGTGAGGAGGTCATATGGTCTAAATTTGAGAATATGCAAGTGAGTGAGGTAAAAGTTATGACTATGCAAAGTTGGCCTTTTAGGTGTATTTCAAAGGTTCCCATAGCCATTTTTGCACAAGTTAAAGTTTAAGCAAGATCGATGGTGCATATTTCTCTAAGAATTTAGGATGCAATGTGATGAGGATAGGTACATAATGTTTAACATCTGATCAAAGGTAAAGGATAAGGATACAAGGTTAGTGGGTATTTATATAGATTGACCAAACGGTGAGCATTGCTAGTTAAAGACCTTACTGGTCCATAAAGATCGATGGAGCACGTTGAATCAAAGTTTCCAAATTACATGAGATGAGGTCAACTATCAGAGGTTTAGTGTTTGAGCATTGGTGCCTATACTTTAAATTTTAGAAAAGGTCAATGATGTGTAATTGATCTGAGTATCGAGGACATGATATGCAAGCTTAGTGTTTGAAGTTTAATTATGACCATTTGAATTTTGCAAAGGAAAATACCAGTGTTTAGATTTTGTGATATATCTTTTGATGTATGTAGAATTTTCTCATGGTATAAAAATTGATATTGTATAGGATTCCAACGCACATCTATAAATATGAATTTGAAGGTTTAATTGTATATATAGACAAATATATTGAGCTCCAAATTTGACTGTGTATTCATGCATGTTTTGTAAGTAACCCAAGAAGGGTAATTGAGCTTGTTTTGATGTTATTTTGATGTCTCATGATGACTTATCCTTTTGGAAATATTATAGACTCCATGGGGATGCTCTGTGTGGTTTTTATAGGTGTGGTCAATCATTATTCTATATGAACAAAAGTTAATAAGTTGACTATGTGTTTATTCATAGTGTTCATATACACCAGTTCAATGATGAGTTAAATGAGCATACACAAAGGTGAGAATGAGTGACTTTGATCATCTTAGGATGTCCTAAGGGATATAAAGAGTGGACCTATGTATATGGAAGTGGTCTTCTATTTATTGATTTGCCTGATGAAGTGTTAAATGGGTGAATATGTCTCCATGAGACCTATAAGGGCTACAAGGGCCTTATTAAAAGGTGTAGCTACTTAAGGGTGACCCATAAGTGCTATGGCCAATTTATGAAGTTTTTATAGAGCTATGTCTTCACATGAGAGATGTCTTAAGGGTTAAAGCATGCCTAATGGTTGACCAAGGTGTTTATTATCAAGTATGCTCTATAAATAGGGAAATCAAAGATGGTGATTTCTAGAATAGTGAGTAAGAGACTTAGGAGAGATTTGAGAGAGACTTATATGTGAGAGAGTTGGAGAGTAAAGGAAAGGAGAGGAGAGTGAGATTTCCTAGATATTGGTTTGATGAATAGAGGAGATTAAGGACTATGTGTATGATCTTCAGGTCATGTTTCTAATGATAGTATAGTGTTATTGTAGTTTGAAGTTGTATGAAGAGATCTAAGTGTGCATATGAGGACTGTTTGAGTGAAAGAGATAGATTGTGGCATGCTTATGTGAGAGGCTTATATGAGTTAGAGAGATTTTGTGTAGTTTTCAAATAATCATAGGTCCATCACCAAGTGTTGAAGACATTAGTTATAAGATGGAAGTGTTCTTTTCAAAGAGGGTCTAAAGGACTTAATCTTCCTTAGGGGTAATTACTCCTTGTGAAACAGGGTTTCACTAAAGACCTTTAGTCAAAAGGACTTGATCAAGGTTGTAGGTCAGAAGAACTTAACTGAATAGGTGGTTAGAAGGACCTGTTCATCTTAAGGGTAGTTGTTCCTTATGTAACTTCTATTTCACTAAAGGCCTTAGGTCAAAAGGACTTGACCAAGGTTCCTGATTAGAAAGACTTGATCAGTCTCTTGTTTGTGATCATCTTATAGGATAGTAGTCCATGTGTTTGTAGGCTTGAGAGTGGGTTTTATTCCAAAAGAGGGTTTCCTATGTAGATCTTGTGTTATGTATGCGTTCTTGAATTATGTTCATTATTCACTACTATGAATGATTTGGATGCCTCATGAATGATTGTATTAAATGCTTAAGTATTTGCAAGGGTTTGGAAATTGAATTGGATTGTTTAACACCACTAATTCACCCCCCACCTCTCAATGTATTATACCTCCAACATGTGTATCCTTATAAGAAAATTTATTTAATGTAATAGGATACTCATATGGTATACCTATAACTGTAATCACTCAACTACTAAAATTATACTTACAATTCTAGTTTACTAAATATGGTAATGCAAGGATCTTAAGTATCCAAGGATGTCCCAATATCATGTCTAATCCCTTTGTACTAGGTATATCTAATAATAAAATAGAAATTATTGTAGGGCCTACCCTAAGTTATAGCTCAATACTCCCAATGGGGTTTTGTCTCTTTTTATTGAATTTTTTTACTATATTTTTTGTATCCATCAAGCTATCATGTATTAACTAAAGGCTAAGTAGTGCCATATTGAAATTTTCTCACTTGAAACATTATCTAACATGATAATTTGTATAAGTTTTGAATTAATGTAGGTGTGCACAAATAATGGTGCATTAATATAATCAGCATCAATAATATCCTATTCATTGAATGTGATATTAGGTATATGTACTTGTGTACTCTCAAGTGTTCCAATTATACTATCCATAGGATGTTCCTCATTAATCCTAGAAGCATAATAAGTCAGAGAGGTATACATTTTAAGTCATATGCACCTCAAGCTTAGTGTTGGTCTCCTATATTTCATGAATTAGAAAGGGATTGGAAATTATTTTTAACTTCATATTCCCGTTAGGTAATTTCCTTTAATCATTTTTAGATTTATTGACCTTGATAATGTTGTCATCCATAAAATATTGTATCTTATGTCACAAACTAATACATATATTAGTTAAATTTCTTGTGCATCTATGATAATCACAATATTTATTCCTATTGAATCTCTTATATGGTGTTTTATTCATATCAAACTCTTTTTTTATAACAATAGATATGATATTTCATTGAAGTAAATTTTTTAGTATCTTATGAAGAGTTATAGGCAATTATGTAAACTACCTCCTTCAAGGAGCTGATAAGTCAAGTCGATTAGTAGGTTTTGACATTACATGAGCTATGATTTTTTTCCTCAATTTTAATATAATTTTATTTTGATTTAAAAAATTTCTAACTCTTAAATTTTTCCCATAAGTAGTTGGAATATTGGACCCCTACTTTATTTAATCCATATCAAGAAGCTAAACTTCACGCTCCTTGACCATATGGCATGTCATCAAAATATTAAAAGTGCTTGAACATAATGGACTCATGTAGTGTATAAAATAGTATTTACTTGAATATGCCATGCAACCCATTATCATTCATTGGATTTATCATCTTAGATAGCATGATCTTGTAATGAAGAACATAATCATTGATGGATTCATTGGGTCCTTAGTTTAATATTTAAATTTGAGCATAGGACATATTATCACCGATGTTGGTTGAAAAATGTGCTAAAATTTGATTAACCAAAGGATTGAGGTCATGGATCAATTAATAAGTAATTTAATAAAACCATTACAGGCTGTAGTATTTAACACTCTTTTTAAATGACTTAGTTAATAACTTATCATTTCAATCATGGTCTAAACATGTTACATGAAAGTCTTGAAGGTGTTATTATAGTTCACATTTACTATCATGTTATGTAAGATTAGGTGCCACAAATCCTATAGGTACTAGATATGTTGAACTAGTTGAATGACCCGCTCTAGAATAACCTTATTCCAATTGTGAAACATTATTTAAAGATCATGAATTGCATAAGGTTCTAATAATTATGGATATAAATTTATGTAACAATGAGTGGTGAAACATGGGTGAAAATCCTAGGAGGTAAAAATTTATGATGTGTACAGATAGTCATATAAATCTTAGGAAAGCCTTACGCTTGCCCCCCACCATGGGTAGGCATGACATGTTAACCTTAGGTGTATACATAGCTATGGTAGTAATAGTATTAGTGGTTTGAATACCTATTTTAGATTGGTCACCTAGAAAAGATAAACTAGTATTTTTTAAAGGCTCGTGTTTTTCCTCAAATGTGACAATGTTAACATTTTGCTTCATTTCATCTCTATTTATATGTAACAATGTATAAAGTAGGTGTGAACACATTTTAAGATATTTAATTAATTATTATTGATCTACATCATTTAATATGTCATGAAAAAAGGGTAATCATCTCCTTTTTATCATCCAAATTAACTATGTTTTCCATTATGACTATGTGATAAGGAAGAATTCAAAAATCAAATATGAAACCCTAATGTAAAGATCTAAAATCCTAACAAGGTAGAATGAAAACCTAAGGGAACCTAGGCTTTGTCACACTTGAAGGAATGAATATTTAACCAAAAAATATCTTATTTTGGTTTTATTGATATAAACAAGATAAACTATTGAATAATTCATATTATATAATGCATGTCTAAATTACACATATCAAAATGCAAAATGTAGAGTAAGATTTATTGCACTTTCTGTTTATATAAATGACCAAAATGATATGATACTTATTTTTTTCAATTTTTTTGGCATGTGATAGTGTATATTTATCATCAATGCTATTAAATATGTTTATTGTGACTCATATCAAGAAGATAGCTATCAGAATCTTCTTAGACACATTCAGTAATACACACATGCCTATTGTAATTAGATGCATCTACCCTCTACAAAATCTATCCTTGTGAAAATATCTAGATTGATCCATCACAAATAATTGAACCTATTTATAGATAAGTATTTTTTTATAATTTTTAAGGCTTGGTCATGTTCACATATTAAGATTTGTTTTCCTTCACCTTGAAACCCGAACTCCATTTTTAACACTTATTTCACCTATAAAAAGTGGTTCAATAGGATGGGTTGAGATGACCCAAAATCCCATAAATAGTGGCTAAGTGTTTCTTATGTTCCAATACTATAAATAATTATAAAAATCCACATAGTTATCACACCTCATTGTGGGTCCACTCAATAGTGATATATTAGTATACAGTGCAACCTGTGTGGATTGTGACACTTCAATACCTATGATTTTGACCTTAAATAGTATTTAGACTTTACTTGATGGATTTTCATTCATATTTTGATGATTTGAGGTAGTGTCACAATAATTTTTAGATGTATTCCTCATTCTGTAAATAGGTTTCTAGGTAGGTGCCAAATCAATGTTAGATATATATAAGATTAGGTTTGATATGTATATATAGGAAACTCTTTGTGTAGTTTCCCTCCCAACTAATATGAAAATATGTTGGATAATCCAAAGGAATACTTTAATTTTTAAAAATGGACATTAAATGGCATACATATGGATCTGACATAGGTATACAACTTTATTAACTGGATTCATTTGATTATTATCGAAAACATTTAGGCTGATGGAAATAGTGATCTAAAACCAGGGGAGTCTACTTAAGATGATAAATTGTTTAGGTAGAGATTACAGATATCATGTGTATTAATGATTAAAAATTAGGAAGTCCAAACTGCTAGATAAATATATGGCAAAGAGGCAATGTGAGCAAGATTTATTTTGTATTCAAATGTCATGTATGTTAAGGATTGGTCAAAATTGGCATTTTTAAATGTCTACTACAAAAATTATGTGTGTATAATTATAACATGAACTAACTTTTGAATTTTGATTTGAAAATAAATTTTAATTACAAGATATGAGTTTTGATTTATCCTCTTTTTTTATTTTAACCTAGTTTTAAAATTGACTTGAAATATGATTTTTCTAATGGGTTATATATCACAATTTAGGACAAATGGGTTTCTCTATTTCTCTTGAATTATTGAGTATGATGTCAATTTTATAACTTAATTATTAGTGTTATAATTATTTTATTAGTTTTTTTTTGTGTTTAATAATTTTATTTAATTCATTTATGTCATATATTAATTTTTTAGTTAATTTTAGACACCTTCTAAGAATTTCCAAAAAAATAGTTGGAACTACCAGTTAACTCTAGTTCACTTTCTAAGTACTCAAATGAGTTCCCAAGAGGTAGGCTACACTTTTAGTGTTAACTAATTGTATTTAAATAATTTTTAATTTTATATTAATTTTTAAATATAGTTTAGTAGGTTTTATGATTCGGTGGCTTATTGAGTAAGGCTTCTTGCATGTTGACCTTATCTTGAAGGTAATTCAACCTTGTTTACTTTATTCTTTGCCTTAGTATTATTTAAGTTGTCTTAGAGCCTTATTTTATAAGTATAATTATTAATTATTTAGTTTTCAATTAATTTTATTTATTTAATTTTAACTTTATATTTTTCTTAAAATAACTTGTCATCCAAGTAATCTTGTAATAGGGCTTGTTTTAGCCTAATTTTATTGATAAAGAATTGTGCACAAGTGTTGTTGAATAATTAATTTTGGAACTTCATGTTTAATATTGTGTTAATATTTTATTTTTATATATGTGTTCACAAAGTAAGACAAAAATTCATATATGTTCAAGTTTGAATTTATTTAGTACATTTTTTGGTCAACAATCTCCTTTAAAACACAACTAGTTTGACAGCTAGTAATTCTAGGATAAATTGGTTGATACATAATTTCAATTTTAGAGTGAATCAAATATTATTTTCACTCCATCTATACATTAAAAAACTTCATTTGGTATCATATCCTCATTCAATAAAGGTTCAAAAGGGTTTCAGGCTATTATCAAAAGAAATAATGGCTTTAGTGAATTTTGCTTTCATAAATATTCTTATTTTCAAAGGAGATAAGTTTGAGTATTGAAGAGATTAGTTGAAGATAATTATTATATGTAAATTATTTTGGGATAATTTTCTCCATTTGTATACACCAAAACAAAATTAGAACACCTTGACACAAGATCATAAAATGACAAAAAAAGATGAAGAAAAGGTGGATGCATAAGCTTTATTCTATAGTCAGAGTGCCATAGACCCAAGAATTTATCCACTAATTGTAAGATGAAATAATTCTCATGATGCATGGAATATCTTGGAGACTTCATATCAAATATCTATTGAGGTAAGATAAACAAAATTCCAAACCATCAAAATAACTTTTATGAATTTAACATATTTGAGAATATCATATTCTAAAGGAGTAAGATATTATTACATAATGGTAAATGAGTTAGTTCATAGAATGAGGTTTTATGGAGATACTATACAAGATAGTATTATAATAAGAAAAAAATTGAGTTCTTTAAGCCAAATATGGCTACATATTTTGATCACTCTTGAAGAGTGTAAATACATGAATACTATAATTGATAATGATTTATTGGATTCTATTTTATCTCATGGAGATAAGATGAGACTATATGTAGGAGATCTAGAACATGGTCTAGAATAGACACTTGAAACCAAGACAAAGTTTTCAAAGACCAAAAAATGAGAATCAAGGGATTTTAAAAAAATCAAATTTAAATGAAAAATATAAATCTAAATTCATAGGTAAGAAAAATAAATATGTTACTTGTCATTAATACAAAAAACTAGGATACATGATAAAAGATTGTAGGATATTAGCAGGTAAGAATTAAGCCAATCAAGAGAGGGAAAAGAAGACTTTTCAAGATAAACAAAGTGAGTTTAAAGAGAAATTATATTATTGTGTCACATGTGTTTTGGGAATAGAAGATGAAAATATTTTTTTGTCTCTTGAGGCAGGTTACTCAAATCAAGTGACAAGTTAAAAATATGATTTTATCAAGTTAGATGATTCCTTCAAAAGCCAAGTGTAATTGGGAGATGGAAATTCCATCCAAGTTAAATGAAATAAAAGCATGTACATCACCATAAATAAAGATATATAATTCATAATTGAATGGGTAAAACCTATTTAATTTAATTTTAAAGTCTTAAAAATTCTTACACATGTTTCTAGTCCAATAAGAAACAATACTAGCTCTTTACAAGAGACTAGTCATCCATCTACATCAACACCAAACAAGAACAAGTGTTTGCCTAATCATAATCCAGATAATCAAATATTAAATTAGAATTATTATAAAAGGATCATAAAGATAAAAAATTAGGAATTTAACTTATTTAATTATGCTTATGATGAAAATACTATGTTTATATAATCATATGTGACTAGTGAACCTAGAAGTTATGTAGAAGCTAGTCAAAATAAATAATGGGTTGATGTTATGAAATTAGAGATGGATTAAAGTAAGAGTAATGATAAATGGATTTTATTGAATATTATTTGTAATAAATTTATCATTGGTAGAAATTGGGTCTATAAACCAAAGTTAAAAGTGATGGAACATTTGACAAGCTAAAAGCTAGAGTAGTTGTAAAAATATTTACACAAACATATGGGGTTGATTATGAGGAATCCTATGCACATGTAGAACATAAAGATATTGTAAGACTAATTATTATTTTATTTGATAATAAATGATATAAAATATATCAAATATATGTTAAAATTACATTTTTAAATGGAGTGATTCAAGAATAAGTATATGTGGGGCATCCACAAGGTTTTGAGGTAAAGGGTAAACAAGTTTAGGTATATAAGTTGAAGAAAGATTTTTATGGGATGAAACAAGATAAAATATATTATTACCCAATAATTTATATATAATTATTAGATTGAGTATTTTTAATAATAAAAAATAAACAAACTCTTTGCATATAAGCATTGGGTTTTATTGTCTTATATGATTATCTTTATATAGATGACTTGATATTTAAAAGTATATCTATGGAGACGTTGAATAGCTTAAAGGAATTTATGAAATAATAATTTTATATTAATGATATTACACTTATTAATTACTTTATTATCATGTAATTATATTAAAATAAAGAGGAAGTATTCATTTGTCAAGTCAAGTATGCTAAAGACATGTTTAAAAAGTATAACCTTCATAATTTGAAACCCACAAACACTCCAATCGCAAGGGGGAAAAAATTATGAGAGAGGATAATATTCATTCATATGATAAAAATAATTTTATAATCATGATGGGAGGTTTCATTTATCTCACTATGTTAAGACCCGATATCAGTTATGGGGATTCCCTAGTTTAGAGATTTATGGGTAAACTGACACTCAAGCATTTACAGGTGGTAAATGATAATTTTTAGATATGTAAAAGGTACTTATAATCATGGTATTAATTTAAAAATATCAATGCCTTTATATCTAATTATATTTATAGATTTAGATTGGATATTTTGATCATAGGAAGTTAACTTTAGGTTATTGTTTTACATTAGAAAATGGGTTGGTTTTTTGGTCTTCAAAAAAACAAGCTAAGTTGCATTATCCTCTACTGAAGATGAATATACATCCCTTAATTCATCTTTAGTAAAATTATTATGGTTTAATATACTCTTATTTTATTTTGGAGAAGATTAACTTGAGCCAACATAGAATTTTTTTTATAACAATGGGGCAATACAATTATCTAAAAAACTAGTTTTCCATGCTAACACCAAAAACCTTGAACTCAAACATCAATTTTTTAGATAATTGGTCAATGGTAAACTCTTTTTAATTGAGTAAGTGATAATTTAATATCATTTTTTTAATATTCTCACCCCAATGATTTCATAAGCAAGATCATAGAAGACTTAAGGAGTTGATAGGCATCTCTCCTCTTTGCATCAAAGTGGGAACTGTTAAGTATCATGTCAATTTGGAAATTAGTTATTAGTGTTATAATTATTTTATTTAGTGATTTATGTGTTTATAAATTTTATTTAATTAATTTATGTCCTGGATTATTTATTTAGTTAATATTGGACCCTTTTTGATAATTTTGTAAAAAATAATTGGAATTATCAATTAACTCCAGTTCATTATCTGAGTACTCAATTTAGTTTCCATGAGGTGGGGATCACTTTTAGTGTTATTTAAGTTAAATTAAATTGAATTTAAGTTTATTTATATTTTTATATGTAATTTTGGATGCCATAGCTTGGTAGGTTTCATGATTTGGTGGCTTGTTGAGCAAGGCTTATTGTATGTTAACCTTGTCTTAAACGTAAGTCAACCTTTTTTGATTTAATATTTGATTTAATATTATTTAAGTTATCTTAGAGTATTATTTTATATATATAATTATAAATTAATTATTTTTCAATTAAATCTATTTATTTAGTTTTTAATTTATGTTTTTCTTGAAATAACTTGTCATGCAAATTATCTTATAATAAGCTTGTTTAACCCTATTTTATTAATAAAAAACTATGCACATGTATTAATAAATAATTCATTTTGAAAATTCATGTTTAATATTATGTTAAGATTTGAAATTTTTTAGGCATTCACAACATAATACCAACAATCATATATTTTTAAATTTAAGATTATTAAGTACAAGTTTTACTTGGTAATCTCACTTACAAAACAACTAGCTTAACAATTAGTAATTATGGGACATATTGATTGATATATGGCTTCAATTTTAGAGTGAATCAATGTTTATTTTCACTCCCTACATACATTTAAAAACTTCATGAATAAACTGGATCATTTTGATCATAACTTTATCCTTTTCAATATTTTTAGAAACCAAAAAAGGCTTAGTTTCTTCTTTCATCATTTTCAAAATCAAATACTATGAAAGAACTAGTATAAATATTTTTAGAAATGATGACAATGTTTATATATAATTTATGCAATAAACATGGATTTTATGTTTTTTATTTATGTCTAATGAGTGATATATGCTTTAACCCATGTTTCAAATTTTCCTTTCAATGTATTTTCTCTATCACAATATGGTACAAACAACATAATATTTTATATATAATATTTTTAAAGGTTAATGTGCTCATTGTATCTTGGTGATGTTCTTTCTAAGACATAGATTCAGTTAGTGAATTTTATTTTCATCACCACGCTTTCTCATTAGGGAAATCTCTTTTCAAATTCCACACTTCATGATAGTAAAAACCTAGACTAAGACACACAAATTCCACATATTGAGTGAATTTGTACCAAATAAAGGATAAGTCAAAATTATTTCAAATAAAAGAAAAAATGTAAGACCTTTTCAAATAATGTGCATGTATTGTGTATGTTTTAATAAATTGTAATTAAATAAAAAATTGATACAGTTATAATCATCTTTAGAATCTATCTCTCTCTAAATATTTTAACTTTGTCTATAATTATACTAATGCATATATGAAGGCCTCACTTTTTTTAAATATTAATTGATGTTGTGTGATTAGGTGACCCTATTATTAGTCCAAAAAAATTCATGTATTTTTTTTAGCTATAAATATTTAAGTTATGTTTTAAATTCTTTGTCACCCCATGAATCTTCTTGAAACTCCAAGTTTCCTTGTTTTAAATTTTTATTTTAGGGTGTTTTCACGTATTATTAATGATTTATTTAAAATATGTGATCATGGGTATGTTTATTTATTGGGAATAGGTAAAAAGTAGATGTGTGACATTATAAAGAAGCTTTAAAGTTTCAATACATTCACAAACCTTACTAGGCCTCCTTGAGAATAAAAGAGACCTCCATGACCCCATGTCCCCATGGCCCTATGATGGCCACCACTTATTCTCCTCTAGTGTTAAATATTTTAGTAATATGTGTGCTTTATTAAGGTTTTTTAATATGATTTCAACATGCTTATTTAATATGTAGTTAAAGGGGATGAATTTCAAATGATATTAAGTAAAATTTAATATCTAATGGATCCAAAAGCTATGACCAAACAAATTTTAAGACTTTGAGACTCTGTGACCCCATGACTGTGAATAAATGACATATTTCTGTGCATTTTGTTTATATCACAAAATGTTTTTTAAATTTTATGTGGATTATTTATTAATGTGTATTTAATATAATTTTGGTATATTTATTTATCATATGAAAAATTTTGGACGAAAAAAATAATATACAATGAAATTAAAGTGGATATGTGAGCAATAAAAGTTATTCTAAATCTTGAGGCATTAGATTACCCATGACTATGAAGCAGTTAGAGATAACCATGTGTTTCACTCTAAGTGGACATGGTAAAGATAAAACATAATGAATACTTACAAGTTAGTGAAAATAAAATATATAGTATTTATCCTTGTGGTCATGACTAATGTGAAGGTAGAGAAAATTTAAACCTAAATATAGATAAGGGTGAATAAATAATTTAATGCATCTATAAAGTAGAAAGTGAAAAAAATTAAAAAAGGCACTTTATGAACTCCATAGACTTGAGGTTGAAATATTGTGAGACTTGGATGGTCAAGATTTCTCTTTGAGACTAAGGCCGCAAACTCATTGTTCACTAAAATTATATCAATAAAATATTATTCTTTTCATTAATTCATAGTGTTAATGGATGAACAGGATTGAACATAAGGTGGCCTTTCAAATTAAAATTCAAAGTTAAATTAATAATTAAAGATATGATGATATTAATAATGATTAATAGATTTTGTAGGTGACTTCTATTTTTACAAATTTTAAAATAAAGATTGAGATAAACACAAGGAAAGAATCTTAAAATATGAAATAACAAATTGTAATTTATAGTAACCAATATGCTAAATTTTAATCTTCGGATGAATTCACAAGGATTTTGAATAACTTCACAATTAAATTTAGAGAATAAGTGATCAATATTAACAAAATGGGCAACCAACATCTATAATGTCAAATTTTATGCAGGAGATAAGTCTAAGGGACTTGGAAGAGGAATTCACGTCTCACTTGTCCCTTTAAATTTAGAGTAGTTTAATTTTATTTGATTTTTAGGGATGAAATTATAATTTTTAATGTATATTATTTTCATATATATCATATGTAGGGAATTATTATATTAGTGAATGTACATAATCCCATTACATCTCTTAATCATAAAATTAAATCTTTTATAAAGAAGTAATAGTATAAAAATAATTGTTAATTGATCTCAATAGATTGTAACTAGTTATAGTGCCACACATGGAGAATTAAAATATGTAGATAATATTTCCAATCATTCTCATATCAAAATTAAAAAAAGTTTATAGAAAAAATTCTCAATACCTAAAATTGAAGATTAAACAACCATTCTTCCTCCTAATGATGGATCATAGATATTGATCCAAAATGTCAAGCTAAAAACTTATACACATTACTTCCAAAATCTTTCAATCTAATCATTATGGATTGTGAAAGTATCAAATCTCTCAAGATTAAATTTACCAATATAAATGATAATTATGTCAAATATGGAAAAAAAATCCCTAAAAAAAGCATAGCATTTAGCATAAAAGAGTTTTTTCATCCTATTGAAGAAACTATATAACACATGCTGAAAAAATAGAACATGATGAAAAATAGTACAATGTAAGATATGCATAGGGAGCTTATATTAAAGTTTTAGAAAGAATAAATAAATAAATAGAGAAAAAAACTTTAAATGAAAAATCCTAACTTCTACCAAGAAAAAACTATATCAAACTTATCTTCTATTACATAAAATAATTTAAGAATCCATGTGACATATACATGCAACATAAATTAATATCTAAAATCTATGGAAGGCATAAAAAATAATGATATGAAATGGAAATATTCTAAGTATTATATCAAAGGTACAATACACGAATTCAATTTTATATTTTATTTAAATATAAGAACTATGAAAATAAGGCATGAAGCTAGGATGAGACCAACTAAAAATAATTATTATAGGAGTTGCATATGTGTTGATGATAAATTTTCATATAAATTGGCTAAGAAAGGTATTTTTTTTTTTTCTAAATGTAATTATATTTTTTATTTGATAGGTGAAAGTATGGGATTGAAAGGCCCCGTAACCTTGTACAAAGGATAAATCTAAAAAATTAACAATAAATCTCAAATAAAATGCCTCTACTAGTGGATGTTAAATGGGTAACCAAAAACCTTCACAAAGGAGGTTTCTACTAACAAATAGAAAGGGACAAAAAGAGACACTCAAGAAAATTATGTGAAGTTTCCACCAAACAAAGCCAAAGCACAGCTCCCCTGAGGGAGTTAGAGGGACCGAGCAACAAACATGGAATGTGACTTATTGCCCTCTAACAACTGAGAGAATCAAGCCTTTTCTTTTTTGAGATGCCCCCTAAATGGAGTGACATTCTTAATTCCTATCTTCTACCACTTTTTTTCTTCTACACTTTCATCCACCCCGCCTCATCATTCATAGGATCTAAGGCAAGGGGTATGTTTCACTAAATTTTGTCTATTTTAAGTCTAAAGGAAAATAGAGAGAATAATGGGAGTACGTGATTAGAATGAACCTAGATTTGGTTTGTACACCATATCTAGACATTGCGAGCACTCCTCTTTGGCTAGGGAGGACTACCTGTAAATAATAAATCACTACCACAAGATGTTTGTTAGTAGATAAATGAGTGGGTTGCCAAGCTACGTGCTTGTTCTGGGAAGTGTGAAACTTCCCTAGAGATGATAGTCCACTTCTAAGAGGTAAAAGAATAGTAAATAACTGAAAGAGAGGTAAATAGAGAGTAAAATAGAGATAAAATTACCATTTTTAATAACCTTTACATATCAAAGAGTGACAGGGTGTAGGTGAGGTGCTTTATTGGTGTTTTAGAAGTTCTTTGGGTAGATTTTGAAGAGGCTAGGGAATTGATAGCTACCAACATCACTAGGACCAATATCAGTTAGGTGACTGATTTTAGTTAGGATATCAAGGTCGGTAGGGGAAATAATTATCTAAGATGTTATAGAAGACTTTGCTGGGTCTGGGAAATAGTTTAGATCTTGTCAGAGAGGTTGAGAGAGTTAGGAGAGGGAGTTTATGGCTTGGTTAAGTTTGTTTAGAGGTTTGGTATGCATGTAAGGGGAAACAAGCAAGGAATATTTGTAACTTTCTCATAGGGGTATGGTCAGAAGTGTGTAAAGTAGTTTAGGGTATCTATAAATAAATAGAAGAATAAATATTTAAATGACCTATATTATCATTGATATACTTAGCTATGATGGTCATTGAACAGTAAGTGCTAGGTTAATGGTTTCTATCTAGGATTCTAAACTGAATCCCTAAAAATAGAGAAGTGGATGTTATTTATCCTCAAGAGCTTAGTTGATGATGGTGATTGACTTATACAGAGTGATTGTAAGCTTAGATGTTGAAAAATAGAATGTTGAGAGCCTAAATGAGAGTAAGAATTGATTTTCTTAATTTATGTTGACTTGAACTATATGTTAGAGTTTGGCTTATATTATTGATGTCAGTTATCCTATCAATGTTGATAGGTATCCCACTGACATCATCCATGTTAGGTTGGGGAGCTAAAAGCTTCACTGATGCAAACAGGGGAGGAGGTTGCTGAGTGTCACAGTCATCGACGTCAGTTAGGCCAACCGATGTCGGTTAGGAGTAGACAAGAAGCTACTGACATCATTTAGGGATCGGCCAACATCAGTCATCTCTAGGTAGACAAGGACCGATGTCGGTCACCTGTGTAGTTCTAAAACTATCAGTTGCATGAATAGTTAGTTAACGAACCAGTTATTTGCATGTAGAAGGCCAATTATAGAATTGAAGCTACATATCTAATTATTGTAATTGGATGTCTAATTATTATTTGCATGGGATCTATATAAGAGACTCATGGGCTATATTGTAAAGTGTGATAGAGAGTAAGAGAGCAAAAATTAGCTCCTTCAGAGTGAAGAGAGCAAGGTGTGTTCCTCCTAGTGCCACAATGCCAAGTATGGGTGTTGGTTTGGAGAATCAGAAGTATTCTTCATGTATGTAGGATCTTGGTTGGCAAGTGTGCAAGGCCATATTTGGAGATCTACATGGTAAGTAAGATCATTGATTTTTAGGTGTATGTGTGTGCGAGATCTAGGTTTACAGATGTGCAGAACTAGATTGATTTGTAGGTGTGCAAGATCAGGGAGGTCAGCAACACAACAGGGAGCAATATCAGGGGAGATCTACTTGGAGTATGGTGTGTACTCAGTTGGAGAGCAAAGAGGAAGGCAAGGTAGATCCTTCCAAAGTAAGATCATTTGAGTTGCAGGTTGTTGTAAGTTCATGAGAGATCTACTTGGAGTGCATTATGTACTCGATTTGAGTATGTGTGTATACTCGAGTGTACTGGTAGTATTATTACTGACTGGTTGACTGGCAGTGTTGTTATTGGCTGGTGGAGGTGAACACTAACTCTATGTTTGAGTTGTGTGTTGGGACTGTAAGAGAGAAAGTGAGCTCTTGAAGAGATTTACTATTTATGCCCTAGAGGTGTGTGAGCCCTAGAGGTGTGTAAGGAAGAAGACTGTGGCATCTTCTTTGTTTTATTTCCTTCTGGAAGAGTATTAATACAATTAGGTATTGTCTCTCATATTCTGTGTTGTTTCTAAATTCTAGTTACTTGTTACTTCTGGTTAAGTCTGCATGTTTAGTTGCTTGGTAATCAATTGTGCTTCCTAGATCCCAACAAGTGGTATCAAAGCTAAGGTTACAGGGAGTAAGTTTGTGTTTGATTACAGGTCACTCTTAGGGGTTTCTAATTGAGTGGGAGTATATCAATGGTAGGAGAAAGTACACTAAAAATGGAGGAATTGAAAAGCATGAATGGTCAATTACGGTGTTATGCAAAGAAAGAGTAGGTAAAAAAAAATTGTTGGTTGGTAGAAGATCAGCATAAAGGAACTGAAGAAGTAGATGTTATAGGTGTTGTTGCACAAGATGCTCTGGGATGCTCCTTAGATAAAGTAGAATCTTGTTTTATAGATTCTATTGCCTCTTTCCATGCAGCCCAAAATAGAGTATTTTTCCATGTTAAGGTCTTTGGAGACTTTGAAAAGATTTATATAGGGGCTGGTGTGCCTTGTCAATGTATCGACAAAGGGGAAATGAAGTTGAAATTGTAGGTGGCCAACACATGGGTGTTGAAGAATGTCATGCAGGTCCCAGTCTTAAAGATGTGGCTAATTGCTTCAAGAAAGTTGGGTGATGAGAGATGCACAAGAACTCTCATAGCAAATGCACTTGAATTAGCATGTGGTAAGAAAGTAGGTACTCTTTCTCTACTTGCTTGTATTACTGATTCTTCTTTTATTGCAAGGACGTGGCTTTGTAGGCTTGGTCACAAGAGCAAGAATGAGATGCATGTTCTTAAGTGGAAGTTAGATGTGTTTGACAAACTTAAGAACTGGAAAGCCTTGGTGTTCATGGAGGAGATGATGGACAGAGATCAGCTGATGGGGCTAGATACTTTTGAGCAGGGCAGTTTGGACATGGGTTTGATTCAAAGAAATCTCGTGGGTAAAAAGTCATCACTCATAGGAAAACACAAGTACCGACATCAATTATTAGAAACCAACATCGAACAGGTAGATGTTGACATCAGTCATGTGTAGACTAGAGGAGTTAGTGGTGTCAGGTAGGTGGAGACTGAAATCGGTAGGATAACCAATAGCAACCTAGACAGTCACATGGAACCAACATCGGTCGGATGCAGACTGTGTGGTGACCAAGGTTGATCACTGGAATGGATTTTGGGTAGACAACAAGCTGTCAAGGAGTCTCAAACACCCATATGGAGGACTGAAAGGGTAAGTGAGCCTCAAATTCATTATTCCTCTTCTTTATACTTGTTGCTCACTACAGAGCAAGAAGGATCTAGGAAACAGTGGGAGCATGGCATGAACAAGATGCAGAACTAAACGGGAGATTTGGTAGGGTTGTCAATCAAAAAAAGCACTAAAAGATGAATGGATACCTTGGTTAAAGAATAGAGAGAACGGATACGTGAGATGGAAGGCCAAGTCACATGGTCTTGAGGAAGCTATAGGATAGTGGTACAGGGTTTGATAGGTGGATGACAAATCAGAACTTTAGTTAGTGTTAGTGTAACCATTGCGTTTGTCTTACCAGGTGGATGATGGTCACAACATTATCCTGTTACCGTATGTGGATGGTATGTTAGCTAAAGTTTTATACATATAGGGTTTTGTTGAGCTAAAGGTAAGGTTAGTTTAGTGGTTTGCCATGAAGGATTTAGGAGCAGCAAAATTCTTTGGCATGAGTAATCGTAGAGACAAGGAGATCACAAGTTGATGTTGTCACAAGATGATTATGTGAAGGTAGTGCAGGATGCAGAATAGGGCAGCACACCTATGGATGGATAGTTTATAGAACAGGGTCCCCAATCACATGATGAGGTTGAGTACAAGTGTACTCCCTGATTTTTCCCCAGTAGTGGGAGCTGTCAGAAAGTTTGGAGCCAATCCAGGAAAGAAGCATTGGAGGGCAGTTTAGTGGATTCTCAGGTATCTGAGAGGGACTAGCAGTAGGCCGACATGCTATGCAGGGTTAAGTTCTCTTCTACATGGGTTTGTAGATGCAGATGTGGCAAGTTACTTGGATGATAGGAGGTGCACCACAGGATTTGTGGTGGTTGGTCTTCAAGATTGAGCTTGAAGAGGGATACAAGCCAGGAAATAGATTAGATGGTCTATAGGTATAGGTATAGGTACAGTGCAGTTGTTTATCTCCAAGTGGGAGATTGTTAGTTTGTGGAGCTAAAAGCTTCATTGATGCAAATAGGGGAGGAGGTTGCTGAGTGTCATAGTCACTGATGTCAGTTAGGCTGACTGAAGTCGGTCAGGCTGACCAACATTGGTCAGGAGTAGACAAGAAGCTACTGACATCAGTCAGGGATCAGCTGATGTTGGTCATCTCTAGGTAGATAGAGACCAATGTCAATCACTTGTGTAGTTCAAGAACTATCAGTTGCATGAATAGTTAGTTAACAAACTAGTTGTTTGCATGTAGAAGGCCAATTATAGACTTGAAGCTGTGGATCTAATTATTGTAATTAGATGTCTAATTATTGTTTGCATGGGATCTATATAAGAGACTCATGGGTTGTATTGTAAAGTGTGCTAAAGAGTAAGAGAGCAAAAATTAGCTCCTTCAGAATGAAGAGAGCAAGGTGTGTTCCTCATAGTGCCATAGTGCCAAGTATGTGTGATGGTTTGGAGAATCAGAAGGATTCTTCATGTATGTAGGATCTTGGTCGGTAGGTGTGTAAGGCCACATTTGGAGATCTACATGGTAAGTAAGATCATTGATTTGCAGGTGTATGTGTGTGTGAGATCTAAGTTTGCAGGTGTGCATAACTAGATTGATTTGTAGGTGTCCAAGATCAGGGAGGTCAACAACACAATAGGGAGCAATATCAGGGGAGATCTAATTGGAGTACGGTGTGTACTTGGTTGGAAAGCAAAGAGGAAGGCAAGGTAGATCCTTCCAAAGTAAGATCATTTGAGTTACAGGTTGTTACAAGTTTATGGGAGATCTACTTGGAGTGTGTTGTGTACTCGGTTTGAGTATGTGTGTATACTCGGGTGTACTGGCAGTATTGTTACTGACTAGTTGACTGGCAGTGTTGTTATTGGCTGGTGGAGGTGAACACCAACTCTGTGTTTGAGTTGTGTGTTGGGACCATATGAGAGAGAGTGAGCTCTTGAAGAGATTTACTGTTTATGCCCTAGAGGTGTGTGAGCCCTAGAGGTGTGTAAGGAAGAAGAGTGTGGCATCTTCTTTGTTGTATTTATTTCTGGAAGAGTATTAATACAATTGGGTATTGTCTCTCATATTTTGTGTTGTTTCTAAATTCTAGTTACTTGTTACTTCTGGTTAATTCCACATGTTTAGTTGCTTGGTAATCAATTGTGCTTCCTAGATCCCAATAAGCCATGGGTTGACTGATGTTGATAGCCCTAGAATAGGTAAAAATTTCTATTCTTGGCCTATTTTCTATTGTTGTGCATGCCAAGTATGACACCCATTATAAAATGGTAAAAATAAGAGGTTAGGAAGGAAGTTGTTTAAGAATTTATTTTGGGAGTGGGAATAAGTCTTGAGGTGACTCATCAGGGGATAATTAGTCATAGGGTGAGGTGGTCAGGTAAGGTGGCAATATGAGTTTTTAATTAACTTAATTAAGTATTTTAAATTAATTAAATGTGTGAGGGGTAAAAGTATGGGTTAATGAGATTAATTATTATTATTAAAATGGGTTTAGGGGGTTTAAACATAGGGAGTTATGCATGTGTGTGTGACATAATTTTGGTGTCTACATTTGCCTCTTTTTGTCTTGTAATTTATACCAACATATTGCAAGACAAAAATAGGAGTTAGATACTCTAAGTATTAGATGAGGTATCCCCCCTCAAAATGGGAATCGATGGAGGAAAAATCAAAATTGGGTACTAGTTTGATAGAAAGGTAATTGGGTGACTGGTGGAGAATTAAGCATCACTTCGTACAATGAGCTATAGTTGACAATCTTAAGAATAGGCAAGGTTAAGGAGGACTCAGATAGAAGTAACCAAAGCATAGCTTGTAAGTGATATCTGACAGGTCAAATCAATCAAAGTTGTAGCTCTAATGGTCAATGTGTCTTAGGTATCCAAGGTAAGAAGTGCCCCTAGGAAACACAAAAGGGGTAAAGGTGACAAGATGGGCTTAGTTACCATCCACAACACCTAAAATACATACATGTGCATAATAGGAAACTATAGTGGAATATCCTAAGTAGTTATGACAAACAATGCACACCTAGTGCAAAAGGGTCAATGAATAAGGAAATATTCATGATCTCCAAGCATAGTCATCGAGGGTGAAGATTTGAGTGATCTTCAATGTCATTTTATCATGATTGGGGGAGATACATGTGATCTCTAATTGCCTCAATGTATGGGTAAGGTTGTGCAAATTTAGCTATTTTTATGTTGGAAAACATGATTAGAAAGGTGTCAATGTTAATAATATATGTTGATATCAATAAGATAAAGTGTTGACATTAGCATAACTAGGGTAATGTTATCGATGTTAGTAAACATAAGCACCAATGTCGATAGGTTAAGTCAAGATTAATGATGTCAATGGCTGACTAAACCTGACAAAAGGGGGTTTGGTAGCTAACTAAACTCATTTAAATTTTGTGATTGGAGATTAGAAATAGGGCTTGAGAGAGATTTAAGACAGTAGTGCAAGGAGGGGACCCAGCAAGAGGCACATGACCACAGGAGCGAGTAGTGCCAGCTAGGAGGAGATGGTGAGATGAGGTAAGAGCCCAAACTAGTTTCATTTAGTTTTTATAACTTTTAGTTTAAATAAGAGGTGGATTTGTAGAAAATAGGATTGGGGGAAGGGGTAGAAAATAGGTTAGGGTAGGTGTAGTATAAGTTGGAGGGATTTGGGGGTAGTTTTTTAGGGGAAATGGGTAGGTTAGGTTTAGGTTAGTTGGCCCTAAGGCTTAACCAATCATCAACATCAGTGAGATAGATCAACATCAATTGAAATGGCATTAAGGTTGACTGATGTTGGCTGACACAACACGAAGGTCAATAGTGTGCTACTAATGTCAGTCATTACATAGGATGATAAAGTGTTAATGTCAGCTTTAGCTATTATGGAAAAGTAGAAAATAAGAGAAATGGTGAGGTTTTGATATCTAGTGGAAGTAGTTAACTAGCCTAATGGTTGAGCTAGCCTTAGAAGACCCCTTGTCATCTAAGTGATGCCTACATAGTCTAGTTTAAGGCCTCAATCCAATGTAGTTCTCCCAAAACCTAGGAAAAAGATCTAAAAAGTTTTGTTTTATGGAAAAAGGTAAAATAAGATAGTTGAGAGATCTAAGTCTTAAAAGTTAGGTCATAGTGTCAAGAGTCAATAATATAGGTAGTGAGGCCTAGATTTGGAATAGGTAGGTAGCTCTAGGGTAAAGAGAGAGGCAGTTAAGCCTAGGGTAGTTAGTAAGGTGGTTATATGCCCTAGCTAACCTCATAAGACATTGTGTTGACTAAGTGTTGCCTACATAGCCTAGTTTAGGGCCTTAGGCCAATGTAGTTCTCCCAATAAGAAGGGGAAAAGGTGGTGAGGGAGTAGATTAAAAAGGATGTGACCTAATTCCTTTATGTATAGATGTAGGAGAGGATGAAGCTTACACTATGAGACTATCTACCAAGGTTATTGACATGCATGAGGAGAGATATTACTTCATATGAGTAGGATTATATGGTATCCATTAGTTTAGGAGGAATGTGATGATATTGTCATGTTACATAGGATGTGTCACTAATGATAGCATTGATTGAGAGGTGGGATCATACCACCAACACCTTTCATCTATCGATTAGAGAGTTGACAGTCACATAGGAGGATGTCTATAGGATTCTATGGCTACCACTCTAGGGTGAGGAGCTTTTTGCATGATTGAGAGAGGATCATGATATACATATGGTCTGTTTATATGGGGAGCATGTTAGTGAGGTGACCTACCACTCTGTGAATTTTGCATATGAGCCACTCTACATGGTTGATGAGGAGTAGCATCATCTAAGCATCCTGATGATGATTAAGATCATGGTTTATGCATTACCTAATGTAGATAGAGGGAGATTTTTTATTGCTCTGACAAGTGTGCTTATGTAAATGATTGAGTAGTGGACCATTTTTACCTAGGGTCTAATATTTTTGGCATAGTTATATAGAGAGATGTGGGGTTTGAGGCTACATTAGCGATATAGTTTATGTGACAGCCATCTCCTACACTTTTGGGCATATGAATACATCATGGTGACACAACCACTAGGGTTACCTACCACTATCCTAACCAGCTTCAAGGTTGGATTTAGATGATGGAGAGATGGAATGGCATAAACTCAAGTGGATGGTGTCATGTGAGACATCACCTACTATAGGTGCATGATCTAGGGCTTGATCTTCATAGATATCATGTGGATACCATATCTAACATATCTAGTCTTTAGAGGTTAGATAGAGTACCTTTTTGTGTTATAGATCTCATTATGGGTTACAGGGAGATGGACCAATGAGCTGGAGATGGTACCCATGGCATGGGTCAGGTGATAATTTGGTTTATTAGAGGATAATCTATCTACCTCCCTTGATATAGGAGGGATGACATAGATGCACCTTTACCATTACCCTTGGAGACCAATGGGTTAGATTTTGAGGAGCTACTAGTAGGGCTAGGTAATGGGGACCCAGGGCGTATATCTACTTATATAGCTTGGTGGGTAGGGTTGCATCTAGTGGTGGAGGTCAAGAGGCCTCTAGCAGAATTATAGGGGTTAGTTAGAGAGAGAAATATAGTGTTATAGGCATGAGAGATAGAAGTACAGGCTCAGGTTGTAGTGGTGTAGGCTTGAGATGTGGCCCAAATAGAGGTTTTAGCCTTACAAGGGTAGGTGGTGATGTTGTAGGATCATTGGGGCTCTATAGGGTCAGGTTGTAGCACTACAGAGTTAGTTGGTCATTTTATAGGGTTTGGTGACTACAATGATAGTAGAGAGAGATATTTTGAGGGCAGTAAGCCAGGCCACTCCTCCTCCTCCACCACCACCATAGGGACTAGTACAGGCTGGGCCATCATCAAGTGCCATGGGTCCTCCACAAACTATATTGATGGTGAGGTATTTGACTACCTTAGATGAGATTATTTACTATGAGAGGGCATATAGAGAGTTCATGTAGATATAGTGATATTCAAAGTTTAGAGAGTAGGAGAGGTCAATGTCACATGTGATAGATTATAGTTCTCATTGACATAGATAGAAAGAGAGTGGTGATGATACTACATCCTCACAACCTTAGGGAGAGCCTTGAGGACCCTGAGTATTAGCATTTGCTAGTTTTTATTTATATATGTTATATGTATACCGACCTATGAGTTGAAGATGCGAGATGTACATTTTGAGAGAGATTTATGATTTTTTGATGATGTAGATGATAAACAAGTATTTGATTACATATTTGTATATGAGATGTTTATTCATTGCCATGTGTTTATTTGAGATGTGTTGCTTATGTTTATGATGTTGATATGGATGATGTTCATTTGTTTCTATGTTAATTTAGATGTTAATGTTGATCATGTTATTTTATGCTAGACTAGTCTTTCCCATTTATGTGATGGTATATGCATAGTTGATTGGTTAGATTCATCTTAGCATTTTTCCATATTTGTGATGGTGTATGCTTAAAATGAGTACGTTGGTTATGTTAGTTTATTTCAGCATTTTTCCATATTTTTGATGGTGTATGCGTAAAATAAATAGGTTGATTAGGTTAATGTTGGTATGACATTGTTTCTACATCTCAAATAGAGATATCGACATATGATGTGGATGGAAAAATAAAAAGGTAGAATGCTCATGCATTAGTAAAGACCATAATTTAGAACATAAATAGGCTCAAGAAAATGAGCCTCTTTCATGCCTTATATCTTTGAACCATTGTGTTTACCTCATGTTAAGTGAGCTTCATAGTCCCTTGAAAGAGTATGAGGGGGAAAAGGGGAGAATGAGGGAAAAATTTTAGATAGCATAACCTACCAAGTAGAAATGATATGTTCCTTTTGTGGGTGACCTGAGAGCTAATCTAGGCAAGTGCATGACTTAAAGCTTTCTTTTTTTCTTTTTTTTGTAATCTAATCGATGTGGGAAGCCTAAAATGAGATTTTGTATAGGTTAAGGTCATGTAAAGAGGAGAGGATCCCTTTACATTTGTTTTTCCCTTTGAGAACAAATCTTGGCTTAGCAATCCTTCAAGGGAGTGGTATAAGTGTTTTTTGTTAATAGCTATCCTTCAAGGGAGTAGTCTATTGATAATAGTAGAGGGAAGTTACGCATTTGTCCTTTAAGGGAGCAGTCTACATTTAAAAAACATGACCTAAGATTTTATAACCATTTCAAATATCCCATTTTTTTTAAGTCATGGACAAGACTATAAAGGCTTAGGAGTTTTCCATTGTGAGGATAAAACCATACCACTGTGTAAGTTATCTAAGCGTATAGGAGTAAGGGTGAAGAAGAAAGGCAATGAATGTAATAGGGATGCTCAAGGGATAAGCTTAAGTTAAAAATGAAGTAAAGTGATTTTGGTTTAACAAAAGAATGGTCATATGTGTAAGGCATTTAAAGGCTTAGGTTCTGGCCTTCCTTCAAGAGAAGATAAGTGATAAGTTCCTGAACCATACTTGTGAGTTATGATATAAGGTCCAAGATAATTAAAAAAATTTACCCCATTTGATTTTCTCTATGCTCATCACATGTTGATTTTCTTTCAAGAAAACATCTCCTATATTGAAATCTCACTCTTTGAGGTTTTTGTTATAAGCACGTTTGATACACTCTTGATAGATTCAGAGGTGGTTGAGGGATATGAGATGGCATTCATCAAAAAATTCAAGTTCGGCCAAATGTTCTTAGTGAAATTCATCATTAGTAAGTATGTCATGTAGATAAATATGAAGAGAAGGAATCTGGACCTCAAGAGGTAAAATAGCCTCCATCCCATATATCAATGAAAAAGGTGTATCACTCATAGGGGTTTGAATGCTAGTACGATAAGCCCATAAAGTAAAAGGAATGTGTGTGTGCCAATCCTTGCCCATATCATTGACTACCTTCATGAGAATCTTGGTCAAAGTTTTGTTAGAAACTTCTGCCTATCCATTAGCTTGGGAATAATATGGTGATGAGAAGCTTAATTTGATTCCAAATGCATCACAAAGACCTTAAATAGTCTTGTTTTTAAAAGACTTGCCATTATCAGTTATATCCTTGTGAGGTACACCAAAATAATAGATGATGTGGTGGTTAATCAAGTCAATAATTTTTTCAACTTTAGTGGAGATGAGAGGGACAACCTCAACCCACTTGGTGAAGTATTCAATGGTAGTAATGATATAGTGATGATGGAGTGATGAATGAGGGTTAATCTCTTTGATTAGATCTAAGCCCCATTGGGAGAAGTGCCAAAATTCTTTGGAAACTTATAATGCATGACTAGGAATGTGAAGGAGGTTAGTGTGTTGTTGACACTTGACGTAATGCTAAATGTAGTCAGCATAGTCTTGATGAAGTGTGGGCCAACAATATCCATGTTGAAGAATAAATTTAGCAACTATGTGACCATTGAAATTCCCACCACAAATCCCATCATGGACTTCCTTAATATCAAAGGGAGTCTCAGTACTAGTTAAGAATCTAAGGATAATACCATAAAAACTTTACTTGTAGAGAAGTCCCCCTAGTATAGTGTAATGAGTGGCATGTTTTATAAAGACCTGTTTCCCATTATTAGAAAGATCAAGAGGGGTAATAAAGAATGAAATATAATCCATGAGTTGTTTTTACCATAAGTATTGTGGGTTGGTTGTTACATTTTTAACAAAGAGGATGTTATCTGAGACATAGGAGGGTAATGTTAAGTGATGCATAGTGACATAGATTCTCAAAGAGGAGGATGAAGAGGGTATGTGTGAATCAAGTGAAACCATCATGTCAACAAAAAAATTTGTAGATCGAGGAATAGTTTGTAAAATATAAGAGTCAAATTATCCCAAGAGTGTATCTACATGATGTTTATACCACTGTAGAATTTCATTTTTGCATAGGCAGGAACCATTAACTTGGTTAACCACTAGCTGAGAATCACCAAAAATTGTGATGGATTTGATACCCAAGAAGAGAGCTAGTTGAAGTCCTAAAATCAAATCCTCATATTTAGTCATATTATTAGTACATTCAAATTCTAGTTTAAATGACAAGGGCATAGGCTCTCCATCTAGAGGAATAAGAATGACCCTGGCACCTCTACCATGTTGGCATTTAGATCCATAAAATAACATCATCATTTGATAAGATATGTCATCGGTGGAGAGTTTTAAAATAGATTCATCAAGGAATTCAAGGTTTGAAGGTTGATTTTTAGGTAAAGGGGCAACAACTAATTGATCAATGATTATTTTCCCTTTAATGCAATTTTTATGAATGAACTTTAAGTCAAATTTAGCAAGAAGCATGAGCCACCGAGCTACACATTGGTTGTGATAAGTTTGGAAATCATGTATTTGTGAGGATCATTATGGGTGACCACATAAGTTTTGTGATTTATGAGATAATGACGAAGCTTAGAGGCAAAAAATACCAATGCAAGGCAAATTTTTTCAATGTGGGTATATCGAGTCTCATAATCGATAAGTGTATGGCTTATGTAATAAACTACCTACTCTCAATGTTGGTCATCTCGATGTGTAATCATAGCACCTAGAGAATGGTCAATTACAGAGATGTATAGGTAAAAAGGTTGATTTTCCTTAGGGGGAATAAGAAATAGTGGGGAAAGGAGGTATTATTTAAGTGTGTCAAAGGCTTCTTGGTAGTATGTATTCCATTGGAAAGAGACATCATTTTTAAGGAGATGGTGAAAGGGTTGGTAACGTTCTGACAACTAGGAAATGAAGCATTGAATTGAAATAAGTTTGCCTTGTAGGTTATGGAGTTGTTTGATATTAGTAGGTGGAGGCATCTCTAGGATTTCTCTAACCTTAGCAGGATTGACCTTGATACCACAAAGAGAAATGATAAAACCTATGAGTTTATCAAAAAGAACACCAAAGACACATTTCTTTGGGTTTAGTTGAATGTTATATTGGAAGAGATGAGTGAATATGGTTTTGATAATTGTCAAGTGTTCTTAGCAAAGCTTAAACTTACTGAGTAAGTCATCCACGTAATCCTCCATAATTTTGTGTAGGAGATCGTGGAAAATGTAGGTCATGGCACATTAGTAGGTTGCACCAGCATTTTTCAAGCCAAAAGGCATGACTCGATAACTAAAATTCCCCCATGGGGTAATAAAGGTGGTATTGTGTTGATCCTCAGGAGAAACTAGGATTTTATTATATCTAGAGAATCTATCCATAAGTGATAGCATCTCATGGTCGGCCGTTAAATCAATAAGTTGGTCAATATTAGGCAATGAGAAATCATCTTTTGGATAAGCAAGGTTTAAATCATGATAGTCATTGCAAATATAGATTCCCTCGGTTGCTTTTGTGATAGGAACAATATTGGAAATCCATTGTAGGTAGTCAATGGTTTGGATAAAGTTACAAGAAATGAGGTGTTATAGCTCTTCTTTGACAAGGAGAGCGATATGAGGATACATTTTGTGAAATTTTTGCTTAATAGGTTTAGCATCTCGATTGGTGACAATGTTATGGGTGATGATAGAGGGGTCAATTCTAGGCATGTCATTGTAAGACCAAGTGAAGGATTTTCTATGGTTATTAAGAAATGTGGCATAATCAACTTGCTCAGAGGAATCGAAAGATTGGCCAATCTTGAGGACATGAGGGTTATGTGGGAGGGTATGTTGATGTCAATGGTTGATTCATTTAACATAGCTTGAGTTTCATATGGGAGCGATCATTAGATATAAGAATCATCCACACTCATTTAGGTTAGAATTACATCATCATCTTGACATTGGATAGTTTTAATAGTGGGAGAATCTTCATTAATTATGTTTGGATAAATGAGAGGAAGGGACCTTGTTTCCTTACCCTGATGATAGGTGAGAAGCCCCAAATGGATGGAATTTATTGAAAAAAAATTAGGAGGTATAGATACCTCTAATTTTGTAGGTGATGGTGGAGAAGAAGGTGGAGAAGGAGATATTGGTTCTTTGATAATTGGTTCATGGAAGGTTTTAGTGAACTTATTTAGTTCATTATATCCTACCCCATGCCTCTTTTTGTCATTTTCAATGGTGTTGCTAGTAAGATATTCAATAGGTGTATGGATACCTTATTCATATTGACCCAAACCAAATCCTTTATAAGCACACCTATAGAGATAGGTGTGAGTGAATCTAGGGTTACTCAAGAAACAAAAGTCACATGTAAATGGTTGTGGCAAAGAAGATGGATTGTTGGCAGTGAGAGCTTGATCAATTCCCCTATATGTGAAATTGGTTTGAAGGTTGGGAGGGCCATAAGGGATGACCATCCCAATATAGGGATCATAATTTGGGTACATTTGAAGACTTCCATATTCTTGTGGAGTATAGAACATGTCGAGTGTCAACAAATGATATTCACCAAGTGACAAACATTGAAAGGTCTCCTCCATGGGATCTTTGTTAGGAATTTGTGTTGTCAGTCTCTATGTAACCACAAGAGTGGAGCTTGTGGAAGCTTTAGAAGCATCATGTGAGGAGGATGATGTTTTCAATGGGATGAAAACATCACTGGGACTATAGGTCATATTACATGTTTTAAACAGAGGTGGGTCAGTAGGTATAACATGTACTTCTCCATCATGCTCAAACTTGACACAGCAGTACAAAGTTGAGGGTACACATGCCATAGCATGTATCCAATGTCATCCAAGTAGTATGTTATATTGAAACTCTCCTTTCATAACATAGAATATCTTGAAAATTATGCAGTGACCTTCATGAATATGTAAGACAATAGTGCCCACCATAGTAGTTATACTGTCATTAAAGGAATGGAGTACCACATCATTTTGAGACATGTAATTATCGAGAAAGGCTAGTTGTTTATAGGAATGGGTGGAAATAATATAAATAATATCTCCCCCATCAATCATAAATCTCTTGATATTAGTTTGACCAATATATTCAGTATTGAAAAGGGCAAAATCTTGATCTTTAGGATGTTGAAGTGGAATTTCTAAATTACTAAAAGAAATCAAGGAGATAAAATTAAGGGAGCTGACCAAAACTATAAGAGGTTGGGGATCATCCAATTATACCTCAATCACTTGGAAATCACTAGTCAAAGCTTGATGGTGTTGGGATGAGCTTTGGATTAACTCGTACAAAGACATTTTCATAGGAGTTTGGTGAAGTGTCTTCACCATTAAGCTTTGAATAACATCTGAAGATGTTATTTTAGGAACACCCAAGATGGAAATCTTAGGATTAGTATGGGTAGTGTCTTTGGTGAAGGGATGGGTCCAGGGTGTAGTGACCTTTTCCTTACCTTTATCCTTTTTGTTTTGTGACTGTGTGGCCACATTAACTATGTTGATTTGAAAATTTGGTGAAGGAGGTGGTAAAGGGGTTACAATGACATCTTTTGGTTTGAATTTTAGTAGAATAGTAAGAGGCACTATAGATGCCAAAGGTGGAATAATATGAAGGTTAATGGTAGTGTCATTGAAAAGGGTGTCAACATCGAAGTGTTACTGAATAACCATTATGAAGGCTTTATAATTCTCAGTATCGTGTCTAGGTGAATGATGATATAAATAAACTTGTGTATCATCAAACCAAGATGGATTTGATCCAATAGGACCATAAGGCTTAATGGGAGGAAGAGTTATTACTGAAGATTGCAATAAGTGATGTAAGGAAAAGCTTTTAGAGCTTACAAGTGGGCTCGTGCTTGTTTTACTAATAGGATTGGACACTTTATTTTGTTTTAGTGTTAGAAAGGTAATTTTATGTGGTGTCTTGTTTAGAGATGTTAGAGTCACATGTTTTGTTGTCCCTTTCTTAGTGTCATATGTGAGAGGTCTACTAGATGGACAAGGTAGGATTGGAGGTAGCTTAACCTTTTATTTGGCTTGGTTAGATGATATTCTAACTAAAGTAGAAGGGTGTGGTCCCAAAATGGATGGTAAAGTTGAGGGTTGAAGAAGGGGTTAGTGATATCTAAAATGCTTAACATTATTTTGTACTCTAGGGAAAGAAAATCCAATTTGTGGTTGAGGAGTTAAATCTAATTTCCCCTATGGATGAATTAAATTAGAATGGGGCATACACCTAAGGGCTTGATCTGCATTAATGTAACATATTCCTATGAGGATGAGGGTTCTGACATAGATGGTTGAACTTTAATTGATTTTGGTGAAAAAAATCTAAGTTTGTCAAAGACCTTAGGGTAAAGGGTAGTAAGGGGATTGGTGGTAAAGGTTGGCATTCATTGTGTTAGATATGGAGTCTTAAGCTAGTCCCAAAATGCCACATAGTCAAGTTTTGTAGAGTCAATAAATTCTAGACTTTTCACCAAATGTGAGAAGGGTTTTGATGAAGTTTACGTAGGCCTTATGGTTGCATCTTTAAAAATTTGTAGTGTTTGAGAAAGAGGTAAATTGTTGGTTGCTACTACTTTGGGCCAAAGATGAGAAAGAACCATAATGGGGTCTTCTTTGATAGAGATGGGAAAAGATACTTGATCTACCATGGGTGGAGGGGAGGTAGGTGAAATAGGTTCCTCAAGAGGGTAAAGCATAGGTATTATGGCTCCCTCAACATGTGGGTGAGGCATGGCTAAAGTATGATCCTCCATAGGTAAAATAAGGGCTAAGAGTGGTGCAATTGGAGTAGGAAAAATAGGTCTCTGGTCTATTATAGGAGTAGATGATATAGACTCTTCTAGGTGTAAAGGTGAAGTGGGTAGGGTACCACTCTCTATAGGTGGAGAAGTAGGGGAAGAAGGTTCTTCAAGAGGGTATAATGTAGGAATGATGTTCCCTTCAACATGTGGTTTAGGAATAGGTAGGGTGTGGTCTTC
The DNA here is from genome assembly GCA_037957365.1 of Torreya grandis. NCBI lineage: Eukaryota > Viridiplantae > Streptophyta > Pinopsida > Cupressales > Taxaceae > Torreya > Torreya grandis. Next base: position 229,015 of record JARHVA010004808.1, on the reverse strand, counting down.
AAGTGGTAAGAGGATAGGTAATATTGGTGCAAATAAAACTAGGATTATAGGCTCCTCAAGTGGTAAAAAGAGTGGCAAAGGAGGCTCTTCCTCTCAACAGAGTGGAATGGGTGAAATAAGCTCTTTTACTTGAGGAGGAAGAATGGGTAAAATAGGTGCCACTGAATGTGGGGGAGGAGTTGATAAAATAGGTGTCTCCTGTTGATGGGTAGGTTGAACTAAAGATAAAGGAAATACCATATTAATCATATGGATAGTATGATCACCTAAGTTAGTTGTGGATTGGAAAATATTTTAGTTTTGTGAATGGTTAGGAAAAGGGTGTTTGAACACATCCATACTTTGATTGGGTGGTGCATTAGGATTATCCAAAACAAGATCACCTCTATCAAGCATATTTTGAACAATGTTTTTAAGTATCTTGCATTTATTAGAGTTGTGACCTTTAACTTGATGGTAACCATAAAACTCATCTTCTTTGTACTATGTTGGGATAGGATGGGAAGGGTTGAACTCTATATGAGGTTTAACCTGAGGAAGGGTTATGACACCTTGCTGCAATAGTTTCTCCAAAATGGATGTATATGATTCCCCAATGGGAGTGTATTGTCTTTGTTGTTAAGGTGTGGAGCTAAAAGCTTCAACTATTTGCAGACACAAGGAAGGATGTTGAAGAACCAGAGCCACCAGCATCGGCAGTATGACCGACATTGGTTACAGACAGTGGAGAAGGAGACCAGCGATGGCAAAGAGTCGGCCGACGTCGGCAGCACCAGACAAGTAGGGACTGGCATCGGTCACTTATGTATTTTTGAAACTACTATTGATGAACTGTCAGTTAAGTGAAGCGAGTGTTTGCATGTCAAGCGACTAATTATAGTCACGAGCTGTGTGTCTAATTATTGTAACTAGAGTTCTATTTTTGTAAGCATGGGATCCTATTTAAAGACCCATAAGGCATGTATTGTAATTATTCTAAGGAAAGTAAAAGCATTGAAGCTAGCAAGGTCAAGGAGATCAGCTGAGCATTCAAGGAGGGATAATAACTCAGGCTTTAGAGTTGTTGTGTTGAGTAAGAGAGAGAGGGAAGAAGGTCTTGAGGTGTGGCAAGCCTTTGAGGTGGAGGAAGAAGTGGCATCTTCCTTATTATATTTTCTTCTAGTAGTATTTAATACAAGAGTGTGTATTGTCTCTCAAATTCTTTATTGTCTCAGGTTTCTAGCTACTTTATCATTTTGGTATAATTCTATGTTTAATTGCATATAAGAAAGTAATCAATTGTGCTCTAATTGGTAGAGCTAGAGATCCCCTGACAAGTGGTATCAGAGCTATGGTTTGCAAGGAGGCAGGGTATTGTTTTTTATTACAGGTCATTCACAGGGTTTTCTGATTGAGTGGGAGTTCAGCAATGGCAAAAGAAAGTAGACTACGAATGGAGAATTTTAACGGCAAGAATTATCAACATTGGAGGATGCAGATTGAGGACTATCTGTATCAGAAGGATTTGTACTTACCGTTGGGTGGGGTTGCATGCAAGCCCACAGATATGAAGGATGAAGAATGGAACGTTCTTGATCGGAAGGCTCTCGGTTCCATAAGGTTGAGCCTTGCATCGTCTGTGATTTCCAGCTTATCACAGTGTAAGACAATGGAAGAGTTGATAAAGTCCTTGGCAAATTTATACAAAAAGCCCTCGGCTTCTAATAAGGTATATCTTATGAAGCAGCTATTTACTTTTCAAATGTAGGAAAGTGGATCGGTACATACTCATCTCAGTGATTTCCATGGTTTGGTAAACCAACTAGCTTCAGTCAATATTGTTTTTGATGATGAGGTAAAGGCTCTCTTGATTTTATGTTCTTTGCTTGAAAGTTGGGACAGTATGGTTATGGAAGTAAGTAATTCTGCATCTGCTTCTAAAATCTTAAAGTTGATGATGTTGTGAGTGTGATCTTGAATGAAGAAATACGTAGGAAAAGCACAGGTGAATCATCAGGGAATGCTCTAAGTGCAGAAAGCAGGGGAAGGCAAAGGGAGAAGGTTGAGCAAGGGAAATCAAGGTCGAGAAGGAGATCTGAGTCCAAAGGTATTACCTGTTGGTTTTGTGGAAAGAAAGGACACACGAAGGAGTGTTGGTTGAGAGATAAAGAGAATCAACATGCAGGTATTGAAGAAGCAAATGATGCAAATATCGTGATGCAGGATGCTCTCATACTTTCTTTGGATAGTCAGGTAGGATCATGGATTTTAGATTCTGGTTCATCTTTTCATGCATCCCCAAATAGAGATTTGTTCTATGAGTATGAACAGGGAGATTTTGGAGTGCTCTATTTAGGGGATGGTACGCCTTGTCAAATTGTTGGCAAAGGGAAAGTGCAGCTGAGATTGCAGATTGACAACACATGGGTGTTGAAGGAGGTCATGCATGTTCTAATTCTGAAGTAGAGTCTGATTTCTATAGGAAGGTTGGGAGATGAGGGATGCATAATAACCCTCACAGCAGACTCTTGAAAAGTTACGAAGGGAGCACTTATTCTAGCAAGAGGTAAGAAAGTAGGTACTCTTTATCTACCTACTTGTATTATTGATTCTACTTCTGGTACAGATTCGAAGATGTGGTCTAATAGGCTCGATCACATGAATAAGAAGGGAATGGAAGTTCTTGATTCAAAAGGTATGTGTTCAAATTTGGAAAGCACAGATACAGTTCATTGCAGAAAGAGGAAATTTGATGCTTTTGACAGGAACAAAGAAGTCTTGGTGTTTACGAAGGAGATGAAGGACAGAGATCAATCACAGGGGTTGAATAAATCTGAGCAGGGCAGCATGGACAGAGGTTTGATCCAAGAAGAGCTCACAGATGAAAATTTCATCACTTACAGGAACACACAAACACTGATGTCAGTAGCTTGGCACCGACGTTAGTCATCCAGATACCTACATCGGTCATGTGCAGACCAGCAGGGTCGGTAGGTTAGACAGGAGAAGTCCAACGTTGGTCATAAGGACCGATGTCGGTAGGAGGGACACCGGCATCGGCCAGGGAAATGATGTCGGTAGTTAGGGTCAGTGTAGGGAACTGACATCGATCAGGAGCAGACTAGGAGATGGCCTAGATCAGTCACTGAAACAGATGTTGGGTGAATTAGTAAGTCTTAAACACCCATGTGGAGGTTAGGAAAGGTATGTGAACCTCATATTCGTTGTTCACCTTCTTTATATTGCTTACTGATAGTCATGAACTAGGAACATGGAAGAAGCAATGCAGGTAGAATCCAGAAATAGTGGGAGCTTGGCATGGATGAGGAGTGTGAGTCCTTGGAGAAGAACCAAACAGGTATTTGTTGGTAGAGTTGTCTACTAGAAGAAAGCACTGGATAGAGGGATGGATTCCCGTTTTAGATAAGAGAGTGGATGGACACATGAGACAGAAGGCTATGGTATATGGTCTTGATTATGCTGTAAAACAATGGAGGTTTGACCATTGTATTTTATCTTTACCAGGTTGGATAATATTAGCTACATTATCCTGTTACTCTATTGTGTTACTTGTTGCAAGGTTTCATATACAGGGAGTTTTCTGAGCTAAGGGTAGAGTTGGTTCAGAAGTATGTCATGGAGAATTTGGGAGCAGCAAAATTCTTGTGGCATAAGTCATAGGGATTGCATCACAGGTTTGCATGGTGGGTGGTCTTCAAGAGTGACTTTGAAGAGGGATACAGAGCCTAAAGAACAAAATAGATGGTGTATAGGTACAGGTACAAGTTGTAGTTGCTTATCTCTAAGTGGGAGATTGTTAAGGTGTGGAGCTAAAAGCTTTAACTATTTGTAGACACAAGGAAGGATGCTGAAGAACCAGAGCCACCAGCGTCGGCAGTATGACCGACGTCGGTCACAAACAGTGGAGAAGGAGACCGGTGACGGTAGAGAGTCGGCCGACATCGACAGCACCAAACAAGCAGGGACTGGCGTCGGTCGCCTGTGTATTTTCAGAACTGTTGTTGACGAACAGTCAGTTAAGTGAAGTGAGTGTTTACATGTCAAGCGACTAATTATAGTCACGAGCTGCGTGTCTAATTATTGTAACTAGATTTCTATTTTTGTAAGCATGGGATCCTATTTAAAGACCCATAAGGCATGTATTGTAATTATTCTAAGGCAAGTAAAAGCATTGAAGCTAGCAAGGTCAAGGAGATCAGCTGAAGCATTCAAGGAGGGATAATAACTCAGGCTTTAGAGTTGTTTTGTTGAGCAAGAGAGAGAGGGAAGAAGGTCTTGAGGTGTGGCAAGCCTTTGAGGTGGAGGAAGAAGTGGCATCTTCCTTATTGTATTTTCTTCTAGTAGTATTTAATACAAGAGTGTGTATTGTCTCTCAAATTCTTTGTTGTCTCAAGTTTCTAGCTACTTTATCATTCTGGTATAATTTTGTGTTTAATTGCATATAAGAAAGTAATCAATTGTGCTCTAATTGGTAGAGCTAGAGATCCCCTGACATTTGTTCATACCGTTATTGGAATTGCTTGGTCAAATTTTGAGAAGTTGAAGAATTCAATTGGTTTTTGGTTATAGAAGAGGATGACTTAATGACTAATACATTAGCAGAGCCTTTAGCCTTTTAATTAGAGGGATGATTTTTAGAGGAGGAGTCATTTGTCTTGGTATTTGGATTCTTACTATGCAACATGGCTTTGCCTTCATCAATAGTGTGAACCTCAAGTTTATGTGCCATGGTAAAAGCTTCATCAAATGTGTAGAAAGTTTGTACTTGGAGTGTGGATGAAATGTGCTGAGCACATGCCCTTGATAAAATCTCAATAAGCTCAAATTTGGGTAAGGGGAAGGAGAGTTGATTGATCAAGCTTCTCCAATGAGTGACAAAATCAACAATAGACTCATCATCAAATTGTTTGATAGAATAAAGGTCTGTTATAGAAACCTTCTTAGAAATGTTAATAGAGAAATGGTCTAGGAATATTTGTGCAAGTTGGGTAAATGAGAAAAGAGAGTATTGAGGTATAGAGCTATACCAATCCAAGGCAACACCTGAAAGAGACATAGGGAAAGTGTGTAGTAACACATCATCATGTCCTATTAAATAACAAGCATGTCTAAATGCTTGAAAGTGTTCTTGTGGGTCCTTTTTACTCTGAAAATGAATAAATTTAAGGAGTTCCCATTGGGTTAGATAAGGGAAAATAGGCACAGAAGGGTGGATTGGTTCATTACATATCTGATCATAAGATAATACATTCTTTGAACCAAAAATGGATGTCTCTAAATTATACATCTTGTCCATTAGCATATTAATGAGATCTAGAGGGGGATTAGTTTGTGGGATTCCTCTTAAGTTATAGGGAAGCTAATAAGAAGTAGAGGGATCATATGACATAGCTTTTTGAGGTTGTGTTTGGGAAACATAAAAATAATGAGTCATAGGCTGAGGTATAGAAAGAAAAGGGACTTATCCCATTGGCTTGGAGACTATGCCCTGGTTAGTTGTTGTTATTATAGGTTTAATTATTAGCATGGTTAGACTAGATGAAGGGTGAGTTGTAACTTGGGTACTTATAGGTATGAGTCTAGATGGAATATGTACCACTAAATTTGAGAATGGGGTATGACTTGGTTAAACCGGTTATGGTTGTGAAAGTAGGGAAGTTACACTAGTGTTTAAGTGGGATTGGGCAGTTGGAGATGCCACATTTTGGAAATGTTTATAGTTGGGTTACTTGTCAAAGTTGTGGTTTGGGTAACCATGGGAAAAATATTGGATGAAACTAAAACTAAGGTTGTATCCATCAAAGGGGTTGGCATACCGTAGATTGGGTCACCCAAAAAATTACAAGTTTGGCTCATAGCAAGGTAATGTTGAAGGGCTGCCACATTGTGATCAAGAAATTTAGTAAAATCTTGATGTCCCTTAGGCATAATGGGAATTTGGTTAGGGATGGGAGTATGATCTATATCTAAATTATGCTCCATGATAGAACTATAAGTGAGAGGGGAAGGTGGAAGTGGTTGTCAGTTTGCGTAATCAACAATAATTTTGGCTTGAGCTCATGTCACTACCATGCAAGAAGTGGTTTAAATAGTCTTACTACCATATATTTTAAATATAATAAATAAAAACTAGGTTTGAATATATGGAAATGGGTTATTTTAGCTTGCTATTTTGAGTAAATAAAACTACACATTCACTGACATCGGTAGGGATGACTGATATTAGTAGGAAAAGTTCACTAACATTGGTGGAACAATCGATGTTGGTAGGTAAAGTCTACCAATACCGATAAGCTTAACCAATGTCAATCACTATGAAATTCTAAGAAATAAAAACTCTAGGGTCCCACTGGGCGTGCCAGAAATGTTTCACTAAATTTTGTCTATTTTAAGTCTAAAGGAAAATAAAGAGAAGGATGGGAATAAGTGATTATAATGAACGTAGATTTGTTTTGTGCACCATATCTAGACATTATGAGCACTCCTCTTTAGTTGGGAAGGACTACCTACAAATAATAAATCACTCCCCTAAGATGTTTGTTAGCAGATAAATGAGTGGGCTGCCAAGCTACGCACTTGTTCTAAGAAGTGTGAAACTTCCTTAGAGATGACAGTCCACTTTTAAGAGGTAAAATAATAATAAATAACTAAAAGAGAGGTAAATAGAGAGTAAAAGAGAGATAAAATTACCATTTTTAACAACCTATACATAGTAGAGATTGACAAGGTGTAGGTGAGGTCCTTTATTAGTATTTTAGAAGTTGTATGGGTAGAATTTAAAGAGGCTAGGGAATTGATAGTCACTGACATTGATAAGATTGATATCAATTAGGCTACTAAGGTCGGTAGTTAGGTGAATGATGTTGGTTAGGCTACTGAGCTTGGTAGGGGTAATAATTGTTTGGGAGGTTGCATAAGACTTTTTTGGGTCTAAGAAATGGTTTGGATCAAGTTAGAGAGGTTGATAGAGTTAGGAGAGGGAGTTCATGGCTTGTTTGAGTCTGGTCAGAGGTTCGGTATGCATGTAAGGGGAAATAAGCAAGGAATCTTTATAACTCCCTCATGGGGGTATGATTAGAATTACGTAAAGTAGTGCAAGGTAGATATAAATAAATAGAAGAATAAATATTTAAATGACCTATAGTATCAGTGATATACTTAGCTATGATGGTGATGAATGATAAGTGCCAGGTTGATGGTTTTTATCTAGGAGTCTGAACCTGAATGCTTGAATAGAGAGAATAAGTGGATGTTGTTGGTCCTTAAGAGCTCAGTTGCTGATGGTGATTAACTTAGGTAGAGTGATTGTAAGCTTGGATGTTGAAAAATAGAATGTTATGAGCCTAAATGAGAGTAAGAATTGATTTTCTTAATTTCTACTGACCTAAACTACAAGTTGAATTTTGGCTTATATTATCGATGTTGGTGATCCCACTGACATTGATAGGTATCCCTTCGATTTTGGCCATGGGTTGACCAATGTTGGTGTCCCTATAATAGGTAAACCTTTCTATTCTCGGCCTATTTTTTGTTGTTATACGTGCCAAGTGTGACACCTATTATAAAATGGTAAAAATAAGAGGTTAAGAAGTAGTTGTTTAGGAATTTAGTTTAGGAGTCAGAATAAGTCTTAGGTAGTTAGGATGAGGGGACTAGGTCTTGAAGTGACTCATCAAGGGAGAATTAGTCATAGGGTAAGGTGGCCAAGTAAGGTGGCAATAGGAGTTTTTAATTAATTTAATTAAGTATTACAAATTAATTTTGTGAGGGGTAAAAGTATGGGTTAGGGAGATTTATTTTTATTTTTAAAATGGGTTTAGGGGGGTTTGACACAGGGAGTTACACACATGTGTGTGATGTAATTTTGGTGTCTACAAGGTAATAATATTTCTAAGGGCTAAGATTTATCTGCCATTAAATCCTCAACTAGAGGTTTAACCTATGATGATTCAAAGAAGGGAATGGGATCCTTAGAAAGAGGGGTTTCTAAAATTGAAATGGGCCCCTTTGTTTTTGACAAAGGGGTTTTTGACTCATATGCTTCTTTTGAAACTTTAGGATTGGCATAATCCATTCTAACCAGCTCAGGCTCAACTAGAGGCAAATCTGAATCATCATCCTTAGATTCAAGGGCTTCCATAGTGAGATGGGTGGGGCTGAATTCTGACCACCAAGAAGATTCCTTCTTTCTTTTGTGAAGTTTTTAGTCTTTAGTCAAGTGTCATGTATTGAAACATCAATGATAATAGAATAGTAGACCTTCATAATCAACATATTGGGAACAAGAATGGTCACCCATTTATAGAATAATATTTTTTGATAGTTCTCTAGATGTATCTATATCAACCAAAATTCTAGTGAAGGTGGTATGAGAGAAAATTTTGGTGTCAGGGTGGGTAAGTAGGAATTTACCCAGGGAGTTACTTATGGCTTTGAAGCTAGGTTCATTCCAAAAATGGAGAGGGAGGTAAGGAAGTCAAACCCAAATTGGTTTTTCAAGCAAGTGTTTAGTGAGGGGATTGAAATGGGAGGACCAAGGTTTTGAGAGTAAAGGGTGGGAATTCAAGCACCAAAACTGACCTTGAATAAAATCTTTGTCCTCATAATTGTTGAAAATAATAATAAATAAACCTTAGCACTAGGGTAAATCTCAAGGTTACCTTAAAGAATGAGATGCTAGTTTTCTAAGATTCAAGCATAAAGCACTTGAAGTTTGGGCCAGATATTGGTGAATCTACAAATTATTCCATGAGATTTATAGAAAATCTCATGAGATATCATGTTCTTGGTCACCTCTTCATCAAAGACCATCTCAGTTGCAGAAGGGATAGGGATGAGAGGCTTGGGTACAGATTTGGAAGGTGCATTGGAAGCTGATTCAACAAAAGGATAGGGATTAAAAATAGTTATACATACTAACCCCTTGATACCAAATCCCCTATCCATCAAGGGAATGAAATTTGGATTTTCCTATAAAATAGGGTGATTAGCATACAAACAACCCTTTTCCCTTGAGAAGGCAAACAAAGCACAAGAGGGGGATGAAATAGTCCTATCCATCAAGGACCTATAGCAAAAATCATGTGAGACCAAAATGTCTAAGACGCCATCCAATCAAGAAGACCCACTTGTATTCAATAGTGGGAGTGGATATGGATTTGACCCTCCTAGAGCAATCTACATGGAGGATCTCAATCAAGAGCTTAACCCACCAGGATCTTCATGTCTAGGGGTCGATGGTGAGTCTAACAAGGAAGAAACAGGAACTAAAAAGACTTGTAATTCTCCATCATCAAAATAAGACTGGGTTGAGAGGGATAGAGATTCTACAAATGGACCAGAACGGACCTAGGCTGCATCAAGCTACAGGGTAGGAGAAAGGGTGACCTCAGAGTAGGGAGGAGGATTCGAAATTTCACTAAATGGGAGAGCCATTAGGGAGAGTAAGAGAGCCATAAAAAATGTAATTATATTATATTAAAATTGAATCATACATTAGCATGGTCCCTTGAGAGATTTAAAATAAAGGTACTTAAGATATTATTGTTCACAAAAGTTTATATATTGACAACAGAGATTCAAAAATACTAGTTCCAAAAAGTATCAAAATTATGCAAAGCTAGATGATATAACAAAACACATATACTACAAATATTTGTATAAAATATTTTCATCTACATTGAAGAAATCATAATGAATAGGTACCTTCACAAGCAAAAAAATTACTTAAGTTAGAGATTATGAAAATGAATGTTCAAATATTGCTATGACAGTTTTATTTTTTTCTACCAGTAAGCATACTAGTTTGAAAAGGCAACTAATATTTCTTGATAAACATAATGTTATTTTTCTTTGTGAGTGTGAAGATATAATTTATTTATAAATACTTTTAAAATAATATAGTATCTGAAATGTCCTCTTTATATGTTGGAATTATATTTTAGTTAAGTCTAGAAAGTTTTATTCAAGGATAATTTTATGCAAAGTACCATCAAGTTTTCAATTTTATTTATGTATAGTGCATGTTGATATGAGTATAATATGGTTACTTGACCATTTTTTCAAATGAATGAAATCATTTATTGGAGGAGAATCAACTAAAATCAACTAACCACAATCATTATACGATCGTTGAAATAGAGATGCATAAAAAATATTTGCTTTTAATAGTGTTTTGATCTTGGAAACAAAATTTTTGAATGTCACTATAAAAACTAACATAGATGTTGAAATTTATTGAAATAAAAAATAGGGGAAATTGAATAAATAATTGCCTCAATATTTTATTGTTTTAAGATTTATAAATGTGATTTTCTAAACTTGTCATTTAATAAATCAAAGAAAGTCAATTGGCTTGCAAGAAGTAAATAAGTGTCTTTGAGGCCATTTATCATAACAATATTGAAAATAACTATTGGTGCATCTATCAAACTCAATAATTATTTAAAGTTAGGGTAAATTTTTTTGTAATTTTCATATATATATATATATATATATATATATATATATATATATATATATATAATCTAATTTATTTTTATTCATCATTTTTGATCTTATTTACTTCTATTAAACATGCACACATGCATACTATAATTTATTCAAACACTAACTATATATATATAGATAGTTAGTGTTTTGAAAAAATTATAGTATGCATGTGTGCATGTTTAATAGAAGTAAATAAGATCAAAAATGATGAATAAAAATAAATTAGATGCTTGAGTAATAATTTTTAATGTAACCAATGTGATGTGGGTGAGTTGTTAAAGTGACATGGTTGTTTCAAGCACCACCCAAGATCAAATATCGGTATGGTATCAGAGGCTAGATATGGCCACTCATTGGTATTCTTGGTCTAGTTGTGGTTGATCATTGGTATTCTTGGTTTGGTTATGGCTAATCATTGGTATTATCAAGCCAATTGTGGTCATTCATTAGTATTCTTGGGCTAGTTGTGGCCATTTTTGATAAATCTGGTATATGTGATAGATGATCACTTGGAAATCTGAACCCCTGATTGTGTCATAGACCAGTTGGAGTTATAATCAAAAAATAATAAATAACTAAAAAATTAATTTTTATTGTAGACATGTCATCTTCTAATTCACCATCCTTTAAATTAAGTTCACATTAGTTTTAAAAAATTGGTAACCAATAACAATGGCTTCAAATGAGCCCACTAAGAATGTGTGATTTTCTTTTACAATTTATTGTATCGTAGTGTCTGGAGTAAGCCTATGATTTTTGAAAACTTTTTTGATATTTTAAAATATTTTTTTCATATTTAATGCAAGGCATAAATCAACATTACCTCTTTCATATTGATATTTATTTTTTATTTTAAACTTTTTAATGTGAACACTAAAGTCAGGAAAGAGGTGGAAATAATTTCTCTATCAAAATATTTTTTATTTTTATAGTTACTATAATTTGGACATTATTTTCCATAATATATGCATGAATTATCTCTACATTTTGTGGTGAATTTAGATTCTTTGTGAACTAGGACCATAAATTACCAACACTTCTTTTAAAAAATGCCAAATGTTTTTGTAGAGAGGTTAAGTATTGAATCTAAGATATATTTCCTTGTGTTGGAAATGTAAGCATAATTTACAAACATGAAGTTTTAGTATAAATATTTTACAAGAGATACACTACAAAGGACTTATTGAGGTGGAAGAAGTCTAGTTTTCCTTATAGCCTTTGTAAACAAAAGGTATAAATTAAAATTGGCCTTATTACATATAACATGGCATGAGTAAAAAATTATTATTTTGAAATTTTTGCCTCTTCTATTTTTATTCTTTTTTCATTGATTTTATCTAAGTCAATGTTTTATATATTGCCAAAAACATAAAAAAAAATATCATGGAAATATAGTTAAGAGAATGAGGTATGGATTAAAAATAAACATGCATGAATTTATTTAGGATAGATGTATTGATACAATGTTATACTATTTAATTTAAATTTATTTTTTGTTACATAGTATTATGATGTATAAAGTTAAGAAAAAGGTAATTTGTAACATCTTAACTTTTTTAGGAAAAAATCAAATAAATTCATTACCATTTTGGTGATTTTTGCTTGGTTTTTTGAATATCGTGGTTATCAAACTTGTCTAAATCCATGTTTAGTTTCCTACAACCAGTGTGACAATGTCTTGAACACAATGTTTTTGTAAAAGAACATAAATGAATGACCAAGATAAAATGTTGAAAATTACTATTTTTCCTACGGTTCCTATGTTTTCTCCATTTTCTATTGATTATTTTTGTATGCAAGTTTTTTCTACCAAATATTTTTTTTTGCATTTGTGATATGTTAGTAAATATGAATATATTTATTTTATATTTATACAATAAAATAAGTAAAATGAAATAAATTGATGTATATGCATAATAATAAAATAAAATATAAATTATTGTATCTATTGAATGTGTATATTTTGTGGCAATTGTGACATTATATGTGATATGGAATTATTATTTTAATTAGTGGTCTATAGACACAGTAAATTGAAGGAAATGTATAGTTACCAATCCAATAGGCATCAAATACATTGAATTATATGTTATTTACATTTATGTTTGTCCAAAAAGGGTCTATGATAGTCCTTGCATGTGTTGTTGGCATATATTCTATCAGAGAAAAAACATGTTTATACATGTTGTCAAATAGTTATTTTTTAAGATTTTTCTGTTAAAACATGTTAATGTTAAGAGTATCTCGTAAGTTTTATTTTTCTATTTAATGAAAAACTATATGTGATTTTTTCTATGAACTTTAATATATGAATAAGTGGGGTAAGTGTGGTCAGGTGAACTATTAGTATTGGTACATTAAAATACAATAAATCATGTGTGATAATATCCATGTTTGAGGTAGTACATGTTTTAATGTTTTTTCAAACAATGTTTTTTTAATAACATGTCATAATTCCATGGAGATTTATTGATGGAAAGCAATGGAATTTTTTAATAAAGATTTTATTTCTTAGTGTTTACATAGTCTTAATTTCTTGTAAACACAATACATATGCTTTCATGAGGTCATAATCATTGACTTTGTTTTTGAAGTGTAATTTTAAGCTTCATATATTCAAATATCATATTACATAAATATTAAAACTTCAAAATCCAAGGTTTTAGAGTGGCATCCATCATGTATAAGTTTTTAGCATATGCATTGCAAATGTGACTTTATTAGACATGACAAAATTTTCCTCATTTAATTCTTTTAAATGATGCAATTATCTTATTATTTTTACATGAGAAAGAGAGTATAAACAAGACCATGGCATTTGAATCCAATAGGATCAAAACCTAATCCATCCATTGTAATGCCTTGTGAGAGAGATCCAACCTTGATGAACTCTAAATATTCCTATTAATATGTTATTGACTTTTATCCCTAAAAAAACGTCTCAGTGAGGAATAGGAAAAGGAAAGAAGGGTATAATATAGTCTTATTGCTAATATTTTCCCAAAAAAATTAACTTTTCATTACAATTTTTAACTTCTAGAAAAATCCCATCATCCATCAGATCAGCGAATGAGATTTTCATATTTAATGGAATGCCAAAAAAATCTACTAGTTTTAGGAGTTCCCATCTTACCTATCAATCACAACATCTATTTTCCTCACTCACCATAGCATCAATAGCTTTAGAAAACATATCCATATAAAGCATTATGCCTTTATTGAGAAAATTTTGAAGTTAAGACACATTCATCAATAAAATGCACATTAATGAGATGACTAACATCTAACAAAGTGAAGGATAGATAGATAGATAGATAGATAGATAGATAGATAGATAGATAGATAGATAGATAGATAGATAGATAGATAGATAGATAGATATAATTTTCTCTTATATTTTAGTTGCCTCTAGTAGATAACCATAATCACTATAAAAATCACAATAAGATAAGGAGAAAGATGAAAACCCTATTACATATAGCTCTTCTAATGAAAGGCCATGGTGTCTCTTTTATTCATAAATTATCTATTTTTATAGTGTAATGCATATATCTATGTCTTATTAGTTGAATAGAAAGGTTGAATTGATAAAATCAGGACAAAATCAACAAAATGTTACTAGAAAATTATGCATCTATGTTTAGAGATTAAAAAAACTAACTTTTACTGAGCATAGCAATATAGGTCTAAAAATTAAATATATGGAGACTCATATTGTAATGTCAACAAGACTTAGTAGATTAGAATGAGAATTTAGGAGCATTAATTTACTAATTTTATTGGTTTACTATTTATAGGTCTTTCAAAGAGTACAACTTATAACTAGTTAGTGTACCTCTTAGCAAAAAATCAAATCCTTATTATCTCCAGCATATAAAGGTTTTTATATTTGTTTTCATAGCTAGGCCATATTATAAGATTTAGTTCAACTTAGATTAGGGTGATTGTGATGAGGATGTGTCTGAGGACAACATGCACCATGATGATGAGACCTAACCATCATATATGCAATAAAAGTGACATTCTCTATGCATTATCCATAAACCCCTTAAGGAATAAAATCCTCATCAATAATTCCCTTTAGTTTCATTTTCTATTATTGCTTTGAATGATGGTTCATAATTTTAACAAAATAAATATATTTGATTATAATTATTTCAAAAACACCAACAGTCTATGAGAACACAAAAGTAACAATACAACCATTCCAACCACCCTATGGGTTTATTCATGCTAAAACAACCCCAAATAATGAATTAAAAAATATTATATTAGAATTAATTATGTTCATAGTACAAATGGATCTATGTGTAGGGACTTCTACACACTTCTTGATGTGTGAATGTGTCTTTCTATTTTACACACCAATGTGCAAACAACCAATAACTAGAATAGGTCACTATAGATTCTTAAATAGAGATAAACATCACTAGATGGTTATATAAGGAGGAAAATTTTGCCATTATAAGCATACAATTTAGGATACATTAGTGTGTGGGTCCACATTGATACAATCAAAACTCTACACCACCAAGATGTCTTTCTGATAGGATCATCTAAGGGTCTTTAACCCCAAATAAGTATATCATTCTCCCTAGTGAATCCAATTAATGGTTAAGGGAAATAGATATTTTTTTTCATGATTGTGGCACTAATCATATGATAATAAATATCTTTGGTTAGTCCACATAGTCAATATTAGAAACCTGAAAAGAATAGTTAATAATTTCTAAGATTGTTTATCTATTCATACAATGAAATATACAAATCTAAAAACTAGAAACAATGTAATAGTTCAAATACAAGGTTCTAAAATTTTAACAAAAGAATCATCATACTAAGATATGCTTAGACAAAGATTTTAAAATATTCAAAAATCATCAAGCAATATTCACAAGACTATTTCCAATAGAAATACAATATAAACTTTTTAAACACTTTAATTCTTTTAAATTTTGTGCAAGCAAAATCTATGTGTTCATGTTATCCCTTTTTGGCCATTTAACCATGATCACTACTTGGAAATCAATGCACCATGGTTTATTTATTTTGTCATGACATAATGAAGATGTATTTTCATTTGATTTAGTATCCTAATGTTACATGAGTCCTGATAGTTCATATTGAATATGGATACTACCCCATAAAAGGCCATCACATCAACTTTAAATAATTAACAAAAAATTAAATTTGAATCACACGTTCTATATTCTCAACCATCCCACATGTCAGTAAATAGAGGTATTAACTCTATTTTCAATCTACTTATCCCTTTTTTTTTAAAAAATCATGTTTATTAAGTATTAAAATATTAAGGTTAATCGAAACCATAAGCAAATGTCTCAACAACCATACTTATATTCTACATTATAATATTTAGAATTTTCTAATTCCTTATTATCTTAACTTGATTTTAAGTTGAATATTCAACCAAATTATATAAATCACACATTAATATCTTCTATATGCTTCACCACACACATAGAGAAAATTGATAAACCATATACATACTTCAATGCTTCCAAATGATGCACTATACCTTTCTTTCATTAATGTATTATTACTTTTTAATGAATTCATAAGAACAAAATTAGACAATAAGCCTCTTAATCAATGTATACAATAAAATAGTAAACTTCAATACTCATTTATTTGTTAGGATATCTTAATGCCCAAAAAATGTAGTAATAATAGTATATGTTTTAGAATGAATCCTAATTTCAACTATTACACTTAGTGCATAAGATTTTTATTCATACATAGGCCGCAACTCAACATCATTTTTTAGTAACATTATTTTATTCTTAAACAACTTAATAAAAATTCTAATATTGATGTTTAAAAAGTTATTTCCATAGAATGCCAATCATCTAATTGAAATAATGGTATTACATTTAAACATAACTATTACATCCCAAAAAGTTTCAACATCTATTTCAACAGTCGACTCAATGATATATTCCAATGCCTTAAAGCAACTATAATCCATACAAAATTGATTAATATAATAAAATAGAACAAATAATAATTAAACTTTCATCTTTTTTACTGTTTCATGTTACAATTTTGGTAACCATGCATAGCCTTAATGCACTTCCCTTAAAAAAGATAAGAGTAACAACCAATAGTAAAACTGACACATCCCTATAGGGGTTAGTCCTTTGATCAACATCAAGATCCATACCACCATGGCTAACAAAATTTGGTTGAATAGTAATATGTCATAACCTAATATTTGACTCTTTTTTATAGACATTATTATATGTATTAATATTTTTTTAAAGTACTAAGCATCTGATGCTTATATATAGATACTAATTTGATGTTGTGATGAAATAGCATACTTTGATCATATATATTGATGATGTCATCAATATAGTCTTATATTTTGATGTTTATTCAATTCAGATTTGCATGTATATATATTTTTTATGTAGAACAGATAATGTTGATACCATGTTTTAGTGGTTTTAGGGCTCACAAGTACATGAGCTAGGTTGGTGGTGGATTTTGACAATTAAGGTAATAATGATGGAGGTAATGAATAGCTAAGTAACACCAGCACTAGATAAAAATAATGATAATGAGCCATCTAGTCCTTGAGTATTTGTAGCATTCCTAATGTCTCTCTTTTTATCTTATTTTATATGTTTAATCTTGATTTATATTTTTAACTTTTTATTTCACTTGATTATGGTTGTGTCTGCATTCAGTTTTTATTATTTTCTTTGATTGGTGTCATATGTGTGTTAGATTAGTGATAAGTTGCCTTTTTATATCAGCTATCAATTTTATTTATTTTGGCCTCTAAAGGACTCAAATACTTTAAATATCATATCAAGCTTGTTAACTTATTGCCCACCATGGATTATATTGTGAAAAAAATTATTTAATCTAAGTCTTTTTATCTTAGTTTTATTACCAAGAGACCTCAATAAAGTTAATGTCATGAATTATAATGGAATAAGACTCTATAATGGTCTTGATTTAATAAATCCATGGGCAAGAAATAACCCATGTATAATGTTATCTATTAAAATAAATTCTTGTTGGCCATGAGGACCATAAAGGAGTTGTGGAATTTTGTCCATGTATTATAATTAAAATAAAAACAAAAATAAAGTATATCTATTTAAACATAATAATAAAAAGAGGAAGCAAAAATTATAATTTTAATGATTAGGAAAAATAATGGTATTAAGGGTTGACTCTTCACCTAAAAGGAGTAATTGATTATTTTTCTTGAAAAAATGTCATTTTGTTGTGTTGGCTTATGAAAAAACCTTGAAGGGAAAATGGTGGTTATGGAGAGTAATGGAGGCTTGAAATTCATCCCATTAGGTTTTAATGGCTTATAATAATACATGCCTAGGTAGAAAAAAGAAAATGAGAGCAAGTCATGGAAGAAATGGATGGAGTTGGACAAGTTTTTTATTTTTGTGAAAGGTAATCAAGAAAAAGTTTATTTTCTTCTTCATAGGGCAGATTTGTGCCAAGTAAGTGATGCATTTTTTATTTTTGATAGAGTTTTGTTTTTATATGGCTATGAATAAGGTATTAAAACTCTAGTTGTTTATTTTATTTTATTTATGGCTAGAAGTGTTGCCTTAAAATGGTGTGTTGGGTGTTTTTTGTGTTGTATCTATTTAATGGTCAAATGGTTACATCTTTTCTACTATATATTTTAGAGATATTGGGTTTTTATTATTACCCTGGGTGTATATAAATTTTACCATGATGGTCCTTATGAGTATTATGTAAAAATATGGCACCATAGTTAAGCTTGTATAATTCTATTTTAGCTTATTTTGATTGGATTTTGGTGCATTTAAAAGTATTGGTGAAAAAGTGTTATTTTCCCTTATTTTACCTCTTTTATTTTTCTTACTTGGGTTTAAAAATGATTGATCTAGTTACTTTACTCTTGGTTTAAAAAAAAATTGTAGATTTGGGTATTTAATTTTATGTTAGATGCTTGATAGATTTGATAGGCCCATTTATGTAAGTATAACTTATGAAATTCATGGTGTAGTGTTGTTGGATTCATCGGAGCATGATGTTAAGGTTAATATATTTATGATGTGTAACTATTGTATATTTCTCAATGATGGTTAAAAATATCTTGCTCACACTTTCATCCAAAGATCGAATGCCTAACTCCACCACCCAGTTGATGGTTAGGGTGGTGAGGGCCACCAATTGGTGGGCTCATAAGATAGGTTAGGTCAATGTGTGTGGATAATTTTGTGGATTCTCTTTTATTATAGATTTGCATGATGTGGTTGTCATTATTCTTATTTGGTTGAAGTGAATATAAATTTTCATGTAGTATGTTTAGAAATCACTCTTTGTATTTATTATTCCTACAACATCTTCTTGAAAATGTAAAAGAATATATTGCATTTTATTATATAAACTCAAAATTGAAGTAGTTACTACTCATAAATTATAGAGTGATATCAAAAATGATTTCTAGGATTTATTCTCCTCTATTTAACCTTCAAAACACATATTTGAAGTATTTTTTTATTGAGTATTAAGAAAGAAAATTGAATTTTAATGACTATATTTTTTTATTTAAAAATAGAAATATGTTTCAGTAATAAAATGCTCTTCCTGTAGCATGATTTGGAAGTTATTATTTTTACCTATTAATCTTGTAGCATCCACTTATAATGTAAAAATTTATTCAATTTTAGTATACCTTCATAATTATGTCAATGGCAATATATGGGTATGAGTTAAGTGTTCTTGATTGTCATGTTTGAGTCACTTTTAATCCATCATTTCATTATTTGACACTATAAATTATAGTGTTATCATGAATATTAGTATGAAATTTGGATAGTGTTGATATTCAGTTAATAAGACAAGAGAATAGTACATAGTGAGAAACATTCATCCTAACTGTGATATTGCAAAGTTATTTATCACATTATTTTGATATAAGCTTATAGGAAATTAGATAATGTTGTTGTGGCTTTATTCAATGATAATTTTATCTTGTTGATAACTGAAAAAAACTTTTTGGTATTGGCTTGAAAAAATTGGTGGCATGATTAAACAAAGATATTTCAAAACTTTATGCACTTTTGTGCATGTGCATAACATGATTTGAATTAAAGACAAAACTGATCCTATAGGATACTTGGTAAAGATTATATTTCTTTGGAATTATTGACTTATGATAAATAATAATTAGTGAGCTACAATCAAGTTAAAATGAATTTCAACTGATTATTGGCTGAGTGTATAAATTTTTAATGTGCTAAAATTTAATTCCTGAGTTATGTGATATGTTGATTTTATTATTTATATGGATGCAATAAGTGTTGTTATTATTTTTGTATGGCTGTAAAAAGTGGTTATTGGTTTTAATTATATTGTCTTTGGTATTGGTAAGTGGCCCTAAGGGGTAGATTATCATAATGCTATTGTATGAATTTCTTGGGTATGGGTTATGCATAATAAATTATTCATAATTTTTAAGAGGAAGGTTGTTAATAAACTAGCAAGTTTAATTCATTCCAATACAATTATAAAAGAGTGTGTGATTGTGAATCTATGCATGCTTGAATCAAGTGATTGACATTCATGAAATTTCAAAAATAAATAGTTATATATTTAATCATTTCATTTAAGTTGTGTTAAAGTTCTTGATATTGTAGTCATGCTTTTTTATCTTAAGAAGGATTTGGAAAGTTGGTATTGCAAGCTTGATCGGTGTTATGCATATAGATATTGAAATTTTGGACTTCCTTAAATAAATTAAAGCATGAGTATATGATTAAATCATATCCCAACTTATGTCTAGTTTTAAGTGTAAAAATTAAACATGGTGCAATGATCCTTAAATTTATGAGATCTTGATATAAATATCCGTATAAGATAGTACCATTACATATATCTTATATGTATTAAGTTTAAATGAGAAAATATATCTTTGAAAGATTATACATTCTTATATAATGATGTATACATGCTTTGTTTTGACTGATCTAATTATGATTAAGATCTAAATTTATTTGTGTAATGATTCTTTTACATTATAAGTCTTAGATTTTAAATGCAATGTTGTATGTTTTGATTACTTGAATATTTAAAATGGTATATGAAGGGATTTTAAAAACCTTTATTATCATTATCTTCACCTTTAATAGTGTTCACATGGTTTAATGACTAGATACTCAATGCTCCTTCCAATTATCCCAAGTGAGGTATGAATTATTTTACCTAAATTATTACCTTGATTTACATAGGTGGAGTCTCTTACAGAGGGTAAGGAAATCTAGATGGTCCTATTGAAATGATGTTTTCTCCTATCATTTTAGGTCTTATATTTATAGACTACATGACTATACCCCTTAAACTACATGTGTTTCTTAGAGAAATTATCTTTCTTATAAAATCCTCTAGGGGTAATCACCCTAATTAAAGGAATTATACATGCATAATTCCACTTGCACTTTGAATGAAGTGATGCTCAAAAAAAAATGGGGTCATTTTACCTGGTATCAAATCCTGTGCTCTAAAATTTTTTAAAGAAGAGGCTTCTTAACTAAAAGAAAGATCTTAGTGCACTTTATATTCAAATTGAGTTTTTTGATACTATGCTTATTATGTATCTACAAATGGAATGTGAAATAGGCACTATTTCATTTTTTAACCCTATGGAATCTTAACCCTTAATCAAAATATGTTGATCTCTATAGTCTTGGTTGAAGTCAACCTTTTCTAAATTTAGGCTATGTTAATATGGGTCTCGCTTGACTGTCAGCTGACCTATGTGGGTGGGTCAGTATGAGTCAATATGATAAAAGACCACTATTAGAATTTAGAACAATTATTTGATAATTGTTGTAAATTTTTTTGGGACACTAAGTCCTTGAAGGGTTAAGAGATTACTTATGCCTAGAAAGATAGTTGAAGATAGAGTGTACTTGATTTACTTGAGTAAATCATCTGGTTTTAAAATCTTTATTAGTTAGGGACTTATTTGAAATTTTTGGGTTGATAGACTCAAATGGTTGTTGATTACCATTACCAATCCATTGAATATGTATTAAACCAACTTAATAATAAGTGTTGAAAGATAAGGACCTTAAAATGAACTTTTGATTATCAAGACCACTTCGTGAGTTGTATGAATATTGACTCATTTTTTGGTGGGTTATTAATTTAAGAATTACTCTCCCAAATATTATATTAGACTAAGTTATAACTAGAGTTATTCCATAGCTCTTATATGATTTATTTTGTTACCTTCTCTCTCTTATTAAGTGAAGACTTGACTAAAATTAGTAGGCCTTATTTTTTTTCTTAAGGACTTAATTGGCATCTTGGTGAAGTTGGTCTATTGTGATTCTTTACATGTTAATTATATTTACCTTAAACTAATAAACTAATTTTTGAATTAAAGTTATCTTAAATTAATACCTTTGTTGTTGAATATAATCTTTGTAGATAACAAAGGAATAAAATATGAATTAAGGCTTATCAAGTTAAGTGAGTTTAGAATGGTATCTCAGCTCATTATTGGGATTTTTGTGAAATAAGTATAAGCTAAGAAAGAGCTTTGTTTCATGACTAGTGTTTGTGAAGCATTCTTTTGTCCAAGGCAGTAAATTTTTAATCGAGACCAAAAAGGTTTTGTTGACTGAATATTGATGTCAAATATGATGGGTTCCTTTAATCATCTTGGAATTTATAAAAATGTTGGGTCTTGGTGCATCCAACATAATTAATGATTATTATGGGTAAAAATTTTATAATATTATATTCATATGAATTGAATACTTTGGTGTAAAATATGCTCAAATGCATGAATTATTGCACTGATATAACACTATTATGATGAATGGTATTTAGTTGAGTAAGACAACTCAACATGTATAATATGTTCATAATTGGGCAAAGTTTTTCTAAGGTAAATCTGCCCTTGAAAGGTGGTGTAATTAAAAAATAAATGTAAAAAATTGTTAATAAAGCTTAATGAGGTAGTGTTAAAATAATTATAAAATAAGATACTGCTATTATTGATGATGTATCTTGGGTAATTAAAATAAATTTTATTTCAAAAGAGTAATTAATTATTGATTTTATGTATCTATTTTTTTAGCTATGGCAAGTATATGTATGTTTTGCTTACCTTTATGTATCATTAAAATTGACTGGTTACAACTATGTAATTTTCAAAAAAAAAGCATTATGACTAGTGTTTGGGTAGCACTATTGGGTCCAAGTGATGGACTTATACACAAGATCAGGAAAAAAAATTCTAGTTGGAATGCTAATATGGTTGGTTGATTGCAACCATCATGAAAATTAAAAGTGAATAAGTACTATGTTCTATGACATTGAGATATTGAGAAATTTTAGCTGAAAATAATGATTGTGGGAGTCTATAATTTTGATGGTATTAATATAACTTTCACTTTGAATCTTGGCTGAGTCCACGCTTCCCAAGGGCACACTATGTAGGATAAACAATAGTAGTCAACCATTCACTTGTTTGGGTAGGCCAATTGGGGGACTAGTGATAAAAATTTGTTGTTGGAATAAAAGGATAAATGTCTGGTGTCTGATGATGGATTGTTTAGACAAGCCCTCATATGATACTTGAGGTATGACATCTATGGAAGGATCAAAGGTATGATTTAAGATTGGAAGGCCAAATGGGGATGAATGTGGTTACCTTACTTAGGCATGTTATAATGTTTTGGGGATATTTTATTATTATCATTTAGTGTGAACCATATATCCATGATGTACAAACACTATTAGGAAATTTTTTAGAACTCATGGAGATAGATTTTGGGCCTTATTAGAACACAACTTTTCTTGAAGGAAGGTGATCATAATTTGAGATCCCTGTAACTAAGCATACTATTATAAATGATGGATATTTGATATCATCTAGGATGGCATCTAAACATCAGATGGATAGATCAAATTCATGGACCCTTGTGCCTCACTTGTAAGTGTGCTTGTGTGTTATGATGTGAAAATACCCTTGACATAAATTATAAAAATTAGTAAATAAACATGTGTATCCTATTCTATGTGATTTATTTATTACATGTAAAATTGTTGTATGTTGTGTAAACCTCTATGTTATATGTGATTATATTATACCATATAACTTTGTAACTTGTTTATGTTATCAAACATTATTTCATAATTATTTTATGTATATGTCATATAAAAAATGTGACTTTGTGTTATTAACTCTTTATATGAATCAATGTGATCATGAACTACCTTGTGATATAAATTTTTATTTTTGAAAGCAACCTCTATTAATTAAATCTACCAGGGTATAGTATTGTATTATGTGGTGTAATCCTACATCACTACTCTAGTGATGAGAAATAATTAAAGTGTGAGGTTAAGGGTGATAAAACAATATATCCACATTGATTTAGACTGGGTATGGGTTAGGAATTGGAGTTTATTATAGGATGAAAATCTACTTTTTCCCTTTGTATGAGGTAGTTGCTTGATTCATTCGGTTGTGTGTACCATGTGTGTCACAAGTTGTTCATGGGATCTTCATACATAATGGTTACATTATAGATTAAGTGTTACCTTATCCACCTCTTGAAAGTTTTTGTAAAAATAACCTATGTGTGAATCTCTTGATGTAGCCTTGTGAAGCATTAATTGGTCCTGTAAGTTGGATTATTATGCATTATATCAAGGTTATACTTGTTGTAATGTAAGAATATGTTGGCTTGTAAATGCAAGCATGTTATGTTATAAATGAATTTTTTTCTATGAAAGAATATTATTTAAGAGATATTTTGATCTATTTAAAGGCATGACTAGCATGTATGCCTATGCTTAGAAGGGGCAATGTAAAGTTCTAATCAAGCAGTTTTGAAATTTTTGGGTGTTACCAAGAAGTAATTATAAAATGATGGTGGGATTGAAATCCCTATAGCCATCATATGAGCTCACAAAATTAGTTGAGAACATGTTGAAAACCTTAAGGGTTGCATGTGAGATCCTATGATGGTCTCTCTAATATTTGGTGTGGTTGGTGTGGGATATTGCACTAACTCATGAATGATGCAAATTTTATAAACCATAGTAGTATGGTTGGCTAGGTGTTAATTTCATTTTGAGATAAATGACAATAAATTATGTATAAAGAATAATTGAAAGTGGTGGAAAGACCACATAATAAGTATGATTACTATAATATTTTATATTTTATGGTGAATATTACAAAGTTATGTTTGGGACATAACTAATTTTTATGTAAAATACCTCATATTTAGCTATTTTGTGTTAAATCAGCTGTTGTCATAAATTACAAGTTGGTAATTGAGAAAAAATATTTAATCTATTTCAATTTCAATTATAAAATTACTAGTTTCTTAAACATTATGTCTATTTTATGATGGAAATTTTAACATGAAACTATTTTAGTTTCAAAATTTTGATTCTAATTTTCGAAATCATGTTAAAATTCTATGAGAGAATGTAGAAATTTAAGTATGTATGAGTGCTACAAAACATGACCTTTACTCATATGAGGTTAAAAATGTCAAAAAGGTTGCAGTATAATTTTTATTAGATGATTTTATTTGATCATTTCTCCATTGTTTATGAAAATTTGTGAATTTTTATGTAAGAAAGCATGAAATAATGATTCTCTTATTTTAAAGATTTAGATTTTGCACTTGTTTTCTATGATTTTTGTAAACTGGTATACTATTAAAATCAGTAGATGATTGATCAGACTTTTAAAAGGAGCAAAGAGATTTAGAAATTCTTGGTACAATGAGCCTATTGAGTGAAATAAGGGCCACATGGGAAGATACATAGTTGTTTAAACAACACTATCCATAGATATTTTGATTTGTCGATAGGAGGGCTCCTCATTAAGTGGAGTAGGATGTCATAACCTACTATTTGACTCTTTTTTATAGACATTATTATATATATTAGCATATTTTCTAGTACTAATTATATGATGCTTACATATAGATATTGATTTGATGTTGTAATGTAGTAACATACTTTGATCATATATATTTATGATATCATTAATATAGTCTAATATTATTTATGTTTATTCAGTTTAGATTTACATGTATATATGTTTTTCATGTAGAGAAGATACTATTGATGTCATGCTTTGATGGTCACAGGGCTCATAGATACATGATCTATTTTAATGATGGATTTTAGTAGTTGGGATAATAATGGTGTAAGCAATGAGCATTTGGGTAACGCTAACACTAGACAAAAAATATAATGGTAATGAGGCATCTAGTCTTTGAGTAGTTGTAACATGCTTGATGTCCCTCTTTTTATCTTGTTTTATATGTTTAATCTTGATTGATATTTTCACCTTTTTATTTTGCTTGATTATGGTTGTGTTTGTATTTAGTTTTTATTATTTTCGTTGATTGGTATCATGTGTGTGTTTGCTTAGTGATAAGATTCCTTTTTATTTTAGCTATCAATTTTATTTATTCTAGTCATTAAGGGGCTCAAATACTTTAAATATCATATCAATCTTGTTAACTCATTGTCCACCATGGATTATATTGTGATTAAATTTTTTTAATATAAGTCTTTTTGTCTTGGTTTTATTATCAAGAGACCTTGGACAGGTTAATGCCACACAGTATAATAGTGTGGGACTCCATAATGGTCTTGATTTAATAACTTTGTGGGTAAGAAATAATACATACATAATGTTATCTATTAAATAAATTATTATTGGCCATGAGAAACATAAAGGAGTTGTAGACTTTTGGCCATGCATTATAGTTAAACTAAAAATAAAAATAAAGTATATCTATTTATACATAAATAATAAAAAGAGGAATCAAAATTCAAAAGTTTAATGATTAGGGAAAATAATGGCATTAAGGGTTGACTCTTCACCTAAAAAGAGTAATCAATTATTTTTCTTGAAAAATGCCATTTTGTTGTGTTGGCTTACGGAAAAACCTTGGAGGGAAAATGGTGGCCATGGAGAGTAATGGAGGCTTGAAATTCATCTTAGTAGGCTTTAATGGCTTGGAAAAATTCATGATTGAGTAGAATAGAGAAAAGGAGATCAAGCCATGGAAGAAATGGATGGAGTTGGACAAGTTTTTCCTTTTTGTGAAGGGTAATCAAGGAGAAGTTTATTTTCTTCTTCATAGCATAAATTTGTGCCAAGTAAGTGACGTATTTTAATTCTTGCTAGATTTTTATTTTGCTATGGATGTGTAAGTTTGAATTAATTCTATATTCTAGTTTAATTTTTATAAAATGCCTATAGGTTCAATAGGAAGTTGTGTGACTTCTCCATGAACTTGTAAGACTCTCAAAACTAGTAAAATCTTACAAAATTATTTTGTTTTGGTTTAAAATCAATTTAATGTTTGGATTTTCATACCTAGATGTGGCTGAAAATTATACTTGGTGTACAAAATTTAAAAATTAGTTTTATTATTGAAATGCCTTTGTGGATAAGGTATTAAAACCCTAGATTTTTATTTTATTTTATTCATGGCTGGAAGTGTTGCCTTAAAATGACGTGTTGGGTGTTTTCTTTTTTATGTTGTATTTATTTAATGGTCAAATGGGTGCCTCTTTTCTTTAGTATTTTTTTACAGTTGTGTTTTTATTATTGTTATTTTATATGATTTGGATTTAAATAAATTTGACCCTATTAGTCTTTATGAGTATTTTGTGAAAATATGGCACCATAGTTAAGCTTATATAATTATATTTTGTCTTATTTTGCCTATATTTTGGTGCATTTAGAAGTATTGATGTAAAAGTGTTATTTTCCCTTATTTTAACTCTTTTATTTTTCTTGCTTAGGTTAAAATGTGATTGAGATGGTTACTTTGCTCTTGGTTTAAAAAAATTGTAGATCCAGGTGTTTTATTTTATGTTAGATGTTTGATAGATTTGATAGGCCCATTTATTTAAGTGCAACTTATAAAATTATTAGTGTAGTGTTAGTGGCTCTATTGGGGCATGATGTTAAGGTTACTATATTTATGATGTTATGTAACTACTATACATTGCTCAATGATGGTTAAAAATATCTTGCTCACACTTTTTCCCAAAGTTCAAATGCTTGACTCCACCACCCAGCTAATGGTTGGGGTGGTTAGGGTCACTAATTAAGGGGCTCATAAAATGGGTTAGTTCAGTGTGTGTGGCTCATTTGGTGGATACTCTTTTATTATGGAGTTGCATGATGCGTTTGGTTCTATTCTTACTTGGTTGCAATGATTAAATGTTTTTCTATAACATGTTTAAAAATTACTCTTTCTATTTATTATTCCTACAACATCCTCTTACAAATGTAAAAAAATATAGTGCATTATCCATATAAACTTAAAATTAATGTAGTTTCTACTCATAAATTATAGATTGATAACAAAAACAATTTATAGGTTTTATTCTTCTCTATATAACCTTTAAATTGCATATTTGAAGTATTTTTTAATTGATTATTAAGAAAGAAAATTGGATTCTAATATGAATATATTTTTGTTATTTAAAAAGAGAAATATGTTGTAATAATCAAATTCTCTTCCTGTAGCATGATTTTTAAAGTTATTATTTTTACTTATTAATCTTGTAGCATCCAATTGTAATGTAAAAAGTTGTTTAATCTTAGTATACTTCTAGAATTATGTCAATGGCAATATATGGGTATGAATTGAGTGTTCTTGATTGTCATGACTGAGTCACTTTCAGCCCATCATTTCATTGTTTGACACTATAAATTATAGTGTTAGCATGAATACCGGGATGAAGGATGGATAGTGTTGATATTCAGTTAATAAGACAAGAGAACAGTATGTAGTGAGAAACATTCAGCCCAATTGTGATATTGTAAAGTTATTTATCACATTATTTTGATGGAAGCTTATAGGAAATTAGATAATGTTGTTGTCACTTTAGTCAATGGTAATTATATATTTTTGATGGCTACAAGCAACTTCTTATTATTGGTTTGAAAAAATTGGTGGCATGGTTAAACAAAGATCTTGTAAAACTTTATGTACTATTGTGCATAACATGATTTGAATTAAGGACAAATTTAAACCTATAGGATACTTAGTAAAGGTAGTGTTTCATTTAAATTATTTATTTATTATAAATAAAAATTGGTAAGCTAAAACCAAGTTAAAATGAACTTGAGTCAATTATTAGTTGGGTGTATGAATTTTTAGTGTGCTAGAATTTAATTCCTAGGCTATGTAATATGTTTATTTTATCATTTGTATAGTTGTATTAAGTGATTTTATTATTATTTTATGGTTTTAACAAGTGGTTATTTATGCTAATTATATTACCTTTGGTGTTGTCAAGTGTCCATAAGGGGTGGATATAGCATAATGCTATTGCATGAATTTCTTGGGTATGGGTTATGCATAATAAATGATTTTTAATTTTTAAGAGGAAGGTTATTAATACAACAAGTTTAATTCATTCCACTAAAATTATAAATGAGTGTGTGGTTTTGAATCTATGCATGTTTGAATCAAGTGATTAACATTTATGAAAGTTTAAAAGGAAATGGTTATTTATTTAATCATTTCATTTAAGTTGTGTTAAATAACTTGATATTGTAGTCATGCATGTTTATCCTAAAAAGAATTTGGAAAGTTGGTATTGCAAGCTTGATCAGTGTATTGTAAGATTAAGTTATGATTATATGATTAAATCATATCCTAACTTGTGTTTAGTGTGAAGTGTAAAAATTAAACATGGTGCATTGATTCTTAAATTTATGAGATCTTGGTATAAAGATCCATATAGGATAGTACCATTGCATAAATATTATATGTATTAATTTTAAATGAGCAAGGACATCCTTGGAAGGTTATATATTCTTATAGAATGATGTAGGCATGTTTTGTCTTGACTAATTTAATTATGGTTAAGACCCAAATTTATTTGTGTAATGATTCTTTTGCATTATGAGTCTTGGATTTCAAATTCAATGTAGTATGTCTTGATTAATTTAATATTATAAATGGTGTATGAATATATTTTTAAAACCTCTATTATCATTATATTCACCTTTAATAGTGTTCACATGGTTTAATGACTGGGTACTTAGTGCTCCTTTTAATTATCCCAAGTGAGGCAAGAATTATTGTACTTGAATAAGTACCCTAATTTACATAGGTGGGAGTCTCTTACATATGGAAAGAACATCTAGATGGTCCTATTGGAATGATATCTACTCATATTTAGTTTAGGGCTTGTATTTATGGACTACATGACTCTACCCCTTCAACTGCATGCATTTTCTAGAGCAATAATCTTTCTCATAGAATCTTCTATGGGTAATCACCCTAATTAAGGGAATTATGTGTGCATAAATCCATTTTCACTCTAAATGAAGTGACACTCAAAAAAAAAATTGGGGTTGTTTCATAATATGCAAATCATACTAATAGTGTTAACTTCTAACAAGTTGAATTAGATTTTTAACATGTAGACAAACTAATATCCATTTGAATTGCCTTAGGCAATAAGAATTCAATACTAAAATTAAATACTTAAACTAAGCTATTTGAAATTATAAAAATTATCATCAATAACTAAATATAGATTAGTCCATATAGAGTTAGAAACATATAATCCTTTAACAGACATTTGTTAACCTAGATCTGCATGCTTCTTAAGATAATTGAAATATAAGTATTAATTCCTAAATAATTATAACCCAATAAATTAAAATTACAACATAAGTGAAAAAACACACTCCTTTTCATATTTCAATGATAAATCAAGACACAGTGTTGTTGTACATACATCGAGAGGAGCTTCTATTTCAAAAGTTGAATCCTAATTACTATTCATGAATCAATCAAACTAAATAATTAACATAATAATGATCCTATATTGAGAACTAAAAATTTACATTATCTTAAATCACTACCAAATTATCTCATAATGTAAGCATGAAAATAAATAATGATTTAATATAAGTAAGAATGACTAAATGCATCTATCACTTGATCAATCAAATTCCAAAAAATCAACTATACATAAGAACATTTGCATCAAAACTAGAAACATGTCACCAACTCAAATTCAACGAAGAATACTTTTAGTAGAGTAAATACTCATGTCCAGTATTATGAGCCCAATTATGTTTGTCCCTAACCACCCTAACTATTGACTCAATGGTGGAAATCAACATATGGGCTTACAAAAAGATCATGATCATGTGATTTAATATTGAACATATAAATTAAAATGGAAACAATGGTCACACACCAAAAGAATAAGAGCAAGCAATCAACCCTAAATTAATTATTTAAATAAAATGGTTACTAACAATAGTCCAAACATTCCATTAGAATACGCATGTAATCACAACCATTAGCCTCTTACAAGAAATAGTTGTCACCCAAGCACACCAATCCATTTGACAAATTCAATGATGACTCACTCAAGGAATTCAATGGAATTTAGATTTAACAATAAACTTATAAATGAAAAAAACTCATAACTAAGAAAAAACAAGACAATATTCCAACTTTCTTGCAATTACAAAAGTGCCTTGATAGAATATCAACAATGCCAACATAATCAAGAAATGATTAGAACTATAACAGTCTACAAATGTCATGTTAAAGAGAGGATTATTTACTCAAGTAAATAAACCTAACCAAGCACACAAAATTCCATGAACAATGATGTAGGTTCTAGATTATTATTGTAAAATCATGTAGCTATGTATTTTAATGAACTAGCCACCTATGGTTGAAAAGTAACATCTCCTCAAAAACTAATCATACATGATTACAATAAATTCAATAGTGGTCTAAAACACCACACAAAAAAAATAAATCAAACACTAAGGTTCAATAAAAAAAGGTCCTTAAGTCCTAGCATTGTTTCAAATAAAATAAAACTAAAATCCAATCATAATACCCAGCAAACAAGAAATGATAACCTAGTATTCAACAAATCTTAACCAGCTAGGTTAAAAAAAGAAAGAGCTTATAGTGGTGTCATAAGTCAAGCCCAAAAAATCAAAATCACTAAAACAACGACAATATATCTCTACCCAAATACCTAGTGCTTGTTTTCAACCTAGGAAATGTTAATATTACTCAAAAATGATTACTAGATGAAGGTGGGTTTGCTATGAAATTTGATGAATTCACGGTAAACCAAAAATAGCTTAAAGTCATGAGGGTTTTACCCAAAATAAAATGGAACTTACAGTCCATCAACTATGTCAAATCTCAAAGCATTACTTTCTTAGATCCAATGTCATCCTTGTAGAGAAGGAAAATGGTTAATGCATGTCTCTCTACTTCCAACCATCACAAGGAAAATCAACACCCAACAACTTCCTTCTCTCCATAGAACCCATTTTCTCCTTGTTGCCATTAATGGCCTCTGTAATGAAAATAATCATTACTCAATATTCTACCATCATTTTTTCCCTAGGGTTCTAGCCCAAAAATAGTTAGTTTAAGGAAAGGCTCAATGCTTATTCAACACTCCATGCTCCAACTCAAGATTCAATTTTTTTCAAACAAAACCAAAAAAATAATGATCACAAAAAAAACCTAAAATAAAATCGATTGATATTCTTCATGATGCCAAGGGGGTAGGTCAATAATTCCCCATAAATCCTATAGCCATCATGGCCATCATGTCATCCTAGCAAAACAAGATCATAATCCCCTCCCAAGTCAAGCATGGATCAAATATCATGAACCCCTAATGGGTCAACAATATTTAAATTAGTCATGGCTTAACAAGCCTATAATTTAAATAAGTTAAATATGCCCCATAAAAAATAGTCAAAAATGATAATGAATCCCACACAAATCATATCCTATACAAATAGGAAAGATTAAATAAATAAATAACCAAACATGTAAGAGATGAAAATAACCAAATATCATAATATCAAACACAAAAATGCATGCATGTAATAAAAATCAAAACTTGCAATAAAAGACATTCAATTAGATAAAATTAAAAATCATCAACCGGTACTACAACATAATTGGAAAGATAATAAAATGGCTCAATATCTCATTATATTATTCTAGTTGTCGGTGTCAATAGACTTATCAATGTAACACCCAAGTTGTTGAAGTCCACCACCGAGCCTAACTCATACAACTTGTTCCTGTAATTTTGATAATGGACATCAGAAATATCTAAACATGGTATTATATGAATAACATAATGTAAACTATATATAATGTAATCATGATATAACAAATCATTTATAATCATCCACTATGGCATTATTCAACATAATATAATATAATATTAAGTTGTGAATTCAACATAATGTCTGAATTATAATCACATATGTAACATAGTCTAAATAAGTATCAAAATAAATAAATATATGTAATAAAAGTCTCATAAAAAATAAACAAATGTATCATAGGATTAAGTCATGACACATGCATGCTTACAAAAGTATAAAATAGCTCAAAGATAGATACAGGGCATAAAAAATTAGTTTCAAGTGATGTTATTTATTTTTGAAGAATAAATATTGTGTTCTTAATATTGATCAAGTATTCCTGACTTATTTGTTCTTATCTCTATAAAAAATGTTAGCATAGAGTCGACCCTCAAGGCTTGTCAACACATCTATCCCAAATATCACTTTAAGATGCATCATCAGTGTAATAGTCTATTCAACCTCCTCAAAATATTCATGCACTTCTCCTTATTTTGTCAAATCATATAGTTGTCATTTTATAGAAGACTTATATTAAATTCCCCTTACATGATGGACAACATTTAAGATTGGACTAAATAGTGTCTATAAGAAATTTACTTAACAATACCCATGACATATCCTATTCACATTATCCTCCTTACCCCTCATCCCCAATTCACATGGACATGGATGTGATTGTAGATGTGAATGTTAATGTGCAACCTCTTATTGAGAAACCTAAACTACCTAGACATATTGATTTATAGAGGTTATTTAGACCTATTTTGCAAAGTATTCTTGTGTTTCTTAATTAACACCCTAATTATGACATTCCATCCAATATTAATTTCATATCCCATGCCATGATAAATGGTAAAAATATCTTGAATAAAGCTAATTCAAAATTTTTGAGAGATGTCAATCTCAAGGCCCTTATCTTGGATTTTTTACTTACCACAATTATTAATAATGTCATTACCTTATTCAAAAATTTCTCATTGACTAGTAACTGATAGGCAAAGTTTGTTTATACCAAGATAAAATATATTTAAGCATTTTTAAATATATATGTTATTATGATATCCTATTATTTAGGATGTGTTCCTATCTTCTATTACTAAATATTCATCTCTCCTACAATCAATCCTCTAGTATCCTAATATTTATATATGACTTATTACAATAACTCATGTACACACACAGAGTCACCTAATTGCATGCTTGATAGAAATAAGTTGTATTATATAATCCTAACTCATTAACAACATTCTCCCCTTAGTACAAACATAGTTCAAATAGAAATGAATGAAATTATAAGAGAACTGGGACACACACAAGTTAGATATAAACAACATTGAATGGGAACATATCTCCAATCTAATAAGGGTATAAATCTAGTTAGTAATAAGGACATGTGTTAATATAAGATCATACACAAAATATTAAATAGGGGAAAACATGTTATCTAGGATCTAGAATTATGAATGGATAAACACGGTTCACAATGAGTTCAATCAAACTAAGTCATATTGACCTTTATAACAAGAAATTAGGGACTATAATGAGAATTATTATACTTATATTTATACCCCATTTTTTTTAAATATCTCAAAATAGGTTTCAATAATAAGTATAATAATTCTCATTATAGATGAGGAATGAGAATTATTATACTTATATTTATACCCCATTTTTTTTAAATATCTCAAAATAGGTTTCAATAAGATAAATAGGCCTATAAATATTTTTTGAATAATTTGCAATTTGGATGACTTTTGGAAACTGGTCAAAAGATAAAGATTTGGACACTACAATCAATGATAGTGTCCCTTTATGGTTGTTAGTGTCCAAAAGGCTAGAAAATAGGTATGGATCTAAAATTGATATTGAATAATATTTATTAGGTTTTATTATTTTTTTTAGTATAGGAGACCTAGGTCATCGAAATGATATAGATTGGACTAAGAGATAAGCATTTAGGCATAGTGAAATGGGGAATGTGAGTATTTTATTAGTAAGGAGGTATATAACTAAAGGGAAGAGCCCTGATTGATATTTTTTAGATGTACAAGACTGAGATGCTATAAATATTTAGTTTTAGTATCTACATTTTTCACCTTTTAATATGGTGATGTATAAGGGTGAAATTACTAGGTTAAAGGAAATAAATGCATATATTGGTGTGTAAAAATGCCTTACCTTTGGTTGAGCCCACTTTGAGTGATTTTTTAGTGTATGATCTATAATAAAGAGCATTTTATAGTGTAAATTAGTGCATATTATCTCAAACTTTAAATAATTCAAATGCTTGAGTAGACAAAGAGCAAGGAATGAGTACACTTGTGTGTCGATGTAACAATGTTACATCTTGATGCTTTGACTTAGTAAATATGCTTCCTTATGAACCAATAGAGTTTGAATAGGTTCAAACCTAAACCTTCAATATTTTGAGGTATATAGGAAGGTATTATGCGCCCAATCTAGTGTAAGGATGAGTTTTGACATGACCATTGATATCATTATATCTCAATCACACAACTTAAGTGTGAATATATATAATCTGATCAGGGTGAGTGATTTAATCAATTCATACTATAAATATAATAAGATTGGATGATTTAATCATTAAAACATATAAATATTGTGAGTTTTAATGATTTAATAACTTTAACCTATAAAATTAATCAATTATTGCAATAGAAAAGGCTCGATAACAATACATCTTAATGTACTCAGTGTGTTCTAGTGAATAGTATGACTGGTAAATTTTGAAATTATTTATGCAATATTATGGCATATAAAATTATAATATGTATAAACTACATTATATGTGTCATAAATCTAAAAAAATGTTGTTTAAAATCTATGTAAAATTGGTGCAATGTATAGGGCTCTGACCCAAGTCTATATCTGAATCATGGAACTGAATTGAAGATTGGGAAAGTGTGGAAGCCATGTATTTTTGTCATGCCCTCACTAAATTCTATATATACTAATAAATTTTATAATTTCATAGGTCATCTTTTTATGACATGCCCCAACTAAAATTAGGAAACTAATAAAATGTATAAGTGTAAAGGTTATACCTTTGTGACATGCCCCCATTAAAATCTAGAACCATGAAAAATGTGGAGGCCATGTTTATATGACATGCCCCCATTGATATTCCTACATTTTAGGTGAGTTAAATATAATATATAAGATACCTTACCTCAAAATTATAAGTTGCACACACACACACACACACACACACACACACACACACACACACACACACACACACACACACACACACACACACACACACACCATTTTAAAAGAAATCAAATAAGTACGTATTATTGGTAAAAATATTTATGTGGGGTCCTATAAACATTAAAATTATATAATATGAATTTATTCATGCAAAATTCTAAATTTTTCCTCATAACTATAAATTTATAAAACTTTGAATTATGAAAATCAAAACTTTCATGATTATTTTGAGTTATTTTGAATCTTGGGTTTTCATAATTCTTTCTGAAAATTTGGCACTTTGATTTATAGACTAGTAAAACTAAAGTTTTTCTTCCTACTATTCCTATATTTTCTATATGATCACAAGACTATTAGAAAATAATTTTTAATAATTCATGGTCTTGACCTACCCTTATTATATGATATTGTAACAAGTGGTGTTACCACATTATTTAGAGCCTTCAACTTTCATGAAAGTTTATAAGTCTTAGAAGTACCTAAGTTCTAAGACATTGAAAAGTGGAATTACTGTGTTTCATAGAGCCTTCTAAGTTTCAAATAAAATTCTAAGTGTTTAAAGTATCTAAGTTTATAAAACACACCATGTGGCATATTCATGTGAACCCATAAAAATGGAGGATTTGCAACAAAGTTAGTATTTTAATGGTTTTGAGATTTGGTGGTCTTGAACATTCAACACTTGGCATATTCTTGTTAACCTGGAACCTCAAAAGTATTAACATATTTTAATGGCCCTGAGCTCATGTAATCTAATGGTTTCAATCTTCCAATATAAAAATAGTTGACACTAGGCACATTTTTTATTAACCACAACTAAGGAGGGATTAAAGCAATGCTAATTGTTCAATGGTCTTAAGTATCTATGTTTATGAGCCCCCTAAGTCTTGAGAACACACCATGTGTCTATGTTTTATCCACCCGGAGTCATTTGAGACATAAATAGTTCAAACATGAAAATAACCATAGCTATGATCTATTGAGTTCTCATAGGCCCAAGATTACTCCACATGGCTTAATCACATTAACTATCAGCCCCAAAATATGCAAAGCAAAATTGTAAACATAAAGACCTAGTTGAGTGATAATTAAACAAGTATCACAATTTATGGGATGCATGGACAAAATAAGCATAATTTGACAATAAGTTAAATAAATTAGAAGCAATAAATTGACACATGTCACAGATGAGGTGACTAGACATATAAAATTAATGAAAGGTTACCATGTGGTAATATGAACCCACCAAAGTTGATTGACATATTCAAATTGAAATGGGAACAAAAATAAAATGTTTTTATTTATATTGATGACACACGAATGTATTCAAATCTCAGACTTTTGGGAAACATGTGTTAAATCTATGTGAAATCTAGTCATTATTCAATTACTCTATTGATTGAGCATTGTAATTTTGAGCCCTTAAGTGTCTAAAAATCCTTATTTTTCTTAGTGAACTTGTAAGAATGACCTAGATGATTTATAGAATAAATTAGAGCATTTAGATTGATATAATGGCCTCATCTTCAAAGTAAGCACATTTTCAATCCCCTTTCATGTATTCTTATACTGGGAGAATTGAATTATGGACATTATGTTCGACAAGAGTGCCTTTGACTGTAAATTCCCACTTTAATCAGTGCTTTGGGAGTGGAATCTCTAGTGTCTTAATTTGCATAGGACCAACTATATCAAAATTAAAAGTAATACATCAATGACCTAATACCAATTAAAATAATGGGACTTCATCAAGCAGCAATAAAACTAGAGATAATGCCTTACATAGACCTGCTTAGGGATTTATTTAACAATTAAACATTTTATAGAGATTTATTGCACCTTAGGAAAATAAAAAACATAACTACATTTATTTTTAGTAGGGTATTTGAAATATATCTCCAACTTCTAGTACTTGGGACTGCATATAACCAAGTATCAACTAATGCATGGCTTGAGCACAATATAGTAAAGGGAAAATTGAAATAATGGCTACTTAAAGGCCAGAGAATGAATCCTAATCGAGGAATTTCATTTAATTTTATTATCAAATTTAGACATGAGATTAGGATAGATATGGCTCTCCTAAACATATTATATGGTTTTCCAAGATTGGCATATGTATAGGCCAAATGGGTCCCTTTGTTGGACATTCTTTTCACTTCTGACAAGATAGTTGCCCTGGGGGAGTCATAAGTGTCAAACTCAAGACACAAATGTTCAATCATGAGCAATTGCTAGTTTATGGAAACTTTTATATGATGTCTTACTTACTAGATGTAGTATTAGGAATAGTTCACAACACACATGGGTAGCTATGGTAACCCTTAATAGAATACCTAGGTAATAGAATCTATGAATATTATTCTTTCATGTTTATATATAGATTCAATAATTAAATTCAAATTATATGTGAGGAAATATATCCTTAGGTATGTCAAGTGATCCATGTCACCTAGATGTCTTGGTTTTTTGAAAATCTAATAAAAAGCATTGGAAAAATGGGGTATTGCTAGAATTACCTTGACTATGTAGTTAGGGTAAATGAAAGCATAGAAACAACTCCCCTATTCCTACCACACCATGTCCTAGAAAAAAATTTAGATCAAGAGGTCAATTTTCAACTCTACAATAGTGTTGATGAATAACTTAGCCTTAAACATCAGGCCTACTATTATAAAACTCTTATGAGTATTGGACACTTCAATTTATGGCGAGGCCACACTTCAACCAAGTAGGGAAGGTCACAACCTATTACAATCTTAAGGTGGCCCAATATAGGGAATGGGACCCCAAGAATAAGATCAAGACATGATGCCATCACCTTAGAGAGAAGAAGGTGAACATTTTATATGGTCACCAAGAATATGATCATGATGATATTTTGATGAATGGATCAGATGATACTAAGGTGTGGACAAGGATGAAAAATAAGTAGATGTCTATAATACTAGCTCATGATCTTTAGTATAATATTAATATCACTAAATAATAAGCCAATTAGATGGAACAATAGGCACAAAGAGCATGGATATATCAGTGGCCTCTAATACAGTCTCAAGATCCAAAAGGGTGAGAGTCTAGCATCCATAGGGAGTCTAACCCTTAAATAAGGAAGGAAATTTTAAGAGGCCTCCTTCATGCTCAGCTACCATCTACATATCTAGCTATTAATACTAAATTTTTGGGAATAACCATAATAAAGGAAAAGTTTACACCTCCTTCAGACAAGCAAAATAAAATTACTTTCATCATGACACCCCATTCACCACTCACAATAGCCACCTAGGTTAGTCTCCTTAAGTTTTTATAGGCTTATTTCTTATTTATTATATCTAACCCTATCTTCAGGCATGTCTGGTAAGTCCATCTTCATCTAATACCATCATTGAGGATACATCTCCCCATACACTCCCTACCATGCCAATTCATGCTCCATTCTCCCTTCCCTCCACCATTGTTGTCCCACTAACCATTCCTTCACCACCACCTATAATGATACTTTCTACCCTTTTAGCTCCTTAAATTATTTCACCATATCCCTCACCTTCCACCCCCCTATGATTACCCACTAGAAGAAATCTAAAGATCTTTTCACCTCCTCAAAGGGAAAATAATTAGAATAAAGGCTATCACTTGGTCTTCCCACCATGGAGGAATCCTTTGATGATTAGCAATCATAGGAAGAAGATCCTAGACAAGTGATGTCTTTAGTTAAATATTTAATTGATGAAGATGAAGAATATGTGGAAATAATTAAGGCATCTAGGCTTGAATTGAGTGAGAAGGAAATTTTGAATGATGAAGAGACAAAGTTGGAAAGAGATAAATCCTTCAGATTGGAAGGCTTACAAGAAAAATAGACACTAGATAACACTTTAGATCAACAATTCCTCATAATATAAAAGACAAATC
Source organism: Torreya grandis (assembly GCA_037957365.1). NCBI lineage: Eukaryota > Viridiplantae > Streptophyta > Pinopsida > Cupressales > Taxaceae > Torreya > Torreya grandis. Next base: position 189,162 of record JARHVA010004808.1, on the reverse strand, counting down.
ATTAATAAGGTAGTTTATTTTCATGTTTTATATGTTACTAGTATAGATATTCCAATTGTGCCTCCAGTTGTTCCAAATATTCTTTTGTCTAGTTCTATTGATTCATCCATTCTTTGTTCGTCAAAGTAAATAAAGGCTCCAAATAAAGGAGTTTGTTTTCAGAGTAGTGTTGAAATTTATACTTACAACCCTAGTATGTTGCTAGTCCTCAAGAAACATTCAACTCAACTAAAGTTTACTACACCATAGTCTTCACCCATAACTTTGGCCACTATGACTATTGAGAAGATCCCATGCCTAACTAAGTATGTGGCTGAAGTTACTCTAATAAGGAAACCTTCACCATGGGAGATAATTATCCATCAACTTCTTTAAATCCCAATATAAATAAGTGGATTAATATAACCATGAATAATAACACCTCCTCTTATGACTCCTCCACCTTTGACATCTGAAGACTCAAATCCATTGGAATAATAAGGAAAACTTATTATTCCCCAATGGGTAAAATAAATTCAAAATAAAATGGATGAAAGATAAAATTTCATTGTCACTAAGTTACCTATAGTCTCTACCAATTCAACAAGAAAATTGGAACCATCTAAAGTGTGAGGAAGACGCAGGCAGTGAATCTGAATACAAGGGAAGAAATGGAATTTGAATAGAGAGAAAATCTATTTCCCTTGAAAAATAAAGTCAAAAAGGATTTGAATTATCCTAATGAATATACTAAATATTTCTTTTATTTTGTGGACATGGTTGGTGAAGCAATGAAAAAATGTATAGAATTAAGTAGGAATCATAATAAATATTGCTATAAAGATAGACTATATATTTTGTTTGAGAGATAGTTGATTATTTTCAAAGTGCAACTACTAAGTTGTACAACCTTTTCAATAATATGTGTGTGTAGGTGCTTAAACTTTGGCACCAATTAAAATAATTGGAGAAGAGATCAAATTTCTTGGTTCAATTCTCTATAAGTAGTGCCTTCAATCAGTTGAATTTAATGTCCAACCTAAATATAGCATGTTGTTTCAATTATGTAATTGTGAGAAGGGATAGTTACCTCAATTGGCATACATAGATGAAGGCCATGTTAGGACATTTTAAAAGTCATAATAATGAGGCCTTGGAAATTTTTAAGGATATGAGGGTCATTTATGTGATTACCTCTATAGATGAATTAGTCAATAGACAAATTTTGAGATACTCCTTCAATAAATAGAAAATAACTTCAAGGAGGAAGTTGAAGGAATGCTATATAGAACCAATGATGAAATTTTGTAATTGATAAATTTTTCTAAGGATAGGGTGACAAGAGTTGAATCCCTTAGAGCTAAGTTCAATAACACTAAAGTTAAACAAATAAGGGTGATGGATGAATCCATCAAAATATTTAAACCTTCCTTTTCTCAATTTTGACAATGTTAATAAAGAGTTTGAAGTAACACATGCATTATTATAACAACTCAAGGCAAAAGAAATAGTTTCAAGGTCAGTGCCAAATATGTAGCAAACTTTTACTATTATTAAATCATCTCATGGTTCCTAATTTTTAGGACTTGTGGTCATGTATACTCTAGTGGGCCCAATTTTTATCTCTCAAGTAACTTTAGTGGCTACTTCATTTCTAACGGCAGTCATCTTACCATCTTCTTTTTGTAGTGGTACCACATCATCATCTTGATAAATATAAATATGTAATTTCATGTTTGACTAATTTTTAATGTTGGTTCCTAATTTATGTTACATTTATACACTATACTTTTGGCTATAAAATTCTATTTTGGGTTGACTATTATACATGCATAGTTTGCATGAAGGTTTCACAGTTCTATTTTTGGACTTGTATTTTTAGAATACACTTGAGAGATGAGGCATCCCCATCCTAAGATTATTTGTACTTATATCCTCCCATTCCAAATGGAGGATAATTTTACATATTAAGATTAATAGGAAACTCTGAAAAGTTATCCAAATTTAGTCTTGATGTGTAAAATCTGATTCTTCTCCAAAATTATGGATTGTGTAAGAAGTGTTGTCATTATGTTATCTTAGTTATTTGATTTTGAATGAGTTATATTTTCTATACAATTATTAATTTAACCTAGTTATGATATTAATTCCTTCTACATGATAATTATAGTTTTTTTTTTATAGAAGTACAAATGAACTCTAACAAACATGATAACCTTTAGTTATGCATGTTTAATTTTTAATGTGTTTTAGTTCCCTTTGACTTTTAACTATGTTTGGTTATTGGTATGCTATAACATCTTGTAGCATACATTGGTCTTTTTATTTATTATCTAACCTTAGTTCAAGTATTAATCTAGAATGGTTTCATCTTCTGTGGTCCATACACCTTATTTTTTACCTTACCTTCCTTCTTTTTGAGTTTTATTTAAAGTCATGCCCACCTTAGTTTAGAACCATCATCATTCCATATATCTCAAGTAGATCTAGGTTCATCCATAACTAAACCATCAGTGTTAAAAAAATCCACATCACTCATTATTATTCCACCACTTGGTTTTTATAAAATTAAATACCTTATAACTTGTTCTTTGGAGTGAAATCCTTTCATAAATCCTAAAGTTTTAGAGGATACCTTGTAATAATTTGAAGGTGTGCATAAAACCCACATCAATAAGAGTTTATTCTAGTTCTATAAGGATCAATTGTACCTCCACCTCTACTTATTTTTAAATATCACTTGAGTTACATTGGAAGTACCTAAAATATTAATAAGGTCAATCTTAGGCACTAACCTTCTATACCACCTTTGTAAATCCATATAAAATTTAGGTCTAATAAAGGTATTCCTAGAGGACCCTAGGCTCAATCATTCTCTCTAAGAATACAACCTCATCTTCCACTACTACCAATGGTCCATCCTCAACCTTGGCCACAAATTCAAGCTCTAGCCTAAGAACCAACATGGTTTACTAGTTCATCTATCAATGTTGTTGGAGTTGCTAAGAAACCCTGATAAATATCTTCCTTCCTTCTCTCCCTTTGGAGGTAAAACTATTAAAGAACACATAAAGGAATTCAATATTGATCTATGGATATTGAATGTAACCCACAAAGATGTGGAATGCATATTATTTCCCTTTACATTAAAATATGTTGTTTATGATTGGTTTTTGAATATCCTAGAATGGTCAATTACAACTTCAATAGAATGCCAAGACAACTTATTATAATAATTTAGCTAAGTTACTAGTGCAAGTGTTGTCTACCAACACTTTGTGATCATGATAAGAGAACTTAATTATTCAATTCAAACCTTCAATGCCAAGTTTCAGAATATGTATAATAGACTTTAAACTACTTACAAACTTGTTGAAGAGTTTACCCTTAAAATGTACAAAAATTCCTTATACCCCATGAATTTTATATTTATACACATGACTATCAGTGTTAATACATTACCTTTGGCTTATGTTGAAACTATCAATGTATACAAATAATTTAACCCTCAATTAAAATCATTATCTCCACTTAGAATTGGTCATGTTTCCCTAGCCTTCAGCCTAATTCCAAATGAAAATTAGAATATTGTGGCTTAAAACTAGAATTAAGTGCATAATTAATTTACTTTTGACCCATATTCCACTTAACCAACATCTTAGCTTCCTAAACAATTATGTGCCTAACCAACAAAGCCAAATTCATCCCTCAATACTAGTTAACTCTACTACCACACAAGACACTACTACTGACTCAACTAAGATATAATTGGAAGTTATTCAAAAGAAGATGCAGAAATTAAGCAATGAATTCCTTAACATGCATAAGGGCATGGGTAATACTATTGGATAAAACACAAACTAGAGCTTTGGATTCTAGAGATATAACAAGACTTTCAACAAGTTTGTAAATAATCAAGAATAATAAGTGCCATCTAATAGGATGTCAAAGATCAATATTATGAAAGCAACCCTTCTTAATTGTTACAAGGTTCATAACATAACATATCATGATGAGTTAGACTACATATAATTCTGCATTGTATTCGATATATTTTAGAAGGAAATGGATAGATAAGATAATACTACTAATTAATTAGATCCATTTTCATCTCATACTTTAGGAGTTCTCGATACAATAATGGTTTTTGAAACCTATGACTTCCTTTCCTAGTGGAAGATAACAATGAAACTGAGGACAATACTAATGAGATATATGCCTTCCATCAATATCAATAGATAAGGAACAAGTACAATTTGAGAAACAAGAAACTAATGAATAATTTAACACCTTTGAATAATAATGTTACCACTCCTCCTGATCCTAAGGCCAATAATAATTTGCCTCCTCTTAAAGAGATATATTAGTCATAGATTTCAAAGAACTAAAATAGGTGTGGGTAAAACATTGATGAAGACATGAACAAAATCAAGGCTAACATCAGTTTCCATGAGTTGGCCTAGATCATAGAGTAAAGGGAGTTGTTGCTTAAATCCTTAACTAGAAGGTCATCCACTTCTGACAAGTCAAAATTTGTACATGCAAATGTAATGGTCTATCAACATAAGCCTAAAGTAACACTCTTTCTTATAACTATTAGAATGTTTGGGAGGAATGTGTGTAATTTATTATTTGACTATTGAGCCTCATCCAACATGATGTTGACACTATCTGCAAGAAGCTAAGTTTGACCCCAGATAAGTCAAAAAGAGTGGTCTTGTAATTAGAAAAATATCATGCTCTATGTGTTGGAGAGTTGACTAATGTACACATATAATTAGCATTTGATCCATGTTCACAACAATATATTGATATTTCGGCAATGGACATTTCAGAAGCCTATGGTCTATTATTGTCTCATGATTAGTTGAAAATGTTGAATGGTTACACAGACATAGATTTCTCACACATGTGGCTACCTTGGAAGGGAGTGACCAATAAAATCAAATTAGAATCAAAGTCAACTATGAAGTAATTTATTATTGAGTACAATGCAAAGAATGATAATATTAACTTTGTGTCTTTACATGTAGGTGTGTATACATTTACCACCAAATGGGAGTTTCATGAACAAGAATTTGAAGGTCCTTCTTAGTTTTGGACATTTTATTTCAATGGATCTAGATTAAAATAAGGTATTAGTGTTGTAATATCCCTCACATATCCAAAAATAAATCATTACCTAGCTACCTAAATGTTACATTTCCCCTGTACCAACAACTAAGTTGAATATGAAGCTCTAATTCTTGGCTTGTAGTTTACACTAAAGCACAATGTCAAGTAGCTATAAACCTTTGGGGACTCTGATCTAGTTGTGAACTAGATCAAAAATAAATACTATTGTAAATTCACTTATTTTAATAAGTACAAACATCAATCATGAGACTTGATTGAGTCCTTTAAAGCATTCAATATCAAATCCATTCAAGGGAAGAGAACCAGATAGTATATTTCCAAGTAGCTTTAGATACTAATATGGCACCACTTCATGAATATAAAATTTATAAATTATCTATAGATATGGTCCCTTATCCCTCTATCCCTAATAATGTGGACAACTTTTAAGTATTTGAAGATGATCAACTAATCATCTGATTCATGAGTAACTTTAGATATTTCAAATCTCAACTGAGAGATGAAAAGGATATTGAGCCAATGTAGATTGAAGACTTGGGAAAACATGACATCGTATAAGTAAAGGATAATCATATCCCTCTATGGATGGTTTCCTTAGAATGAGATTTTGATGTAGATCCTTAAGCTTATAAGCAAAAATAACTCAAAGTAATTGAGTCTGATTTTATCAAAGATATTTGGGCACTGACTAATAACCCCAATATGTGAAAATTGGTTTAAGTTGCATGGAGAATTAGAAGCAAAGGTTGAAGGAGTTGATAACATAATATAAATATTTCATTTCATGGATATATGATGACCTAAATGTCTTTGACCCTAGGGTAATAATGCACACCATTCCCCTAAAGCTAGTGCATAATCCTTTTAGGTAAAGATAGAGGCCAGTTAACCCAATATTGAAACCCCTAATTAAAATATAAGTACAAATATATTGGATGTCAAAATTATCTTTCTAATTAGGCATTTAACATAGGTAGTTAATCTAGTACTGGTTATAAATAAGAATGGATAAATCAGACTCTATGGTGTTTTTAGGAACTTAAATAGAGCATCAAAAAAAGATAATTACCCTCTACCTTATTTGGATAAGGTAATTTAAATGGTGTGTGGGTCTAAGATGATGTCCTTTTTGGATGGTTTCTCAATCTAAAATCAAGTATTGGTTGAATTAGAGGACAAAATGAATATTACCTTCACCATCAAATTGGTAACTTTTGCATATAAGAGGATGCCTTTTGGCGTGATGAATATAGGAGCTACCTTCTAGAGAGAATAGATTTTTCCTTTCAATTATTGGTGGGTAAGTGTATCACCATCTACATGTATGATCTTATTATATTTTTAAAATATGAAATGGATCATATAGAACATTTACAAAAAGTCTTTGATAGATGAAAAAGTTATGGAGCCTCTTTGAATCCAAAGAAGAGCATATTTGGAGTTATTGAATGAAAGTTTTTAGGTCATTTTATCACTAAAAATAGTATCTCCATTAATCTTGAATAGGTTCAAGACATTTTTGAATTAACATCCCCAATAGCAATAAGGAGCTAAAATATTTCTTTGGTAATATTAACTTTGTAAGGAAATTTTTTTATGGTTTTGTAGAGATTGTCAAGCCATTAAATGCCATGTTGAAAAAATATGCCAAGATAAGTGGAGAACAGAGGCTAGGAAAGCTTTCCTAGATATGAAGACTAATATTGCTCAAGATCTAGTTCTAATTAGCCTAGACTTTAATAAATATTTATATATGTATTCATTCATTTTAAAACATATTATTGTTGCAGTACTTACACAAAAGGTGGAAAATAATTAACATCTCATTGCCTTCATGAGCACCAATTTAAAGGATGAAATTTTGAAATACTCCATGATTTAAAAACATATATATGTCTTGATCAAATTTTTAAAAAAGTTCAAGCTTTATATTTTGAGAAATAAAATGTACGCCATTATCCTAGACCCAGTTGTCAAGCTCACACTTGGATAGAATGAGTTGGGCAAGAGAAGATGAAAGTGGATGGCCAAACTTTAGGAGTTTAACCTTGAGATTAGGCCAAACAAGATGGTAAAATGTCAAGGGATAATCAAGGTCATGACTAAAATTGATCTATGTATTTTCATTGAGAAAAAAAATTAGACCTAGGTAGCTGGAGGTGAGTAGTATACTTAGATTATTCATTATTTATTCACAGATACATGTACCCCAGAAATAAATAAAGAGCAAATTTTAGACCTTAGGCTCAAATTATACCACTACATGATCAAGAAAGGAGTCCTATATAGAAATAAATATGAGAGCATCTATCCAATATGTTTTTTAAGATAAGTTAAGCACATCTTGGATAATTTACATCATAATATTGGTAGTAGGCATCCCTCAATAAATATTATAGCTCATAATATTTTGAGGATGCGATACTATTGGCCCATAATCTTGAAGGATGCACATAACTATGTTAAGACTTATAATGAAAACTAGGTATTTGTACAAAGAGAAGTGAACATTATCATCCCTTTATAGCTGGTGATTGAAGGACATCCCTTTGCCTAGTAGGGCTTTGACTTTATTGGGGTGATAAACCCAAACTCTTCAATAAGACAAGTTTATCCTAATAGCTATTGACTACTGCACTTAATGGATACAAGCTATAGCAACCAAGAATTCTAGAGAAATCAATATTATAAAGTTTATTGAAGAAAATACATTGACCCAGTTTGGTACCCATTTCCTTGGTTTGTGATAATTATCTAGCATTCTAGTGTATTCAATTCATAGAGTGGGCCTACAATAATTAGATTACCATCAAGTTCTGTATGAACTACTACCCATATGGAAATGGGGTAGTTTACTCCACCAATAATAATATGATGGATTCCATTAATAAATTTGCATAAGATAAACCAAGATAATGGCATCTCTTATTGAAGTATGTATTGTGGGTAGACAAAACCATGCACAAGTAAGCTCTCAAGGCTTCAACCTTTTTTTAGTGTATGGACAACAACCAGTATTTCCCATTACTCTTAATATACCAATGTATCAATTCATGTAAGAGTATATGGGTGAGGATGATGGGATCCAATATAGAATGCTTGAGATAGTACAGATTGAAGATGTAAAAAATAAAGCACTGCACAACTTTAGTAAACATTAGGATACTATCAAATAGTGGTTTGACAAAATATCCAAGATCAAGGCCTTCAAGATTTCAGACCTAATACTTCTATGGAATAAAAATCATGAAAAGAAAGGAAAACATGATAAGTTAATTTTTTATGGATTGGACCATATTAAATATCATAAATATTAGGTAATAATGCCTTTTGATTGAAAGACCTCCAAGGTAATGACCTCACCTTTCCAGTCAATAGACAATTTTTAAAACATTATTTCATGGTTACTCCAACTAGAGATACATTTAAGTAAACTATAAGTTGAGATTTAAACTAAGATTAGATTATATTTCCTACTTTATAGATTAGATTTTGTAATTTTTAGATTAGATTTCTTCCCTTCTAAAATTAATTTTCCTATTTCTACTTTTTTCTTTCAATAGATTAGTTGTTATGTTTTCTAGGTTAGTTTCCTAAAATTCAAAACATAATCACTAATTTCCTATGTTATAACTACAAAAGACATGCCAAAATAAGGGGACAATATATCAATAAAAATAATTGGTTCTCATAAGGATTTATTTTAGTGGTAGCAGATTATCTGGGATTGAGGTATGTGTTATGACTGAATTGGGTTTTTCTTATACTAAATGATTTTATTGGACTTTTGGGATTTGCGCTCATATAATTATGCAAATTTTAAAAATACTTTTCACCTCCAAATATTAACTATACTATTACATGCTAACATTGGATGAGAGATAATAGACATGAAATGGAGACATATTGACAAGGATATATTGACAAAAATAAGTTTTCTTATACATACACCTAGCCAATGATGATTCCTAACCCTTCTTTAATCTATGTTTTATAAAAAATCATCATACAAATTTATGGAAGATGAGTGATTCAAGTAATATCTACAGGGGTTATGGATGCATGGATGGCAACAAAGCAAGGATTTAAGTGGAATCAAATGTCTATGTCAATAGACACCTGGCTAGAAGTAGAGCAATACCTAGGCTCCCCTTACTTTGGTTATAAAATCTAAAATTCAAAATAAAACCTAAAGTGTTTATTCAAGGCTTTGTCAAAACTCTCATAACAAGAAGAAATTTCATTCACAAAATTACACACTCAAATCTAAGGAATGAAAATGATTAATATGTTGCATGAACAAGTAAGAGTCTTTTTCAAGGTCTATTTTGCTTGTTTCACTCTTTGTAGGGCTAAATTTCTATTAGTATTTTCCCCTTTGAGTCACCATTTATTTTACTCTAACACACACACTCCATTTTAAAAAAAATCAAATGGGGACCCATTATTGATGACAATATTTATTTTGGGTCCTATAAACCTTATAAATATATAATATGAATTTATTCATATAAAAGTCTAAGGTTTTTCTTAGAATTCTAAATTTACAGAAGTTCAAGTTATGAAAATCAAAAAATGAATGGTTATTTTGAGTTATTTTAAACCTTGGGTTTTCATAATTCTTTTTAAAAAATTGGCGCTCTGATATATGACTAATGGAAATAATTTTTTTCTTCCTAGTGTTCCTATGTTTTTTTTATGAACACAAGATTATTGTCAAATACTTTTTATAAATTCATAATTGGGTCCTACCCTTATTACATGAGATCAGGGCAAGTGGTGTTACCATGTTACCCATAGACTTCAGATTTCATGAAAGTTTCTAAATTTTTTAATTCCTTGAGTTCTAAGACATTGAAATGTGGCATTATTACATTTCATAGATCCTTTCAAGTTTCAAAGAAAATTCTAAGTTTTTTAAGTCTCTGAGATCCAAAACGTACCATGTGGTACATTCACATGAATCCAAAAAAATGGAGTCTTTATAGCAAAAGTTAGTATTCTAATGGTTCTGAATTCCCATAGTATAATAGTTTTGAGATTCTATAGTCTTAATTGTTTGACACTTGGCATATTCCCATTAACCTAAAACCCTGGAAGGATTAACATAGTCTAGTATCCCCGAGCTCTTGTGTTCTAATGGTTCTAAGATTCTAAACTTTGAGTGGTTGAGACTTTTCACATTTTCATTTAATCACAACTACAAAGATATTAAATCAAAGTCAATTATTCAATAGTCTCAAGTCTCTAAGTCTCTAAGCCCCTAAATCTCTAAGAACATGCAACATGTCAGTGTTTCATCCACCTAGAGTCTTCTGGGACATACACAGTTCAAATATGTAAATAGTCATAATTCCAACCTCCTAAGCTCTTATAGGCTTGAGATTTCTCCATGTGGCTTAAGCACATTAACTCTCAACCTTAGATTATGCAAATGAAAATTTTAAACCTAAATACCCAGCTAAGATAAAAACAAAAAAAAAGCATCATAATCCAAGGGATGTATGGCCAAAATATGCATAAAAAAAGTTGACGGTAAGGATCAGAATCATGAAACAATAAATTGACACGTATCATGAATGAGGTGACTTGACATATAAAATCAATGAAAAGTTGCCATGTGGAAAATATGAACCTACCAAAGCTGACTGACACATTCAAATTAAAATGAAAAAAACAAAAATGTCATTATTTGTGTTAATGACACACAAATGCATTCAAACCTCCAAATTTTGGGTGATATATGTAAAAACTATGTGAAGGCTAGTCAAATTTCCATTACTTTATTGATTAAAAATTATAATTTTAAGCCCTTGAACATCTAAAAAGCCCTAGTTTGCTTAGTGAACTTGCAAGAATGACCTATATGATTTTTATAAAAAATTATAGCATTTAGATTTATATAATGGCCTCATCTTCAAGTCAATCACATGTTCAAGCCCCTTCCATGTATTCCTATGTTGGAAGCCTTTAATTCATGGACATTGTGTCTGATAAGAGTGCCCTCAACTTTAAATTCCCAAATTGCTCAATGATTCTGGATACCATGGATTCTTTGGTGTCTTACTCTGCTTAGGACTAGTTATCTTCAATTTAAAATCAATATGTCGATGACATACTACCTATTAAAATAATGGGACTTTATCAAGTAGTGGAAAATCTAGAGTTCATGCATTGCATAGGCATGCTTAGGGATTTATTTAATAATGGAACAATTTTTTGGGATTGTTTGCACCTTAGGAAAATAAAAAATGTAACTAAATGTATTTCTATTAGGTTATTTGAAATATATCTCATAATTTCAATCCCTACGACCTCATATCATTAAGGCCCGACCAATGTATGGCTTAAACATAACATAATAGAGGGAAAATTGAAATAATGGTTAGTTGAAGGCCAAAGACTGAATGTTAAGGTAGGAAATCCTCCAATTGTATTGTCAAATTTAAACTTGGGATTAAGATAGCTATGGTTCTCTCAAACATATTTTATAATTTTACAAGCACAACATATGTACATGTCAAATGGGTCCCTTTGTTGGACATTCTTTTAACTTTGGATTAGATAGTTGTCCTCAAGAAGTCATAGGTGTTAGACTAAAGACATGGATGTTCAATCCTAAGCAAAGGCTAGTTAATGGAAACTTTTATATGAAGTCCTATTTACTGGATGAATATTTGGTAGAGTTCACATGACACGTGGGGAATTATAGCAACCCTCAACATAATACATGGGTAATACAATATATGAATATTACTCTTTTATGTTTGAATGATTATTTAAGAATGAAATTCAAATGATATGTGAGGAAATATATCCTTAGGTATATCAATTGATTCATGGCACATAGATGCCTAGGTGTCTAAAAACATAACAGTAAGTATTGGTAAGATGGAGGATTACTAGTATTACCCTGACTACACAATCATCAAAATTAAAGGAAAAAAATCATTTCCCCTATTTTTTCCATACCATGTCAAAGATAAAATTATAGATCAAGAGGTGGATTTTCAACTCTATAATAGTGTTTATGAACTTGGTCTTAAGCATCAAGCTTACTATTATAAAACTCATTTGAGTATTGGATAAATTCAATTTGTGGTTAGGCAACATTTTAGCCAAATGGAGAAGGTCAAAACCTATTACAATATAAAGGTGTCCCAATTCAAAGAATGGGACCCTAGGAAGAAGATCATAGCATGCCTCTGACACCTTAGAGAGAATAAGAAGGTGAACATTTCATATGGTCACCAAGACTATGATCATAATGTTATTTTTATGAATACATCATATGATACTGAGGTGTGGACAAGGATGAAAAATAAGTATATGTCTATGTTATTAGCATAATATCTTGATTATAATGTTGATATCATTAAATAGAAACCCAAACATATGGAATAGTAAGAAAAAAGTGCATGGAGCCATCAGTTGCCCCTAGTATAGCGACAAGATATAGATGGGCAAGATCAACCTCCCTCTCCTATTGGAGAAAAACTAATCTATAAGAGGGAGAATATAGTAGTCAAAGGTATTATAACCCTCAAATAAAGAAGGAAATTTTAATAGGCCTTCCTCATCCTCAACTTCCATCTACATCTCAAGCTACTACTACAATAGTTTTTAAAACAACCACAGCAAAGGAGAAGTCTGCACCTCCTTAAATAGGTAAAAGAAAAGTAATTTCATCATGACACCTTTGTCACCCCTCACAATAGTCACCCAGGTTATTCTCCCTAAATTTATACATGATTCTTTCTTGTCTATTCTAGCTTCTTCTTCTTCTCCTCAAGCATTTTTGGTAAGTTCACCTTAATCCACTACAATTAGTGGGGAGACATATCTTTAAACACTCCATACCATTTGATCTACTACTCCATTCTCCATTCCTTTCACCAATGTTGTCCCACTGACCATTCCTTCACCACCACCTATAGTGATGCTTTCTACCACTAGCTCCTTCAGTTGCTTCAATATCTCCCTCACCTTCCACTCCCACTATGCTCACTTACCAGAGGAAATTGAAAGATCTTTCCACCTCTTCCAAGGGAAAGTAATTAGAATAAAGGCCATCGCTTGGTCTTCCCACCATAGAGTAATCCCTTGATGAGGAAAAAGTAGATGAAGATGATCCTAGATAAGTGATATCTTTATTTGAATATTCAACTAATGAAAATGAAAGAGATGAGGAAACAATGAAGGGGTCTGGACCAAAATTGAGTGAGAAGGTAGTTTTGGATGATGAATAGGTAGAATTGAAAAAGATAAATCCATGAGCTTGGAAGGCCTATAAGAATAAGAAACACTAATTAACACAGCAAGTCCTCACAAAAGAGTAAAGAAAAAGAATTAATGAGGTAGTTTCTTATATTATTTCATTTTTTACCAGTATACATATTACTACTATAGATTTGCCTCTAGCTATTCCAAATATTCTTTTGTTTAGTTTTATTAATTCATCCATTCTTTCTTATTTAAATAAAATAAAGGATCTATAAAAATGAGTTCATGTTTAGAGTAGTATTACAATTTATACTTACAACCCTAAGATGCCACCAGTATTTGAGAAACATTCATCTCAAGTAGAGCTACCTATGCCATAGTCTTCACCCATAACTTTAGCCACTATGACTATTGAGAGGACCCCATGTCTGACCAATTATGTGGTTGTGGGTACTCTAATAATGGATCCTTCACCATATGATATAATTATCCATCCACCTCTCTAGTTCCTAATACAAATAAGTGCATCATTGGTACTACTAAAAATAACACTTCCTCCTATGACTCCTCCACCTTACACATTTGAAGACCCAAATTCATTAGAATAAGGGATACTTGTTATTCCCCAATGGGTAAAATAAATGTAGAATAAAAGGGATGAGACATAAAATTTGGTTGTCACTGAGATACTTATAGTCTCTATCCAGTTCAAAAATTAAATTAGAACCATCGAAAGGGTGAGGAAGAGGAAGGTAGTGAATCTAAATACAAGGGAAGAAATGGAACTTAAACAAAGAGAAAATCTATTTCCCTTGTCAAAGAAATCCAAAAAGGATCAAAATGATCCTAATGAACATACTAAAGATTTATTTGTTTTTGTGGAAAGGACTGGTGAAGCAATGAAATAAATGTATAAAAATAAAGAGAAAACATAGCATATATTACTATAAAGACATACTATGCATGCTCCTCAAGAGATAGTTAATGATGTGCATAGTGTAGCCACTAAGTTGTATAACATTTTGCATAATATTCTAGTTTTTAGGGTAAGAAACCAGTTAGACAAAACAAAGGTGATTAAACTTTGGTAATAATTAAAATAATTAGAGAAGGGATTAAATTTATTGGTTCAATGCTCTAGAAGTAGTGCCTTCAATCCATTTAATTTAATGTCTAGCCTAAATGCAACATGGTGCCTCACTTATGTAATTTTAAGAAGGGATTGTTCCCTCAATTGGCATACATAAATGAAGTCCCTACTAGGAAGTTTTTCAAGTCATGAGAATGAGGACTTAGAAATTATTAAGGATGTGAGGGTCATTGATGTGATTACCTCTACAAGTCAATTAGTCAACATGCCAAACTTTGAGATCCTCCTTCAAGCAGTAACAAATAACTTCAAGGAATAATTTGAAGGAATGATATATAGAACCAATGATGAAATTTTGCAATTGATAAATTTTGATAAAAACAAGGTGAAAAGAGCAGAGGCCTTAGAGCTGAGTTCAAGAGCTCAGAAGCTAAACAAACAAGGTTGAAAGTTGAATTTGTCAAAAAATTCAAACATTCCTTACTCACTTTCGACATCGTTAATAAAAATTTTGAAGTAGCACATGTGTTATTCAAAGAACTCAAGGAAAAAGAAATAACTTCATGGTCAATGCCAAACATGCAACCAATTGTTAGTGTTTTTATGTCATATCAGTGGTCCTAGTTTTTAGAATTTATAGTCATGTAGACTCTATTAGTCCTGATTTTGATCCCTCAAGGAACTTCAAGGGCTACTTCAGTTCCAATACTAGTCATCCAACCGTCTTCTTCTTCTAATGTTTCCACATTAGCATCTTGATAAATATAAATATGTACTTTCATGTTTGACTAAGTTGTAACATTGATTCCTAATTTATATTATATGTATATATTATAATTTTGGTTGTAAAATTATATTTTTCACTGACTAATGTACATGTATAATTTGTATAAAGGTTTCACATTTCTATTTTTGGACTTGTATTTTTAGACTATACTTGAGAGATGAGGCCTTCCCCATAATAAGCTTATTTATACTTGTATCTTCCCATTCCAAATGGAAGATAATTTTGGTTATTAAGATTAATAATAAATTCTAAGAAGTTCATGAATTTAGTTTTGATATATTTTTGTCCAAACTTGTGGATTATCTAAGAAGGATTGTCATTCTGGTATCTTAGTTATCTAATTGTGCTTGAGTTATCATTTCAATACAGTTATTCATTTTAAGTTATCATTGATTTAAACTCCTTATGCATGTTGATTATAATCCCACTTTGTATATGTGTAAGTGAAATATAAAAAACATGATAACCTTTGGTTATGCATGTTTAATTTTATTATGTTTTTGTTCTTTTTGACGTCTAATTATGTTTGATTATTGGTATGTTATAGCACCTTGTAGCAAACATTAGTCTTTTAATTTCTTATCAAACCTTAGTTCAAGTACTGGTCCTAAAGGGTTTCATATTATGCGGTCCAAAAACCTTATTTTCTACCTTACCTTCTCTATTTTTAGGTTTTTTATAAGTACTTCCCATCTTAGTTTGGAACCATCATCCTTCCACCCATCTCAATTAGATCTAGATTCATCCATAGCTGACTCATTTGTGATAAATAATTTTCTTCACTAACTTTTATTCCACCAACAAGTTTTTATAATACTAAATACCCTAAAACTCATGCCTTAGAGTGAAATCCTTTCACTAATCCTAAAATTTTAGAGGCTACCTCATAAGATTCCTATGTTGTGCATAAAACCCACATCAAGAATACATGTATAATATGTGTATGAATCATGTATCACATAGGGATAATATGTTGAAGTATATATATCCATTTGACTCATTATGTGAACACATAAATCTAAAGATGCATGTTAAATATCATGAAAATATCTATAGAGTAACAGTATAATCTTAGTAAATAATCAAACACACACACAAGAGCATTCATTGTAATGCAAATAAATGGTCCAAGGAGACATCATACAATAGGTATGTTCAAATGTTTCACAATAAAAAGGGATGTCATATTTAAATGTCCAATCAAAATGGAATTACATATTCAAATGTCCAATCAACATGGCATGACATATTCAAATTTCCAAACAACATACAATGGCATAGGGGCCAACAGGTAAAGAACATATTCAAATGTTCCACAAGTAAGATAGTATAAATAAATGTAATACAATTAAGGAAGTGAAAATATGAATGAATCATAAGCATCTAGCATAATCCTATTAGTCCCTATATATATGTTCTATAAAAAATGTTATTTAATATAGAATATCAAGTACATTATGAAAGATATGAGCATGAATATAGACATGTGTAAGCATTAACATATAAAATCAAACCTGATAATGTATAAATTATCATAAAAGATATGTTATCTATATCAATTATGATCAAAGAAGTAGATATCTCCAATTTACTATATGACATGGGTATAGGATATGTCTAACATCTACAAATGCATAGATCATGTGTCTAGGTATGCCTGTATCACACTCAAAGATGTGTCAAACATATGTGTATATAGGAATTAAATTATATAATATCTACTAACATAAATAAAAATATATATATTCTAAGGAGATAATAAATTTTTAGAATATTTAATGCTTTTGTATTATTCAAAAAAATTGAATGTTTTTGTATTTTCTTGAATATTTGATTTTTTCTATTTTTGGCATATTTAATTTTTTTGGTGTTTTGGTTTTTTTTAGGATTTTTGGAAAGGAAAAGGTTATCCTATTTCCCATCCCATGAATTCTCATAGGTAACTCTAAGCTCCAAATATGGTATATGAAACTGGTGTACTACTAAACAACATGCATAGGTGTGATATTTGGATCCATATTTCCTATGGTATTCAGTGTATTTATAGAACTCTTTGGTTGTGAAAAAATAATAGGAGTGTCATTTTTGGACCCCATAATTTAGTGCTATATATTTTATTTTTAGTATTTGTAGTTAAAACATGTTTAGTTACTCTAGGTAACTGACTATGTTATATAGGAGTAGATGAAGATTCTTTAAAGTCCATTGTGTGTCTAAGGTGCAAAGGCTTTTGCAGTATGGGACACCTAGGAAAGGGGATTTTTTTTTCTTACCCTTTCACATAGGATTAACCTTAGTAGTTTTGATAATTAGTTGTCTTAGAATAAACTTCTCTTCTTCAAGTGGATGTTTGTATGGAATTCCAAAAACTTTGACTACCCTATATTATGAATGTATTTAATACACACATGCACTATGAAAGGTATTGCATAGATTTTATGTATCCAATGTCATCCCAATAACATATCAAATAATCATGTATAGGGCATAAATGAGAAAGTGGCAACCAAATGTGTTAGACCAACTTGTAAAGGTGAATCAATCTCACCAATAATGTGATGTGATGTCCCATCGAATGCTCTAACAATTTTGGTTGAATGGAATAAATCATCATGTGTATATTCCAAATATTTAATTATTTTTATGGTACATACATTCTCATTGGTACTTTTATTGATCATAACTCTATGTATAGGCTGGTGGTTAAGGTATGCTTGAACAAATAATGAATTAAGATCTGATTCATCATCCACTATTTCACTATGATCAAATGTAATATAAGGTATATAAACCATAGGATTTAATGTGTGTATAAGTGATAATAATCCCATATTATGATTTCCCATAATTATAGGGAGGATGGCATGCTTTATATGTCATTTACACTTCTAGATATTTCTTAGAATGATCTTGCAAATGATCATTAAATATATTTTTGATTTTGGTGATCACCAGGTTGTGAAATTGAATCCTTTAAAGGATCATCTAAGGTAATATTTTGGTCATCAATAAGGTCTTGGATATTATGATTCAAGGTATAACATGTATTCATATAAGGCCTAGATCCTTGGTGATAGTCATAATATGTATTAACATCAAATCCTTTGGGTAGAGTTCAACTCATATCAACCTCTATGGGTAGAGGGAGAGATATGATATGACACTCCATAAGTTTCTAAATTAAAAAAGATAGATAATTAGGTAATCATGTAAAGTATCTCTTAGGTGCCCTAGATAAGATGAGTCAATTAGGTTGCTAAGAGACTATGTTAACCATTGTGGTTATTTCTTTTTTAGGTTTTGTAGTTTTGACCTTATAACTTGGTTTGATGTGGAACTTGGTATTTGATGTAATTAGTGTGTTTGTTACATACTTAAGATCACTTAAGGAAATAAGTTTTATTTCATGATCTCTAAACATATTCCTTAAGTCATCAAAATATTTAAATCTTTTGAAAACAATGGACTCATGTAATGAGGTAAGCAAGATTTGCTTGAAGATGTCTTTTAGTTCTTTATCTACCATTAGATTCGTCATTTTGGCCAACATTATTTTGTATCTCAAAACATATTTATTGATAGGTTCATTGGTTCTTTGTTTTATCTTTAAAATTTGAGCATATGACATGTTTTCAGTAATGTTGATAGATAAATGTGTTAGGAACTAATCAACTAGAGGTTTGAATGCTTTCATTGATTGAAGTGGTAAACCATAAAACCATCTTAAATCAGTATTTAGGATCCTTATAAATAATGTATTTAAAATTTTATAATTGAAGACATAGCCAATACATTCCATATAGAAAGATCAAATATGTTGCTTAAGATCACCCTTGCCATCGTAAAATGTGAACTTGGGTGCAACAAAACTACTTGAAAAAGGGTGAAAAGATATTTACAGGGCAAGAAGATTATGTAACACATCTTTCAAATCTATATCATAAGGTGATTTCATATAATTTTTCTCAATGATATTAACCTTAGATTGCAAAAAATTTATAGTTTGTATGAGATCTTGCACATTTGATTGCTAAGGTTGGAAGTTTGAGAAGTCACCAAAGGGAATGTACCCATGGTTTGGGTTGATATAAGCATTGAAATTGGTAATTGGGTTAAATTTCTAGTGGTTCCCATAGAGGATCTAGAAATAGTAGGATTTGTTTCAAGGAATAATGGTCTAAATACATAACATGTGCCCCCACTAGATGTAAGAATCCATGATGTGCTCAAGGGGAGAGAAATATGAATATAAGGATGTCTCATATCTCTAATAACATGATCAATAGATGCACCTATCTATTCATCTATGTTTTTTTTTGTTTTAGTTTCTAATATGGTTTTGAGGATCTCATCAAGACCTTTATGGTTTTGGTGGATACACTCTCAAAACATAGCAATATCTTGAACTTGTTCTTGATCTATTTTTCATATTCATTATTTACATTAGATTCATTATTTTCATGATCAAAAATATATTTTATGATAACCTTTTTAGCATTTTTTTTAGTTTCATTATTGGCACTTTCATTAGGCATAGGATTTTATACTTCATTGATTTGATTTGTCTTAGGTGGAAAAATATGAATCTCTTAGTGTTTAATAGAAACACCACCTAATATAGGACTATGACTAGGTTGCATATAGATAATAGAATATATCTAGAAAAGAAAGGAAAAACATTAGGAGGCTAAATACCCTAGGGTAAGTTAGGGTTTGCATAAAGAGAAACTAAGGTCAAGTTCACCAAATGTTTAACCCTAAAATTTTGAGATGGTGGTGTAGAGGGTTAAGAATATAGAAATATTTCAAGAACAATGGTGATAAACTAATCTATAGTAGACTAATTAATTACAAACTCAAATAAATGAATACTCTAAATTATAATACTAAGCTATACTAAATATATTAAATATTGAATTTGAAATATGTTAAATTGATTTTAATACTAAAGATATATGATACTTAGTTGGGTTTATTATGCGTAGGAAGATTTGGACTAAAAATAAATGTAAAGTATGCAAGATTAGTATTATTGATCAGTCATTAGATTCTTGAAATTATACTTCTATAGTCATGGACATTACCATCAAATCTGTAGGTGTCTAATGCATAATAGTGATTGGATTTGAATACAACTAATTTCATTATTCTGGGTTTTTTTTCACATTTCTATTGATGTATTTAGATTTGGGATAAAATTTATATCTATTTATTGATTGATCAAACCCTATATCTTCAAATGTCTTCACCCTTATAATGAATTTGATAAAAATAGGTTAGTGGGCTCATGGTGTCAAGATGACCCCAAATATCCCTCTGTCAATGGGAACTACCTACATAGCCAATAATCTAAGAAGGGCCTTAGGATTATGTAGTTATCCCCTATGTGAGGAAAAGTGTGTACACAATGGTGAAATATACTATATTATTATGCATATAATGATCTAGCTTGTAATTTGACAAATAACACTCATGCGATGCTCTTTGAATGCTTTAGACTTATAATATGACTACTCCTATGTTTGATATGAAAATAAGGATGAATAGGGAATAATAAATTGGTTGTGAAGTTGATTAATTTAACTTTTGTAGGCATTTTCTTAGTATTTTGTTTATGAGGAATGATAAGGCTTGGACTTATATTTATACCACACTTTTCTAAAATATCTCGTGGTAGTGTTCAATAAGATCAATAAGCTAACCCATAGGTTTTGAATCATTTTCAATTTAGATGACATTTAAAAAATTGATGTTAGATAAGGATCTAAACACTATCATTTGTGGTACATTCCCTTTGTGGTTGGTAGTGTCCATAAGGATAGAAAATAAGTATGGATCTAAAACTGACGGTGAAGGATGTTTATCAGATTTTAAGCTTTTTGTGCAGTATAGGATACCTAGATCATCAAGATAATATGGATAAAACTAAGATAAAATAATTTAGGCATAGTTTTATGGTGAATGTAACCCTTTAGATAATAAGGAGGTCTAAAACTAAAGGATAAAACCTTGATTGATCTTTGTCAAATGTACAAAAATGAGATGTTATAAATTCTCAATTTTAGTATTTACACACTACTACCATTAGGAACCATTCTTGGATTTAGTTTTTTTTTTTTGAAAGCTTATAAATCATATAAAATGAGAGTATGACATCACTACCATTCATGACTAACTCCTCTTTAGCTATGTAGTGTTTTGAAAACTTTTTATTTTTCCACTAAAAAACTATCAAGCTTGGGTTAGCATTAAACTTGCGATTGTGATTAACATCCTTTCTATGGACTCATCTCACTTACCCATATTTAAATTTATGGTCCTATGTGTTAGGTTGTGGAGCTAAAAGCTTCACTAATGCCAATAGAGGAGGAGGTTGCAGAAGGGTTGCGGAGTGTCACAGACGCCGGCGTCGGTCAAGCCAACCGACGTCGACAGGATCAGACAAGAAGGAAACCAATGTCAGTCAGAAGTCAGCCAGTGTCGGCACCCCCTAGTAGATAGAGACCGATGTCAGTCACCTGTGTGGTTCGAACTATGAATGTTATGGGCAGTTAGCTAATGAACCAAGTGTTTACATGTTAAGAGCTAATTTTAGACTAAGAGCTGTGGATCTAATTATTGTAATTAGGTGTCTAATTATTTTTTGCATGAGATCTATTTAAGAGACTCATTGGTTGTATTGTAAACTTGTGCTAGAGAGTAAGAGAGCAATAATATAAGCTCCTTCAGAGAGAGGAGAGCAATGGTGTGTTCCTCCTAGTGCCACAGTACCAAGTGTGGGTGCTGGATTGGAGAATCAGCAGGGTTCTTCATGTATGTATGATCTTGGTCATCAGGTGAGCATGGCTACAATAAGAGATCTACATGGTAAGTAAGATCATTGATCTGCAAGTGTATGTGTGTGCAAGGTCAAAGTTCATAGGTGTGCAGAACCAAATTGATTTGCAGGTGTGTAAGATCAGATAGGATAGCAACACAACAAGGAGCAGTATCAAGCTAGATCTACTTGGAGTACAGTGGGTACTCAAATAGAGCAAAGAGGAAGACAAGGAAGATCCTTCCATAAGTAAGGTCTGTTGAGGTGCAAGTTGTTGCAGGTTCAGGGGAGATCTACTTGAAGTATGTTTATGTACTTGTGGAGTGTGTGGAGCACTTGTGGTGTGCGTGGAGCACTGGAAGTGAACACCAACTCTGTGTTTGAGTTGGGTGTTGGGACCTAAGGGAGAGAGCTTTAAGGGAAGATTTACTATTTATGCCCTAGAGGTGTGGGAGCCCTAGAGGTGTGTAAGGAAGAAGAACTGTGGCAGCCTTCTTTGTTGTATTTCCTTCTGAAAGAGTTTTAATACAAGTTGTGTATTGTCTCTCATATCATGTGTTATTTTTGAATTATAGTTACTTGTTGATTCTATTTATTTCCACATATTAAGTTGCTTGGTAATCAATTGTGTGCTTCTGATATTTTCCCAACACGTGGTATCAGAGCTAAGGTTGCAGGGAGCAGGTTTTGTGTTTGGTTACAGGTCACTCTTAGGGGTTTCTGATTGAGTGGGAGTAGAGCAATGGTAGATCAAAATAAGCTAAGAATGGAGGATTTGAAAAGCATAGATGGTCACTTATGGTCCTATGAAAAGAAAGAGTAGGTAAAAGAAGAATGTTGGTTGGTAGCAGATCAGCATGAAGGAACTGAAGATGCAGATGTTGCAGGTGTTGTTGCACAAGATGCTTTAGGAGGTTTCTTGGATAAAGTTGAATCTTAGATAACAAATTTTGTTGCCTCTTTCCATGCATCCCCAGGGAGAGGAGCTGGTGAGCCTTGTCAAAGAATTGGCAAAGGGAAAGTGAAGCTGAATTATAGGTGGTCACCACATGGGTGTTGAAAGAGGTCATGGAGGTCCCAGGTTTGGAGATGTGGCTAGTTTCTTCAAAAAATTTGGGTGATGAGAGATGCACAAGAACTCTCATAGTGGATGCACTTGGATTAGCTGGTGGTAAGAAAATAGGTACTCTTTATCTACTTGTTTATATTACTGATTCTTCTTCTATTGTGGAGACGTGGCTTTGTAGGCTTGGTCACATGAGCAAGAAGGAGATGCATGTTCTTAAGTGGAAGATAGATATATTTGATAGGCTTAATAACTAGAAAGCCTTAGTGTTTATGGAGGAGATGGTGGAAAGAGACCAGTGGATGGGGCTAGATACTTCTAAGCAGGGCAGTTTGGACATGGGTTTTGATTCAAAGGAGCTCACGAGTAAAAAGTCATCACTCACAAGAAAACATAGGTACCGGCGTCGGTAGGAAAACCAACGTTGATAGTAGGTAAGACTGATGTTGGTTAGGAGGACCGACGTCGGCAATAGGGAACACTAACGTCAGCAGAGTTGGTAGTTAGGACAGGTGCAAGAACTGATGTTAGTTGGATGCAGACTGTGTAGTGACCGAGGTCGATCACTGTAACAAATTTTAGGCAGATAGCAAGCTGTCAAGGAGTCTCAATTGCCCATATGGAAGATTGAAGGTGGTAAGTAAGCCTCAAATTTGTTGTTCCTCTTCTTTATACTAGTTGCTGAATGCAGAGTAGGAAGGATCTAGGAAATAGTGGGAGCATGGCAGGAATATGATGCAGAACCAAGTGGGAGATTTGGTAGGGTTGCTAGCCAGTATGAAAGCACAGAGATGAATGGATACCTTAGTTGAAGAATAGAGAGAATAGACACGTGAGATGGAAGACTAGGTCATATGGTCTTGATGAAGTTGCAGGATAGTGGTACAGGGTTTGACAGGTGGAGGATGAATCATGGCTTCAGTTAATGTCAGGATAACTACTGTGGTGTGTCTTACCAGGGGGATGATGATTACAACATCATTCTGTTGATGTATGTGGATAGTATGCTAGCTAGCAGGGTTGTACATATAGGGTTTTGCTGAGCTAAGGCTAAGATTAGTTCAATGGTTTGCTATGAAGAATTTAGAGCAGCGAAATTCTTTGGCATGGGAGACATGGAGGATCACAAGTTGATTTTGTCTCCAGTGGGAGCTGATGTGAATCAGGTGTTGGCAAGATTCAGGATGCAAAATCGAAGCACACCAAGGGATGGATAGTTTAGTGTCTAAAATCACATGAGGTCTATTATAGACCTGAGTTTGCCCAAGTAGTGGGTGTTGTCAGAGAGTTAGGAGCCAATTCAGGGAAGTGGGTTCTCAAGGATTTGAGAGGGACCAGCAGCAGGTATACATGTAGGATAAAGACTTCACTACATGGGTTCATAGGTTCAGATGTGGCAGGGTACTTAGATGATAGGAGGTGCACCATAGGTTGTGTGGTGGGTTGTCTTCAGGATTCATCTTGAAGAGGGATACAAGCCAGGAAATAAATTAGATGGGGTATAGGTATAGGTACAGTGTAGTTGTTTATCTCCAAGTGGGAGATTGTTAGGTTGTGGAGCTAAAAGCTTCACTAATGCAAATAGAGGAGGAGGTTGCAGAAGGGTTGCAGAGTGTCATAGATGCCAACGTCGGTCAAGCCAACTGATGTCGGTAGGATCAGACAAGAAGGAAATTGACATCAATCAGAAGTCGGTCGGCGTCGACACCCCCCAGGCAGACAGGGATTGATGTCGGTCACCTGTGTGGTTTAGACTACGAATGTTACAGGTAGTTAGCTAATAAACCAAGTGTTTGCATGTCAAGAGCCAATTTTAGACTAAGAGCTGCAGATCTAATTATTGTAATTAGGTGTCTAATTATTATTTGCATGAGATCTATTTAAGAGACTCATTGGTTGTATTGTAAACTTGTGCTAGAGAGTAAGAGAGCAATAATATAAGCTCCTTCAGAGAGAGGAGAGCAATGGTGTGTTCCTCCTAGTGCCAAAGTACCAAGTGTGGGTGCTAGATTGGAGAATCAGCAGGGTTCTTCATGTATGTATGATCTTGGTCATCAGGTGAGCATGGCTACGATAGGAGATCTACATGGTAAGTAAGATCATTGATCTACAGGTGTATGTGTGTGCAAGGTCAAGGTTCACAGGTGTGCAGAACCAGATTGATTTGCAAGTGTGCAAGATTAGATAGGATAGCAACACAACAGGGAGCAGTATCAGGCTGGATCTACTTGGAGTACAGTGGGTACTCAGATAGAGCAAAGAGGAAGGCAAGGAAGATCCTTCCATAAGTAAGGTCTGTTGAGGTGCAAGTTGTTGCAGGTTCAGGGAAGATCTACTTGAAGTATGTTTGTGTACTTGTGGAGTGTGTGGAGCACTTATGGTGTGCGTGGAGCACTGGAGGTGAACACCAACTCTGTGTTTGAGTTGGGTGTTGGGACCTAAGGGAGAGATCTTTGAGGGAATATTTATTGTTTATGCCCTAGAGGTGTGGGAGCCCTAGAGGTGTGTAAGGAAGAAGAACTGTGGCAGCCTTCTTTGTTGTATTTCCTTCTGAAAGAGTTTTAATACAAGTTGTGTATTGTCTCTCATATCATGTGTTATTTCTGAATTCTAGTTACTTTTGGATTCTGGTTATTTCCGCATATTAAGTTGCTTGGTAATCAATTGTGTGCTTCTGATATTTTCCCAACACTATGGACCATAGTTCCCTCCATGATATGCACTAATCATTTATTTTACATTTATTTTTTTATTAACCTTTGCCCCCTTCTCATATTCCCCACAATAAAAATAGTTTTATAACTATCAAGTACAACTAACAATGCAACCATGTACTAAATAAATTTATTTATTTTAGTTTTTATTAAAAAACAATTACTTTAGGAAATCTATAAGGTTTCATGAAAAATCCTTATGCCATAATCATTATAATGTCATTTTACACAATGTGGTGATTTTTCACTAAAAATTGTCTCCTTGTTAAGAAGATATGAAATTAATTTTGTTTTCCTAGGTAGACTTACAAAGTATATAAAATAATTCCTATAGTTATTTTTAATAAAAATAATAATTTAAAATTAAAATAAACTAGATAACAAGTTCCTTATACCCAAAATTCTTCATTTTCCCCTCATTAATGAGTTGACCATGTGTCATAAGGCTATCCTATAAGTTGGTAAGACAAATTAACTGGCTCTACCTTTTGGGTTTTTCAAAATTAATTTTGATGGTTTGGCTAAGGGAAAACCAAGGGAATTAAGGGTAAGGTGTGTGATTTTATATTCTACTAGTTTGTTGATCAAAGCAGTGTCTTTGAAGCTCATGGATGGAACCAATAATGAGGTAGGAGTGTAGGCTCTAGTCCTTGAGATGGATCTATTATTTCAATATGGTTTTTTAGATACTAAAATATAATTTATATAGTAACTCCATCTTGTACACTTATAAAATACCTATCATGGTTGTATCTTTTAGTTCTATACCTTCTCATTATCGAGAGGCTTGTGTTTACTAACTCTTTATACCAAATTACTTATCTTTTAGTTCGACCATTGTTATTTTGATGACCCATTGCTTCTATATTATGTAAAAATATATATAACTTTATTATTATCCTTCACTACCAAGTTTAGACTTGTACATATTTTATATCTTCCTGAACACTTGTGTCTCAAAGGGACACATGTATTAATACAACTATCCATTTTCATTCAAAGTGTCTAGTGCACAAAATTCATCTAATTTTCAAAATAAATGTATCCAAAAGGTTAGACTAAGTTCTTTAATCTGAAATATTTCCAAAATGGATTGACATATATATAATATCAATCTTCATTCATATATAACTTCTTGATCACATCCAACTCACAAGGCAATATACGAAGAAGCATTCAAATGCACAATTTTCACTATTTGTCCCTATTTCCATATCAATCATAGGAGCAGTCTTTCTATAGGTTTGAATCATTCAAAGAGTAACCCATGAGCCATATTTTCCAAGTTACAATCTAGGTCATTGCATGTCTTTTGATTATCACAAATTGCACCCTTGTGGACACACAAACCAACACATAGGAGAGAACTACATCATTTTGAGGCCCTCTTTAAAGTAGTGTCTATGTAAGTAGTTTCCATTGATAGAGGGGTCTTTGGGGTCATCTTAACACTATGAGCCCACTAACCCATTTTTCCCATAGCCACTCCAAGGGTGCAGAGCTAAGGTTTGATCATTTGACAAAAGAGAGACAGCATGTGCACATCACCTTAAGAGATAAAAATAAAGGTGATAGAGAACCTAGAGGGCTCTAATTGGTTGCATCTAGATCCATTCAATATTATTTACAAGACACCTATAGTAGAATTATACATATATGTCGATGTAACTCTCTAGATATGATGTAAGCATTCAAGGCTATAAAAAAGATATTTCTATAATATAGTAATTGATCTAGGATCATCACCTAGTCCACTTCTAACTTGTTCCTGCTCAAACCTACATAAACATAGTAAGCTAGTTAAGTATCATTATTTATAATTTATTGTAATATCTATCAATAGTTATACTTTACTATTTTTAGCAAATCTCAATTGTATAAATTTAGAATAATTTTTGTTTGAGTTTTTAATTAATTTTCCTACTATAGAGGAGGTAGTTTATCACCCTTTTGACCTAGACTACTCTATCTTCTTAATACTATAAAATAACCACATCTAAATTTAGGGATAAACATTTGGTGAACTTGTGTATTGATCAAATTTTGTAAAACCTTAGTTTACCTTAGGGTTTCATCCTCTTTTTCAAATATGTGAATTTTTCCCTAGGGTTTTTGTTTTTATTTATGAGTTCCCCTCCGTCTTAGTTAAAAATTAGAATTCAATTACCTTTTTCCCTAGGATTTTACCCTTACTCTATTCCTAGGGTTTCATTTACATGCGCTTGTGATTTTTTCTTTGGTTGACTCATTTTGGTTTCATAATAAATCTATTTTAAAATTCCTCATAGGTTTTTCATAATTTTTTTTATATAAATGAAAACCTCTTTTTTTTCACTAACATTTTGTATGGATTTTATAAATATTGCATTTAACATTATTTATTAAATTTAGACCTACATGTTGTACAATGTATTTTTGTTTCCCTATTTTTATAGGTTTTTCTTATTTCCCAATTTTCCTAACAAACCTTTTCATATTCCAAAATAAAAACATCCAATAAATTTATATTGCTTTCTCTTCATTTAGCACATTTTAGTGACCTTGACCTTTGGTCTCCAAACCTTAGTTGACCTAGGGTTTCCTGATTTACTATTTTCCTGAATTCTAATTCATGATTTTAAAGTATTCAAAAATTTTAAAAAAAAATCATATTTTATTTTCCTAAATTTAAGCTAAATATGGATACATATTTTGAGTAGTTTTCTTTCCAATATCTCATTGTAGTCATTTCTTGTTGTCTTATCTACATTGTTATAAATTTTAAAACAACCAAATCAAAGAATGATCTTAATTAAGATAAAACTCAAAATTCTCTTTACCGATATTATTTCAATAATATTTATCCTTTTACTCCTAACCCTAAGAAGGGTGATAGATACTATCCCTCTAACCAGGTCCATGTTATCACTCCTTCAAGGGGTAAGATAGATGGTGTATTTATGCATATTCAATCTAGTGTACCTAGGTTTTGTGCTTGTGAATCCCTAAAACATCAAAGCATCCTTATAAGTGAGTCAATATAAGATTTGAAAAATAATTTTAGTTCCAATATCATATCATTGGAAAATCATATTACATACCTATAAAATCCAAAAGATGCTAGTGTTAACCATGTGTTTGCATCTTCCTTTAGCAATGTTGTATGTAACAAGGTTTCTTATCCAAATGAAAATCTAAAACATAATACATATAAAATAAGTGATTAAAATATTATACCAAAGGATAATAATAGCACAAGTAAAATTATAAAATAAATGCTTTGAATAAACTAATCAAAATACCACCTCCACATCCTTAAAAGAGATCAAAATATTATTGTGCATACCATGGGCATCATACAGTTTTTTTATTTTTCCTTAAGAACACAATATAAAACATAATTTACCATGGTGATACTATCATTAATACATATATCAAACAACCCACTCACATTATGAGTACCTCTCCAAAATCACAAGTAGAAAAACAACAAATATGGGTACCAAAAGATAATTCAGAGCAAAATTAGTTGAAAATTAATTAGCTAGAACAAGAAAATAATATAAATATACCTCTCCATAATGATACTCATATTTAAAAACAATATGGTTTTAGACAAAAATATCTACAACACTTTGTTTATCAAGGCCAAAGATTGGGAAAACATGCACAATACATCACTTATCATATATCTACATCTGATCATAATGATTGATAAAGATTGGGATATAGTGGAAATATTAATCCAAATCATTCCAAGATACATTTTATCAATGCAAAAGAGAAATAATCTACCAATGAGAACAAGTTAAATAATAAAGCACAAATAGAAAAGGTAACATTACAAAAATAAAAGTGGGCACATTAAATATTTAAAATAGGGTTTCTAACAAAATAGGTTAAAAATCAAGAGACACTTGATAAATATAATGTTTCAAATATGGATATAAAGGAGGCAAATACAATCCTTTCTTAAAATCAGGTTGAATTCACCACTCATATAGATGGTAAACAATCTTCAAATGAATAACTCAGTAAGTTATGCTTTAATCTGCTATGTAACTTACCACATAGTATATTTATACCTACATGACCTAGTAACAATCGATTGAATCCATCACTAGAAAATGAGAAACCAAATGCAGATAAATGCAAACCAAAGATACCGAGTATAAACTTACCAAAAGAGCATGATACACTTTCTTATTTTACTATGCATGCATATGGCACATCTTGTTCAAATAAGGTTATACATCTTCTACTCTTTGAATATTATCATCCTCATCTTGAGATCATTATTGGATAGCTTTTGCATCTTCTAATACTCCAGATAAACTAAATATATTCCTACTATTGCTACTCCAAAAAACCCCAAGAGCACTCAAAAATGGGTTCCATGAACCAATACATCTATTACTCCTACTCCATGGCCTCATACTCTTATGATGGATACACATTGTCTTACCAATTTCACACACACACACACACACACACACACACACACACACACACACGTTTCTTGGCAGCATCACTAGTTTTATTCATTATATTCAAAGATCATAGAAATTCTAAATAATCATCCCTTAGATGGGATAATTGACTAGACTTTTCCTTTTTCAAATATAAATATATATATATATATATATATATATATATATATATTTTAAAAACATTCAAATAATCCAAAAATATAAAAATATTTAGCATGTTCCTAGTTTTACTATTTATTACACATATGTTGTTCACTCCAAGTTAGTAGATATCATATCATTCCTTTATATATATATATATATATATATATATATATATATATATATATATATATAGGCATACACGGACACATGATATATGCACATACATAAGTTGGACCTTTCCTCTACTCATGTCATAAGTATGTTGGGAGCATCTACTTCTTTAATCATGATACATCTAGTTTATATTATTATATGATCACTTTCCATTATCATATTTGAGTTTATATACTTACACATGCCTCTATCCATGCTTACATCATTCATAGTGTACATGATATGCTATGTACTTAATATTTTTTACTAACACATTTTTGTAGGAACTAGTATGTTATGTTCATGTTGGTTGCTTATATTTCATACTTCCCATTTTGCACTTCGTTGAGTGTGTTGTGATTTATATTGTATTGCATTGGATTTCTTATGGAACATTTTAATATGTTCCTTGATTGTTGGCACTTGTGCCATTGTTTTTTGTATGGACATTGGAATATGTCATTCTATGATTTGTGGACATTTGACTAAGTCAAGTCCCTTTGATTTTGTGGCATTTAAACATGCCCCTTGTATGTGGTCTCATTAGACCATTTATTTTTTATTTACTTTGAGTGATCTTATGTGTTTGTTTGATTTCTTATTGAGCTTGTATTTTTACTCTCTAAATGTTTCCATGATCTATATCATGCATCTTAGGACTTGGTGTGAACACATATTATTTGTTTCAAGGCTATATCTAACTAGACATGTTATTCTTATATGCTACATGATCCATAAAAACTTATGTGATTTTCCTATCCCTTTGAGGTAAAGTAACTACCATATTTTATTTCCCCTCACCTCAAAAGGGGGAATATCAGTAGGAGCATGTCATAGAGGCATGATTTCCACATTTTTACAATTTCATA
This sequence comes from Torreya grandis, assembly GCA_037957365.1. Classification (NCBI taxonomy): domain Eukaryota; kingdom Viridiplantae; phylum Streptophyta; class Pinopsida; order Cupressales; family Taxaceae; genus Torreya; species Torreya grandis. The sequence continues at coordinate 157,715 of JARHVA010004808.1, read as the reverse complement.
TTATAGTGGGGGCATGTTTAGAAACATGTTCTCCATATTTGTACTAGTTCTTAGTTTATCTAGATTCAACGGGGTCATGTCATAGAAACATGCCATCCATACTTCTACTTATTTTATAATTCACCTGATTTCATAGTTATATGATTCAAATACATATTTATAGCAACATTATATACATTGGTACTAATATTATACAAAAATTTCATCTTGATACATATATAAGGTGCATATGCCATGTAATGGGCACCTAAAAATTTTAAAATTAAATCATTTTCCATATTTTAAATTCTTTATGGATTGTTATCATCCTCAGGATGGAATTTTATAGACTGTTATCAATCCAATCTACTAAATTAGTTGATTTAGCTTTGGAAGGTTGAGTTGTTTAAATTACTTGATCTTACCAAATTTATAAGATAGATTTGATTAAATCATCTAAATTCACTTGAATATAGGTTGGATTTGATTAAATCATCCCCCCTCACTATATATATAGTGTGAGTTCATTAAATGTTTTGTACTCACCAAGCATACACATATTTAGATTATATGATTGAGATGAAACAAACTCAATGGTTATGTTTCAACTCACCTTTACACCAAGATTGGGGGCATGTTGTTCTTATATTCAATACTTCATAATACGGCATCCTTTCCAATCAAATTACCCACCCATTACACAGGTGTACTCCTAATCTTTTTTTAACTTTAAATCATTTTAAATTATTTAAATTTCATATTTTCTACACTAAATATATGTTGTAACATGATCTTGGTTACAGATCATTCACTAGTAAAGCACTCAAAGTGGGCTTACATAAAAATAAGGTGTGTTATACACATCCAAGTACACATTTCTTTCTTTTAAACTAGCAATTTCATTACTAGATTAAAGGGGTGGAAATGTAGATATTAAAATTTGATTTATATAGTACCCCTGTCTTGTACACTTTGGAAATACCTATCATGATTATAATTTTTAGTTTTAGACCTTCCCACTACCAAAAGACTTGTGTTCACTAGCTTTTTATGTTAAATGGCTTGTCTCTTAGTCTTACCATTTTTATTCTGATGAACCAGACCTTTTATAATGTGAAAAAATATCTAGAATTGATTATTATCCTTCACTTCCATTTTTTTTATGTTCCTATTTTTTATCTCCCCAAAACACATGCGTTCTAGATGGATGCATGTATCAACACAGCTGTCTATTTTCATACAAAGTGTCAAGTTCCCAGAATTCATCCAATTTGTAAAAGAAACATATCTAAAATTTCATATTAAGTGATTTAATACAATATATCTATAAAAGGTATTGGTATATATACAAGATCAACCCTCATTCATACATAACCTGACAATCACATATAACTCACAAGGCAATATACCAAGAAGAATTCTACCAAACATGCAAGTGAGAAAATATACCCTTTTATCCCTATTTCCATATTAATCATAGGATCAATCTTTATATAGGTCTGAAGTATTTAAAGAGTATCCCATGAGCAATATTTTTCATTTAAAAAGATAGGTCATTGCATGTCTTTTACTTATCACACATTGCACCCTTGTGCACTCACAAGTTAACACATAGGGGAGAAATACATTAGTCTGAGGTCCTCTTTGGAGTAGTGGTTATATAATTAGTGCCTATTAACAAAGGGGTCTTTGGGGTCAGCTCGACACTATGAGCCCACTAACCCCTTTTTTCCATAGTCACTCCAAGGGTGAAGAGCTAGAGTTTGATCATTTGAAAAAAAGAGATAGCCTATATGCATGATCTAAAGACATCAAAAGAAAGATGATAGAAAACTTAGAAGGCTCCAATTAGTCACATCCAAATCTAGTTAATATTATATATGGGATAACTACAATATATTTAGATACTTATGATGATGTAATTGTGTAGATCTGATGCAAGCATCTGAGGCTAAAAAAAGGATATTTATAGAATCTAATGACTATTTCAAGATCATCACCCAGTCCACTTACAACATGTTATTTCTCATACCTACATGCACATAGTAATATAAATAAGTATCATTATTTCTAATTTCTTGTAATATCTATCAATAGTTCTACATTAATATTTTTATCAAATCTCAGTTGTATAAATTTAAAAGACTATTTGTCTAAGTTTTCTATTAATTGGCTTTCTATAGAGGTAATTTATGCCCCTTGTGCCCCAGAATACTCTATCTTATTAGCCCTAAATAATCCCCACATCTAAATTTAGGGTTGAATAGGTGTTGACTAGGTTCTTGAAGGAGATTATGTGGTCATCATTTAGGCTCTGTGTAATAGGAAAGCAACATCATGGAATGTGGAGAAAATATTAAGTCAGGCCTGGCAGGTGTTGTACTCTTTCAGTGTTTGGGAAGTTATGCATTATTTCTATGAACTGAATCATGTTGTTGATTTATTAGCCAATAGAGGCATATCACAGTTTGATGAAACCATCATGGATAATGATTGAAATGCTTGGCCGGAAGTGAGGTTGAGTAATGTTTCATTGTAGTTGGTTGGGATGATGGAAAACATGTTTTATGATGTGAGTGTGGGAAGGAAGCCATTATTATGAGATGGATTTGATCCCCATGTATGGGATGTGTTGTTTCCATGCTTAAATTAATTAGTCACAAGGTGGCATGTTATTTTTATGACAAGTTAGTCAAGCGAGTGGGCACTTATCATTAGAGGAAATATGGATTAAAAATGGGCCTTATAAGAAATTTCTAAAATAAGTAACTTTTTCTCATATATATATATATATATATATATATATATATATATATATATATATATATATATATATATATATACATGAGTTAACTAATGTCATAAATTTATATAAAAACAAATAAATAAAATCTTTTATTTTTATTTTTATATTTTATTACTTTTTCTTAGAAAAACTCAAACTGCTATGATTTTCCAAAATATACACTTTCTATTTTTATTTTTTGAAGTAAATGTTTGACTTTTTAATATAGTTACTTTTTATTCTATATAAAATTAATTTTATTTTGTGAAGTTTCTAATTTTTAGTTTCACATTGCTTTTATCTCAAAATGATATTATGTTTCATATTTTCTATTTTGAAGAAAATTTTTAATTTCTCTTTACAATTATTTTTTTACTTTATTAAAGTTTCTATTTTTAAAATTAATGTTTTTGTGTCCAAAAAATTAGTACCTTCTATAATAGAACTCAAAAATATAGTGTATGATGACTAGAACAAGAAATGTTAAATTAACTATGATGAGTTAAATTGTAATATTTAACATATTTATTATAATATATAGATATTTTAATTTTATAATTTTAAATGATGTCACCATAATGGTGATGTCATATCTTAAGTGATTTACTTTGTATTAAGATGTCATCTTCTATAATTTAAGGATTCTTTATATGGACTATTTTAAGTTGAAATTTCTTGTAATGGCTAGTGAGTGGTTGCCTTTAACGTGTGTAGTTGGGTGTTTATCCATGGACTGAATGTTGAAAATCACTTTGAGTGAACTAATTGAGAGTAAAGGCAATCAAATAAGAGATGGCCTTCAAAGGTAGGGTCACAAATCGAAGGCTCAAGGAGGTGATTATTTTGTAATCTAGGAGTGTTTTTTAGGTGGTTAAGGAGATAATTGGGTTGGTTTTCATTGAAACACCTTACCATGTTAAAGTTAATTTGTTGATTTCTTCCATCTTTATGGGCATTTTGTTTTTGTTTTTGAAAGACAAGGGCACCACAGTGTCAATTATGAAGAGGATCATAGATCCTGGCTTCAGGGTAGGGTTGGAGATAATGGTGGGGGAGGTTTTGATGATGGAACATCACTCTCTTTTTTATCTCAAACAAAAGGTATAGCTTATTCCTTCTCAGGGCCTTCATTATTATGGATCATGTGGAATTTTTGTAGGTGGGTCTTCAAAATCTAGGCCCTTAGGGTAGAATGCTACCAGTCTTAGACCTAAGCACATCAAAGGCCCCTTTAACTTTGGTGGTAGCAACATTGATCTCTCATAAGTCATCTTGCATGGCATCAGTGGTGAATATGATGTTTCACTTATAATGGAACAACATTCCTTGGTCTCCTCCTTAGCAATCAATGAATCTAGGGGGATACCACACAACGATAGGAAGTATCTTTTTATATGCAAGAATTATAGGTAGACCCTTGATAAAGAGGTGAAAGATGGTGGTCAAGAAAGATGTATCAGTTATGGCCGATGTGTTTGGTGGCATTAGTAGCATGGGTGAGGATTGGGGTGGCAGGCACGTATGATTCTCATGGGTGGGCTGGTGTTAATGGCTCTGATGGGTGTCTATAGACCTTCAGGTGGTGGTAGTGGTGGATGGAGTAAGGATAATGTATCTGGTGGATCGGCTCATTTATATAAGGTTTAACTTGTCTTGGCTTAGGTGGTCTTGCCTTTTTAGCATTGTATGCAGGATTTATCTCTTAGTTTGTTTGGTTTTCTCCTTGTGTGTCTGTGTGTGTGTGGGGTGGGGAGGTGGTGGTTTTTGGGGGGCTGGGGGTTGTCCTTTTTTGGGTTTTTGGCCTTTAGTGGCTAATTTTTTTGGTCATTGGTCTTAGTTTTATCCTATTATATTGCATTTGGGTGATATGGTCATGTTTTTTTTTAATTTCAATTTTTGGTTTAATGAAGGGTTAGGGACTCATCAACCCTCACCATTTTTTTTTAAAAAAAACTACATTTTTAACCCTAAGCTAAAAATATATATACAATGCTACACTTTGCATTTTGGGGCACTTTCACATTGTTGCATATTCCTTTGAGGCAGCTTCCCTTCACTTCAAGTTATTTGCTTGGATTATTGTGCTCTCCTTCAACAAACATGATTGAAAGATTTAAATATCTTTTATATGTATATCTAATTTCACATATATATGTGATTAAATAGATACCATGCTTTACTCATTGGCTTACAAATCTATCACGCCATTATATACTTCAATTTTTCTGCATAAAACTATTCTCTCAATTCGTAAAATCATTTGAAATATTTTTTATATTTTTTAATCCTTTGAATAATATATTAGAAAAAATTTGAATTATTTATTTCATTGAGTAATAAGAAATATATTTCAATCTTAATGACCTTGAATCAAGATGTTATAAAAGAACTTTTTTTTTTCCTATTTGGGTTATCTCTCTTTTCTTGGTGTGCATGTTTATTTCATCTTGGACACTCCTTTGGTGATAAATTAGCCACATAACTTTTAATTCAATATCTTGGATAAATTTCAATTTAAAAAATCTTATATTTAATATAAAATCTTTATTCTCCATACAATCTAATATTAAAACACATCAATATCCTCAAAAGCTACTTAGATTACAACAATAGATCAATATTTTTTACTAAAATTTTAAGCACACCAATATATGTTACTAAAACCACTTATCTTAATCTTATAGGAAATTTATTTCTTGAAAGTTACATACATCCTATGCTTCAGATAAATACTTCTTATCCCAACAAAAATTCACTAAACAAGTTAATCAAAACAATAACAATAGCAGCTTCAAGGAGATATTTTAAGAAAGACAGAATTTACAATCATTAGCTCTCTTTGGATTTGCTCTTCTTATTTTTCTTCCACTTTTCTTAGTCTCTCCCATTCTGATATGAATGATGGATAAAATTTTCTCATACCATGATAGATTATATTGAAACATTTTCAAATATATATACAAATATGACATCCTAATATTTAGGATGTGTTCCTATCTTCTAACAAGAAATCCTTGTCTCCTATATAATTAGTCTTATATCTTAATATCTATGTGATTTGTTACAAAAAATCACATACACATACATACTCACCTAAGTACATGTTTAATACAACTATTTTGTACTATATAATCCTAGGAAATAACTAACATTCTCCCCTTAGTGTAACAACCCCATTGGGTTAGACATAGAAAATACATGATTATTTTTTAATTAAACATGTATGCAAAATATAGATTACACCAAGAGAATATACAGAGACCATAAGAAATACTCAACATGTGATAATATTAGCAAGCATAATACATCACATCATACTAATCTCTAATGTCATGAGTACACATCACAAGTGCGAATATACAAATTAATCACATAAACTCAGCTACTAATGAAACAAGCCTACAACCACTACTATCAAAGTACAATAATAAGTAATTGAAGCTCTTCATGAAAATATTCAATGACAAGTACAATAAAATATAATGTACATATAGATATATGGCTTCCCTGAAGCATAGTTCCTGAAGTCAAGTATCTGTGGCAATCTCAAGTGGCATCTCGATAAGTAGTATTGTTGTGGGGAGGGAGAACATCATCTGAGTATTTTTCCAAAACAACCAAGGACCAATGATCCCATTACTAATCCCATCAATAAATGGACCTCCCTTCACATATGAATAGATAGTGATGGCATAAGAATTTAGAGAGATAAACAAGTACCTGTATGTTGTATGATTCTTAATTAAACATGCAGTGTATCATAAAAATCCATTTTATTGAAAGATATCACACAAACATGTGATTCACACTCATGAAATTATGATTTCTCACTAAACATACTTTGGACCAATAATTTATAAATAATAAATGATAATGATCTAGATTAATAAAATTTATACACAACACTTTATCAGACTACCTTCATTTGTCGTTATGATACCAGCAAGACAAAGTCCATCTCACTCTTTAATCCATATCAGCAATTCATATTGGTCAAATACATTTAAATGTGGAGCTTTATCACTTTTATTTAATACTCTGCCCTTCACCTTCATTAACTCATTCACCCCTATTTCTTTGGTACAACATACAACAATGGATATATGTTTCCTCATAATGGATCATGGTTCTTGTCACCCTAGAGGTGCTCCTCACAATCTATTTATACATCTCATTTCACTTACAACCCTTTACAATGCATTAAGATAACCCTATACAACTTTGCCTTGCCTTTTGACCAATCCTTGTAGCCCTTTTCTATTGAATTTATCTTTGTACTATAAGGTACAAAAATATTTTGAAAATCTAATTAGGGTTTTAGATACCCTCTATTTAACTTTGTCTTCTCATGAAATTTTATTCACCAACTCTTATTCTAATACCCTTTACATCCCCTATCTTGTTCTTTGTTAGGCCTAAGTGGTTGAAACAAGTAGGTGATAAGAAGAAGGAGATGAATCTCAAATAAGAGGTCAAACAAGGCAAAGACACACGTGGAAAACAAGCATAAGTGTGGAAGAAAATCACAAATAGCAAATTATACCAAGTTGGCATGGTAGAGAACAAAGGCATGAGGAATGAAAGAGATGAAATGAGGAATAAATGGCAACAAAATAAGGCATAAGGTAGCAAGTGGGTGATAAAAATCAAGAAAAGAGTATCATAGGATCGAGTTGCAATTGTACTCCAAGAAAGCATGGAGATTGAATAAGATGGAAAGCCTACAAAGCAAGCAAAAGAGATGTTGCATGCAACCAATCAAGTGAGATGAAGGTACAGCCATGTGAACAAGGAAAAGAATACATAAAGGAAGATGAGCATTTCCAAGATTTGTTTTCCAAAGTTGTTTATGATGATATGTTTGAATTTAATTCCAATGAGGAAGATATTTTTTACATAAAAACCATTACATTGATGGATGAGTGTGTAGCAAGACAAAATGAGAATGAAGCACCTTAAAGAGTGCTTAAAAATCATGTTATGTAACCAGAGGAAGTTAATATGATTCTCACAAATAAAGAAGTTCAAGGAAAATACAAACAAGAAGTTGCCCAAACAAGTGAAGAACAATGTACACCAAAATTTGATGAAGAATATGTGGAGATTGATGCACAAAAGTTGCAAGAGCGGATGAGTATGTTGGAAGAAGTATTCAGTCCATAAAAGGGGTTGACAATAGATGATTTATAGCAGGTAAAGATTAAAGATGAACTCTAAGAAAACTTAAAGCAGGAGTAGCAAAGAAAAGCATAAAGAATTGTGCACACAAAGATGCAAGAAAGTAAGAAAATAGAGTGTGAGCAAGTCAATAAGGTGAGTTACATAATGGGTCAAGCTAATGCTAAGTTTGTATTTATTAAGCATGTATATGGAAAGGCCAAGATTGGTCAAATAACAATGTATTATGGTGAGGGTGAAAAACATAAGAAGTTGTTCTTGCTTAGTGAGAAAAATGATAAGCCAAAGCATCAAAAAGTGAAGAAGTTTGAAGAAGAGACAGCAAAAGAAAGTGTAGATGATCAAATGAAAAATTTTGACATACACAAGAGGCCATTAGATCCTAAGGGAAAATATGAAAGCATGAACAAGAAGCAAAAACCACTAGACAAGCAAGAATCAAGAAAGATACATGAAGAAGAAAGCTATCAAACAAATAAGAGGAATAAGAATGAATACCAATTAGTTACAACTAAGTATGAAGAGGTTCAAAGTGACATAGGACAACTGGAATATGTAGCAAACAAGATACTATAGCAGATGGAACACTTCATGGATTTGGAAGATGTATGGATAAGAAAGATAGACAAAACCACAAGAAAGAAGTGAAAGAATTTGACAAGCAAGAAGGAGCAAATAATGAAGAATAACATTAAATTGCATGTGAAGGACCCTCAAAGAACTAATTGGAAGGTGATAAATAAACCTGGAGGCTCAATTTTTCTCCCTCCTAGGGAGTATGATGCAAGATCATCAAGGCAAAAAAACATCATTTTTGTGTTTTAGTCTATAGGAGGTCAATTTTTGGTCAAAGTCTAAGTTTAATGTATGATAAGGAAATTTTAATGTCTAATTTTGGTCTTATAAACCATTTGGGTCCCGTAGGATGTGTTAAGTGACTTATAGATGATTTCCCTCCAAAACAAGCATTTGAAAATTTAAATGTTGTAAAAAGGATAAGATGGCCAAAACACATGTATAGGAGTGTTTAGGTGAACAATTTGGTTTATGAGGTCCATTAAAGTCATAAAAAATGGGTCGTAATACATTACATGTTTAGTGCTTCAATTAAGTCATTTGAATTAATGGAAGATCTTCTTTGTACATTGGGGTAGTTAGGGAAAGTAAGTTGGTGTAACTACCAACCAAAAATCTACATTGGATTTAGTGAGGAAAATTAATTTTAGAAGTCAAATGGAATATATTAGAGGTAAGTGGTCTCAAAGAAGAGAGAGGAGAGATTAAGATTGGAAAAAATAGTATGAAACTCCTTAACGAAGGTTGATGGGATCTCGTAGTGGCCCAAACATGTAAAGATCTGATGTTTTCAATGAATCAAGATGAGAAGTTATTTTTGTTCATGAATAATTATCTCTAAATGTATATACTAATATTACTAGTTACATGTTTCATTTGAGAGGGCCCAAGGTATGATGTCTTTATTTGTTATAAAGTATAGGTTTTGATCATGGGTTGTAGTCCCAGTTTTAAGTAAGAGAGATGTTTGATTGGTTGTTCTACATGACAATGGAATATAAGTCTATCTAAATGTTTATATGTTTATCTATTGTGTAAGGGTGTATGCCTAATGTGATTAGGAAACTTATGCATAAAGAGTGATCTCAGAGAGTAAGACCATTGAGTTCTTGAAACCCATACAGACTGTTATAATAGTCCAAGAATGAGAATAGAAACTTGTTTCTTTAAATATGGATCATTAGTATGTTTAGAATGGGATTGGAAAGTGAAAACATGGGTTTATAATTATTAACTTACATACAAATATAAATGAAACCAATTATGCAGGATAAAAAGTAACAAGATTTTTGTTATCAAGGGTAATACTTTGTTTGAGGGCATTGTCATAGTATTTGGTAAGTTGAGACATTTTACCTTAGCCTTATTAAAGTTATCATTATTGTATTTAATCTTGGAATAATAGTCTCAATAGGTAAGAAGGTATTTAAATTCTTAAATAAGTGTGAGAAATTTGAACTGGAGAAACCTAACCCTATTGCTGCCAACAGCGCTGTAGATTACCAAAGGGAGCACAGTCAAGCATGAAGGAAGGAAAGTGTGTCTTGGACCAAAAAGTAAGGAAGGAGAATTAAAATATTTATATGAGAATATAAAATAATCTTTATAGTATGCATTTTGGGTTTTAACACGTTTTAAATGTGTAAATAGACCTTCTTGACAACATAGGTCTAAAGGAGACCTTTTTGTGTGCACTAACAAAGTAAAAAATAAGACTTTTCTTGTATGGAGAGTGTGTGTTAGTGATTAAATTGGTTGAAACAATTTGTATGGGTGTGAGAAAATTTTTAGGAGTTTTTAAATTCCATATACAAGTCCTTTAAACTCATAAGTGTGTAAACCCCTGTTGTCACAGTCTTGCAAAGGACAAAAGAGACCTGTATTCCCATGCTTAGGTGAGTAAACAAGGTTAGAAGAGGTGTCTATATTATATTTAAAGTTGAGTAATCTCAAAACAAAACTTTTTGTGGTGGATTGACCTTTTTAATCCTTATGAAACTCAATTTATTGAATTTTTAATGGCCTCGGCACTATACAGGGTAGGAAAACCCTAGAATTAGGGTTTTTGAGATTCTCAAAGTTTGAAAACTTGGAAAAATATAAAAAATTGTAATTATACCTTAATTAATTTTATAAAAATTAATAAAGTTATTTTGGAGAGAAAGGAGTCTGTACAATATGGCTTTGAGGCCTGTAGGGTAAGAATAGGGCTAATTAGGCCTATTTGAGGGTAGATCAAAGAAGGAAGCATGAGAAAATGATGGATTTTAGATATGAAAATTTAAAAAAACATTAATAAGGATAGAGGGTAATTTTAAATGGTCTTATAACTTATTTAACAATTATAATTTGTCTGTACCAATCAAAATACAGTAAAAAAAGGCACAAGCCTTAGGTGAGTATGGTGAGCCTTGGGTATTGAATGAAAGTATGAGATTTTTTGAGTAGTTAAAGGGGGTTTAACTAGATATTATAATCACATTTAATTATATATCTGATAATATATTGATTATTTTACACCCAAAACAAGTTTGACACTTATGACCAAAGAAGAGTACCTAGTGAAAGCTAGTGAAGAGGTAGAAGAGCAATTTGTTAAAAGAATGAATTTGGTTGAAGGAGAGAATTAGTGTGACTATAATTATAAATAAGTAAATGTCACAAAGAATTTTTTTTATTGTATGATAAATAGTTACATTCTCAAGAAGGTTATTAAGTCCACGGACCAAGGAACAAGCTAGTGTGATCATGACAAGCATAACCAATGAAGTGACAAGTTGGGTTTAGTATCAGAATATGTTGATGTTAGATGAATTATCCTCAATATGTATGAATAATTTGGTATCAGATCCATCTAGATGCTCTTTTACTATTAAATACATTATTATTGTACATGTATAAATTTACAAGTAAGTAATCAAGGAGGTAGTGGCAAGGAGTCTTGTTGAGAGACAGAATTGAGAAGGTAGATTAAGGAAGGTATGATCTATTTTATGGTTGATTTATTTATTTGAATGTATGGATGATATTATGTGATAGGTGAGGAAATGAAATGGTGAATAGTGTGGTGGCATCCTTGAAATAAAAAAAGCTATTAACAAGCTCATAAATAGAGCTTGGGAAAGAGGAGATAGTCCAAGTTGGAAAGACAAGAGGTGGAAAGGCCCTAGTGAGGTATGAACTATAAGAGATATAAGGGTTATAAGTGTGAACCAAAATAAATTGGTCCAAGTGTGGCCAATGAAAGATAAGCATGTACCTAAGTGAGGTACTCAAGATGAAGATGAAAGGAGAGGTAGAAAGAAAAATGAGAGATAGGGTTAAATATGAAAGCCACAATGAGAGGAAGATGGAGATAGAGATAAAGGAAATGAAGGATGCATTGGAAAGGATGGAAAGATATTTTTTACAAATGTGAAATATGTATAATTTTCAATGTAGAATCAAGATCAAGAAAAGAGTCAAGTGCAGCTTTATAAAAATAATGCAAGAGAAAGCAAACCAGCAAGTGATGGAACATTTGGAGAGACAGTTAAAGATGGAAACATAACTTGCCATGGAAGAGCAAAGAGAGGCAATTGGGCCTCGAAATTTTCAGACTAATATTGATTTATCATGGTTGAATGCAAGTAAAGAAGTGGAAAGTAAAGTGCATAAGTGGGAAGAAGAAGATGATGCATGAAAGAGTGAAGATACAGCTAAAGATAAAGTATTTTGTTACCTTGAAAATAGTGAAATACTTGATGAAGAGGATTGGAAAGATGAGAAGCAAATAACAGGTAATGAAGTGCATGTAATTTTTTATGAATATTATGAAGATGAAGATTATTTTTTGTACATAGGATTGTTTGAGTTCATTGGATCAGTTAAGAAGCAAGAAGCACATGAAGTGCTTGAGGAAAGAGTTGAATAGGTAAAGTAAGATGAGACTGAATTAATAGTCCATGAAATGAAGATGTAAAGTACTGAGTTGGCTGATTGCATAGTTAAAGAAGGATCAATTGTAATGGAGGATAGTAGGATAGAGGATGTTGATAACCAAAATATGAGCAAGTATAAAACTTTAGAATGGTCACCAAAGGAGGAAGAGAGTATGATATGGAGCAAGTATGATGATGAAGAGGTAGAAATAGTAGTGTTAGAGGAGGTAGTAGAAATAGAATGATAATTCATGTTAAATCCATGAATATTTAAGAATGTCATGAAATTAAAAAAACAAGAAGAGTAATCACAGGAACAAGCAATAGTATAAGGAGCAATAGAAGCAAGAACAAAGGATCACATGGATGAGGAAGCAGAGACATAGGTGTGGCAGCAAAGAACACACATACCTATATAAAAACTTGAATGAAGAAGAATTTAGGGGTCAAGTTCTTTTATCTCCTTGGGAGTATGATGCAGGGGCATCTTAGGAATTCTCAAGAATGTGTCTTAGAGTCATATGGGTAAGTTAAATTTGAATTTGAGTTTAAAACTAGTTTTCCCACCTTTTGTCTAATTTGAATTTTTAAATTTGTAATGAGGGATTAAGAGTGTGTTTAGGTTGTTTAAGTATATGTTAATGTTATGTTATGTTGAAAATTTTTTAATAGACCTATAAGGTCTCTTGAAAGGTCCTAATATTGGTTATGATTCATATGTTAAGAGAAGTGTGAGGTGGCAGTCATAATGACCATCACCCTACATGGGTCTAAAGGATGTTAGAGGTTTATTAAATCAATAAATTGTTATAGTCATGTTTTAAAAGTCTATTTTGAGTGTGTAAAATATATATAGTGTGTGGTGATTCAAAATATGATATATAGAATATAGAATTGGGCAGACAAAGTCAAAGAAAATGGTGAAGAGTCTGCCATAACAAAGATGAAGGATTATGTGTAAGTCCAAACAATATACACCAATGACATCAATAAAGAATGTCAATTTTGAATAATTATTAATTTGATCACGATGTATGCTTGTGTTTAAAAATTTATTTGTATGACCTTAATTTTAGATATGCAATTATGAGGTGATTTAAGAAAGTTGTAGGTATAAACAATTTTGTGTGTGATGTTGATAACAGAACTCTATGTTTATATGTTCTATATATGCATGGAGTGGTAAATATTATATGAGTATTTTGAAATCCTTAATAACATGTTTGGTAATTTTTTAAATCCTTTGTTGATATGTTTCTATTGATTGGAACATATAACTCAAATAAATATTGTTTGCAGACCTAATTACCATGTTTGGATAGCTTACTTTGTTGAATGTATTTCATTATGTGAAACATAAATATTGAAGTGAATTAAAAAAAGTAAATATTATTAGTATCAATATGATTTTAGTGTTTACAATATTCTTAATAAATCTTTAAGCATTTTAAGTCATTGGGTTGTTGTAGATGTGTCCAAGACTGTGACTAATTTTGTTTCCATACCCTGTCGAAGGAGAAGTTCATTAGCAAGGATAAGTTGAGGCTTTAAATTGGTGTCTAATGGAATTAATAGGTATGTGATATTTTTTTTATGTTCACTTACATTGAACAAGAATAAATAAATTATTATTATAAATTCAAGACCCGAAGTCAATGAACCTAGACCCTACAAACTATATAATAACAAACTATGAGTGCAAGATTGATTCCAAAAACCTTGAACAAATGTCAGTAAGAAGGATTATAATATTTTGAAATGTTTTAAAAGGGTTAGGAAGACCCAAATAATTAATTAGAGTGGAATGAAATTGGAATTTAGGGTTTAATAAATAATTTTATTTACATTCAGGGCCTTTCTATGACTATGAAACATCCAAAACTAGGGTTTCTATATAGAAAAGTGATTTCTAGGAGATTGAACTGTGAGAAATTCATTAAATTTTTTATTTTGATATATTTACACATGATTTAAATTATTTTTTAGTATTTTTTTAATTACATATGAGTAATTATGGTTTCTACCACTTGTAGAGTGTCTAGGTCTAAACAGACCTAATTAGGTCTGCAAACAATCTTCCTTTGAGTTATATGTTCCAATCAACAAAAATGTCTCAACAAAGGCTTTAAAAACTTACCAAGCATTTTATAAAGTATTTCACAATATTAATATAATAATTACCACTCCATGCATAGACATAACATAGAAACACAGAGTTTTGTTCTCAACATGACACACAAAATTGTTTATACCTGTAACTTTCTTGAATCACCTCAGAATTGCATATCTAGCATTAAGGCCATACAAATAAATTTGTAAACATGAGCATACATAGTGATAACATTAAAAATTCTTCAAAATTTACATTCCTTATTGATGTCATTGGTGTATACTGTCTGTACTTACACACGGTCCTTCATCCTTGTTATGGCAGACTCTTCACCATTTTATTTGACCTTGTCTGCCTTGTGCTCTATTTCATATCTCCTACTTTGAATCATCAAAAATATATAACTTGTACACACTCAAAATAGGCTGTTAAAATATGACTATAATTGTTTCTTGATTCAATAAACCTTTAGCATCCTTTAGACCCACGTAGGGTGATGGACATTATGACTACCACCTCACACTTCTCTTAACATATGACTCATAACCAACCTTAGGACCTATCAAGAGACCTTATAGGTCTATTAAAACATTTTCAAAATGACATAACATTAACATCTACTTAGACCACCTAAAAACACTCTTAATCTCTCATTACAAATTTGAAAATTTAAATTAGACAAAAGATGGGAAAACTAGTTTTAAAATCAAATTCAAATTTGACTTACCCATATGACTCTAAGACACATTCTTGAGCATTCCTAAGATGCCCCTGTATCACATTTCATCCACAAGATTCATTTAATTTACATCTTACTATCAAACACATCATATAACAATCTAAATATAGGAGTAACCAATGCATACATTTATTCCATCAAACATATGAATAAATCTTACATTAATTTATATCCCATACTAGAAATAATGATCATAGATTATACCACCCAAATAATTACACATTTAACTTTAGATTTTCACTAGCATAATTAGTTTTCCAAACGTGTTACACCCTATGATTACCATAGTTTAGTAGTTTATGACTTAACTACTGATTTTCCAAAATCAGTCATAGTAAAGTGGTCCTACCTTTATGGAAAACACATCTTATATTCAACAAACCAGGCATAATGAAGCAAACCATAGTTCTAAAAGAATACACTAATATACCATCATAGCATTCATTAAACTTTCAAGGTTGTATGCATGCATACATATAATCAATCCAATGTAGATATGAGTTTGGACATCACATTTACAGTATGTACCATCTAGCTATATATTTATATTATAGTAATCTATGATATTCCATACTATAATAGGTTCTCAACTACATAATAACACATAATCAAAACATATGATTTCAAGAATCAATCAACTCACATACATAATAATAATTAAGCAAGTACGGGGCTATACCACTCAGATATACCCTAAGTCTAAACTGCATACTAATATTCAAATAAATATAACTAATTAACATGCACCATGATACATATTTATATGTTAAATATATCCAAACATTTACACATCTTAACACTCCTATAATATGTACCACTCATAAATATTCAATATTATATTCCATATGACTAACATTCAATCAACCATTGTAGAGAAATAGAGAACTCATAAACTCGTTATGATCTTTTAATCCAGCACATCATTCTATTTTTAGGAGACCATTCCAGGAAGTTATAGTTCTTGATTCCTAAGAACTTAATGACTCACTCAAATCATCTATTGAATTATAAGTGTAATCCCTATATACGAGCACTTGTGCATCATAATATGCACCACATGTAGGTACTCTAAAGCTATGCAATTACTAAACCATTGTTCAATGTTTTTAAACAAAACTACTAAGCCTCAAAATCAAGTTAATGAAGTAGTCATAAATACATGGAAATACACATTTGTATTTAGCAGATAGAACATCTAGAACTTCATTTTTTCAAAATGTAAGAATAGCATTGATATAGCATTTAGAGGTTTATAAGTAAGTATTCACTAAGTTATTTTTAAGTATTTTTTTTAATTCAATTAATACTCCATCCAAGGACTATAATCGCAATAATATGCCCATATGCTTTTAAATACTCTAACAGATATATTTACCCTAAATTTTTACATTCAACAACCTGTAGCTTACTCTACTTTTGATTTTATATCACATGCTTCTAATTCTCAATTTATATTATGATAAGCTACCCATACCTACCATGATAAACACTTTGATTATTTTTCTACCCTCCACATGTTATATTCAAACTTTTTAAAGATTATTGATATATTAGTCTTAGATAACACATATGGTTAAACTTATTCTGAAAGAGAATCTTAAGATTTTATTCCACTATCCACATAATAAAAATGAGCTAATACCCAAATTAGACAAACTAGAAATCTCTACAAGAGTTCTCATGTTTTGGTTTAAATGTTTATGATAGAAAAATAAACAAAACAACGCTCTATGCTTACAATCATTCCAAAAATAAGCATATCATTATTTGGGGAAAAGGAATCATTTTACTATCACATCCTAAAACATAAATAAAAAATGTATTTACGAGTTTACGTCTCTATTCATAAATATAAACAATTATACATATATCTCGTGTAAAATCCATTATACACCATGTTGGGATTATTTATCCTGCTTTTAAAATCATGATAATACTATATCTTTATTGGATTGAGAATATAGAACTTTTGCTACATTATGAGTTTAAACTCTATGGCAATGCCATGGTAATTTCAACGATTGGCTATAACCCTTTTTTTTAAGCCTTGATAAGATGGTTAAATGTTAAAACTAACCATATTCAACCAAGTTAAATTTATTTATAGTAGAGGTTTAATAAAGCATGTTGAGGTGGAAAAGTATGGCGACACCCAACTTCATATGGCATTTTGATTTTTGGTTCATATTCATACTTATTTAGTAACCATAATATTTAATTCTAGTGAATTGATTTACCTTATTTCACTGAACATTACCAAATCAATTCGTTATATTTGACAATTTTGATAGTTCCAGCAAAAGGGGTGACTCCTTGTATACTATGCAGTTAATAATTCTTGTAATTAAGAAAAGAAATTTTTAGCGAAGTCTTTTACTTTTCTAAGACAACTCCCAATAATGCCTTATAGATATGCAATGATTCAAAGGGGTATTAATTGACATATACAGTATCACCTAACTATCCTTGTATTAATTTAATATTTTATAATTTGAATAATTCTAGATCACTGCTTTTCTACGGCTTGGCTGAACAAAGAAAGAAAAAGGTATAAAAGCTTCTCACTAATACATATATACCAAGGTACTGAAGTCTTCTATAAGCATAGCATCATATGCTAAGTATGAAAATTTAGGCCTTTTAGAGAATTAATTAGAATTGGTTGCATACCATCCTTATTTATGTAGTGTTTGCCTCACAATTGAGTTACTATAACATAAGGTAACTATTTATGTATTAGACACTAATCACTATGTTTATATTATCATTTCTATGGCATCTTATAAACATAATTTTTTAATTCAATTTTTGTCAGATTGACTATTTCATGATAAGAGTTGTGCATATAACTCACAAAACATACTAGTACATGGTTTATATATGTACAATCAATTTTTCTCTATATCGATTTGTATATACTGTAGGTTGGCTTTTATTATATACATTCTATGCCTCTTTTATGTAAATATATTGGGTAGATCATGGTGTAGCATGCTAGTTAATGCTATAAACCTCTCAAATGATCATTGCACTAAATTTTATGGATTCACTCCCAAACTATCTTGTTGGAGTCTCATATTTGAAAATAAATTGCCATAATTATTATATATTAAAGCATTGTATTAACACTTAAAGTTTGTAGTTTTAAATAAATGTATATTCATATTGTTAAAGGGTTGCTACCAACTTTAACATGAACATATCTTCCTCTCGCCAATTTTTATTTATATATGCTCTATATATGCTCTATATATATATATATATATATATATATATATATATATATATATATATATATATATATATATATATATATATATATATATATATATATATATATATATATATATATATATGTGAGTCACTCTACAGCTTTCATTATCAAAATATAACTATATATCAATATACCCATTGAAAACAATGTGCTATAAATATCTAGCCAAATATATTACAACCAATAACTACAAATTTTAGATTTAGATGTGTTCATAAATATCTGAAATGAAGTGCATTGCCTATCTGAAAAAACTTTGATTTGTACAAGACCTCTTTCCTTCCTCAATACATTTGATAATCCCTTTCTACAACATTTCTCTGTAAAAATAGGCATAGCTTCAACCTTTCAAAAAAAAATTCTTTGTTGTTTTTTTTGTTTTTTCTAAATTTAATACCTTTGATTTTTTTTTCTAAGTTTTTAATTATTTATTTTCTTTAATTTCATAATTTTTTATTTTTTCTTATATTTTAATATTATGAAATGCTCAATTTCATTTTTTTAATTAAATTAAATTAGCATCTAAATATATCTAAGCAATTTAAATGATAAATTTCAAAATGCATAAATAACCCATATTTTAAATTTGCTTTTGCTAAAGTTGCTCTTACCATTGTCAATGGCAAAACATAATACACGTGCAAATAAATTCGGTTCTGTATTTTACCTATTTTGGCAAACCACAGAAAACAATCACTCCAACAAATATCAAACACACCATAAGCAATTAAATGCATTTCTACGATGACTAATTACTGTGGTGTGTGCAGGGTTTCGCTAGCTCTCTATAGACCTTTGACGTCTCTATCTATGTCACCCTCTTTGATGATGCTTTCCCTCCATCATGCTCTGAGGGATGAGTTATCTTGCATCCACCTCACAACACATATAATTAGATTATATCACATGGTAAATATATAGCAATAAATATAACTAAAATAATACATTAATATGCTTAAACTATAAACACTTATATTAACCAACTCACAGTAAAAAATAATGTATCATCATTTACCTAAGCAATATTATACTATCCCATAATAGCATAAATCTCAAGCTTACTTAGTAATATAACTAAATCTGAATTTGTTAACTGTAGATATCCGTAGATAATCCAACAAGTTAGTCTGGCAAAGAATCAGATTGTAACATCATTCCCCCTAAAACTAGTCATCATCCCGATGACTCTTATTCAAATATTAGTTCTGAATTAAAATATTATTTAGTAAAGCAATAACATGGTATACAATATCCAATTAATCAAATATGGTTTGCGATTAATACTTACTTTGATTGATTCTATCATGACCATCCTGGGGTCCAGAACCGTAGAGACAAGCATGTATACCATAAGATTGACCACTTTTGTTACCTTGAAAGGTCCCACATATCTCAGTAAAATTTTCACTGACTTCCTAAGAGCACATAAGATCATCATACAATCCAAAATAAGTGACCAAGGAGATTTCCGTAAAATCTCTCAACCCCTTTGCACATTTCTCGAACCTAGAGAGTGTTTTTTCTCATTCTAGTGAAAAATAATTAGGGGACCTGACAAGTATGATGTGTATGAGTTAATACTGTCACTACTCCATGTAGCTCCTGATAAGTATAACATGTCTATACTATCACTACTCCACGAATCTCTTGATAAGTATGATGATGACTAGGAACTGAAAATACTACATTTCAAATGTTTATAAAGTTATGGAATAAATGTTCCATCGTATACATGCATATGGCCATACGATTGAATTTGATAAGTTCCTCTTATCAAATCCTAGATTCAATAAGTCCATCTGTTAGATCTAAATCAGTAACAACTGAGTCAATGTGAGGTTAAGTAGGATACCATCTTATCACTTATAACTTGTGTTCCTAATTTACCACTTTCCCTTAGGTCTCCTCAACCTAATGATCTTCAAAAGTGCACAATGTTCAATGAATCACAATTCCATACTAATAGATCATTGAAAGCAAAACTATATGTTAAATAATTTTAGATGTTTCAACACACATACAAGATAAAAATCATACAATCAAATTCATAATTGTATTAAGTTGCCACAAGCCAAACATAACTAGTATCATATTTCACAGCTTAACTTATTCTATTATATTCATGGTTAAGAGGAAATAATGTTAAAGTTAACATAACATACATAGGTCAAAGATCACACCATCCTTTCAACCTTATAAGGGAATAAACAAAACAATATCTCCCTGCTTGCTTAGCTAGAATGCAACAAGTTAAAATTTTATCTCCACCCCTAGATTGATAAGATGTTCCACACAACATATACCCTAATTTCTTCTGATTAAAAGTATAAAAATAACTCTTCAAATCAACATGCTTTAAACAAAAGAGAACATTATCGTTTTAATCAATGGGGTATAATATCATACTAATTATAATCAACTTATAATTCTTAATATAAAGTTTCAATATATAATTCATGTTTTGCCACTCCATGTGGTCTAAAATCATAAATTATATAAAGTAGTGACCCTAAAGAGTCAAAAGTGAAAAGTAGAGAACTATCATCTCAAAACTCCTATATACCCTCAAAAGGTAAAAAGATAAATACCATAACTTAAAGTCTCTAAAACACTATCTACTTACCAAATTTGTAAGTATAGTTTCACAACTATTTCTACAACTGGGAGAAATAAAATACTAATCACAAAGATGTATCAATCCATCCAATCGTACAATTTGCCTCTCAAAAAGAAGTAGAAGACATTCTCTCACAAACTTCAAGGGAGTACAGTCAAACATCATACAAAAATAAGTTCCCATAATAGAGAACACTAAGTCAACATCATGAAAATATGAATCCTCTCAATAGCTTTAAAATTATCAATGGAGAAAGAGATAACAACTAACCTCTAAGATAACTAAAAGAGTTGACACTCCTTCCTAAACCGTATAACTGTCAATCCTTAAACAAACTCCTAACACATATAAACTCTCAATCAAAACAACATCACTCTACTGCAAGAAAATTCCCACTGCACTAGGTTGTACCATTTCTAAAATTGGTCTTATAAAATTTTCCATTCCTAAGATTAGTGATGTTGGCAATTTGAGTCATTAATGTATGTAATATTGTCATTGATGTCAAAGGATGAATGTGCTATCATGCATTAATGTCAAAGGATGAGTTGAATAGACTTGTGGATTAAATCAGATTTGTGAAGAGCTTCTACTTATAAAATAAGTAAAGCAGTCTTGAAAACCCAAATGGGTCTTGTAGTGTAAATTAAGATTCTAGAACAACTTTACTTCTCTCAAATTTATAAGTTAAGTTATCCCGAGAACCCGAATGGGTTTAGTAGTGTTAATTGAGTTTATGAAATGACTTTACTTGTCTCATTTTTATAATTCAAGTTATCTCAAGAACCCAAAAGGGTCTAGAAGAATTGATCAGGGTTTTGAAAGCAATTTACTTCTTTCATGTTTATAAGATAAGCAATGTGTAAAACCTGAATGGGTCAAGGAAGAGGTAATCAGGATTTCGAAGTGACTTTGATTCTCTCATGTTTATGATTTAAGCAATGTGAAAAACCCAGATGGGTTTAGGTGAGTTGATCAGATTTTTGCAATAACTTTACTTAGTTTATTTTAATAAGTTAAGCAAATTTGAAAACCTAAATGGGTCTAGAAGAGTCGATCGGGTTTCTAAGATAACTTTACTTCCTCCAAGTCTATAAGTCATGCTAAATGAAAAACCTAAAATGGTCTTGAAGAATTCTTTTGAAAGAATTCTTTTAAAAAATTGGCAAAGACAATTCTTTCAAAAATATTGGAAAGGAAAAATATTTCAGACAAAAAACCCACAAAAATTGTTTTGAAGGGCATGTGGACCCTTTCAGAAAAGCCAAAGGGTAGTTTGCAAAATTTTGAAGGGTATATGGACCCTTTTACAAAAGCAAAAGGGCACTTCTCAAGAAGTCCGAAGGGCAACTAGACCGTTCAATAAATATGAAGGGCACTTCTCAAGAAGTTTGAAGGGCAAGTGGACCATTCAGAAAAGCCAAAGGGTAGTCCACAAAACGTCTAAAGGGTAAGTGGACTATTTCAAAAAAATTGAAGGATATGAGAACCATTCAAGAATTTTGAAGGGACTATTACAAAAAAGTTGAAGGGTATGTGGACCTTTACAGAAAAGTCGAAGAGTACATTTGCAAAGCCCTAAAGGGCATGTGTCCTAAACAAAAGTCCCTAAAGGGAACCCAGACAAAAAGTCCATGGAAATTGTCCCAAAGGGGACGTAAACAAAAAGTTCATGAAAATTACCCCGAAGGGGACATGTTAAAGTTTGATCAAGTCTGAAGATATCAATGAAGGGGAAGCATCTTAAAGACACCGAAAGAAGTGAGATTAATTCAACATGTCAAAGGTTAATGATCTAGTCAACATAAAGAGAAAGCATCTTTGATGATCCAATGACACATGAAAGTAAAGACTAAGAAGATACAATAGAGCGAGTGGATCCAAAGCATTAAAATTACTTGAAGGTTAATGTAGAGTGATGAAGTTAAAGACCAAAAAAGTTTGGTAAGATCTATCAGAGCAAAAGCTCTCATGAATGTTGTGATAAGAGAGATATAGTCAAATATGTCAAAGATTAACGTCTAACTAAAGTTATTGATCAAGAATATTCAAATAAATCAAAAGGAGTGAAAGTGAACCCCAATCATATAGAAAATATCAAGATGCGGGAAAAAGCTTGATGGTCAATGCAAGAGAGATCGGTGGTTCTATTTTAAAATGGAAATATCTAACAGTTCAAGACAGACAATGATTGGCATCAAAGACAAGATGAATAATCCTAGATTAAAGACATGACTAGATAGATGGTGAACTTGAGTCTACACAGAGCTCAAGATCAATCATCGATTAAAGAAGTGACGTAGTTAAGACCAGAATCCAATAGTTGCCAAAAATAGAAAAGAGATCTGACCATTGTAATGTGATGCATGAACCAAGACACAGGAAAGAGCATAATTCAAAATCATTTTTAATGAGAACCAGTTAATTGAAATTAAAGTGTGAATGCAATTGGAGAGAGAAAACCTAAGCTTCATTGTCTATACATATACGACATCTTAAACATTGTAATGTGTTTTTCACCATCATTTTTGTTGCTACTATCACAATTTTGAGAGTGAGTCAAAGGTTGTCAATTAGAGACATAAGCATATGGTGTAAAAGGTTGTTGATTAGAGACATACATAGATAGAGAAAAAGGTATAAAAAAAGGGGGAATGAACTATGTCTGAATAGAACATATCTAGACATACGTAAATAAAGAAAATGGGCTGTTGTTGAAACTGAAAAGTGCCATCAAAGAAAATTTGAAGGGTGTCAATTCAAGATGTATGCAAACACAAAAAGAAAGACAGTTGGACACAGAGTGAGGTAGAGGAAGAAAGATATGACAAATAATGTGTAGAGATTGAGTAGAGAAAAAGAAAGAGCATGTAGAGAATGAGTAGTTACAAACTAGACTTATAACAAAGAAATTAAACTAGATTCATTTGTGAATCTATCTTGTATGCTGGAGTTGTAACTCCATAGTTTTGATTGGTTGGTGCCATCAAATAAACTAAGTTGGTGCTCGATTAGGGGATTAGAGTCTCCTTAGATTTGGTGCCCTTAAATCTTATAACTAGTAAGATTAAACTGAGTTGGTGCTCAATTAGGGGATTGGTGTCACCTAAGGATAAGTGTCCTTGAATGTAACTAGTGTGATTTTATTAGTGAGGTGATTTAATTGTGAGGCTAGATTAGAATAGTAGATTCTAGCAGTTATTCTCACCGTGGTTTTTTCATTTGAATTTTCCATGTATAAAGCTGGCGTACAATGATTTTGTGTGTGTGTGCACTCTCTACATTTGTTATTTGATATGCATATGTTTTGTATCTTCATTAAAAAATTAAAGAACTAGTTTTTAGTTGATCTACTGATTCACCCCCCCTCTCAGTAGATAGTTTTATTCAACAAGTGAAAATAAGGCACAAAAATTAAAGCACAATATATATATATAATAAGTGAGAAGGATCCCATACTTAAAAACACTCACAACACACAACACAAATGGTGAAGGTGAATTGATTACCAAGAAGGATGCAATCACACTCGAGGTGTTTGATCTAAGTGATCAACTATGGTAAAAATCTTTTGTTCATAACTTATGAACTTCATTATATGCTCATCTACCCAACTCTCACATACAACCATCACCATTGGGACATTCGATAAGCCTAGCTTATATAAATTCAAAGAGGGTACTAGTGCTCCTAAGGATGCACACTCACTAAACCACACACAATTCACGAATGTCACATACTTATAAAAGTCACCAATCCATACAAGAGGATCTATCAAGTCTCAAAACTCCAATCGTGGTGTACATGGTTTCTCAATGAGACACCATTAATCTAAAATATCAGTGTAATATTTCATGTCACTATGTTCACATTGGTAAACAAAAAGATAAAAATAATAATGGACTCATTAGGTCTTAGAGTTCGAGCCATAGCTCTGATACTACATGTAACAACTCTGTTGGATTAGACATAGAAAACACGTGAATTATTTTTAATTAAACACATATACCAGATATATATTACATCACAAGAATATACAGAGACCATAAGAAACACTCAAGGTGTGATAATAGCATCAAGCATAATACATCACATAACATTGATCTCTAATGTCATGAGAGTACACATCACAAGTGTGAATGTAGAAATAATCACATTAACTCAAATACTACTGAAACAAGCCTACAGTCACTATTGTCGAAGTACAATAATAAGTAATTAAAATTCTTCATGACAATATTCAATGATAAGTAAAATAAAATATAATGTACATATAGATATATGGCTTTCCTAAAGCATAATTTTTGAACTCAAGTATCTGTGGCAGTCTCAAGTGTTGTCTTGATAAATAGTACTATTATGGGGAGGGAAAGCATCATCCGAGTATTTTTTCAAACCAAATATAGACCAATGATCTTCTAAATTAATCCCATCAAAAAATGACCCTCCCTTTATAGATGAGTAGATAATGACAGTACAAGAATCTAGAGAGACAAGCAAGTACCCATGTGTTGTATGATTCTAAACTAAACATGTAGTATATCATAGAAATTTATAATATTACAAGATATTGCACAAATATGTGAATCACACTCATAAAATGATAATATCTCACTAAACATACTTTGGCTTAAAGTTTTACAAATAATAAATAATAATGATCTAGATCAATCAAATTCATACACACCATTTGATCGGACTATCTTCATCTATCATTGTGATATTAGTAAGTCAGTGAAGTCCATCTCACTCCTTACTCCATATCGATAATGCAAATTATTCAAATACATTTCAACCACAAGATTCATTTAATTTACATCTTACTAGCAAATAAATCATATAACATGTTAAATATAGGAGTAACCAATGCATACATTTATTTCATCAAACATATGAATGAATATTACATTAATTTATATCCCATACTATAAATAATGACCATAGTTTATACCACTCAAATAAGTACACATTTAATTGTAGATTTTTACTATCACAATTAGTTTCTCAAACATGTTACACCCTATGATTACCATAGTTTAGTATTTTATGACTTAACTACTAATTTTTTAAAATTAGTCATAGTAAAGTGGTCCTAGCTTCATGGAAAACACATCTTATATTCAATCAACTAGGAATAATGAAGCAAACCATAGTTCCCATGGAACACACTAATATACTATCATAACATTCATTAAACTATCAATATTGTATGCATGCATACATATAATTAATCCAATGTAGATATGAGTTTGGGTATAACATTTACAATATGTACCAACCAAGTGTACATTTATATTGTAGTATTCTATGGTATCTCATTTCATTATAGGTTCTCAACTACATAATAACACATAATCAAAACATATGATTTCAAAAATCAAGCAACTCACATACATAATAACAATTAAGCAAGCATGGGGCTATACCATCCGGATATACCTTAAGTCTAAACTACATACTAGTATTCAAAAAATTATAATTAATTAGCATACACCACAATGTACCTTTATATGCTAAATATAGCCAAAAATTTACACATATTAACACTCTTATAATATGTACCACTCGTAAATATTCAATACTGTATTCCATATAACTAACAGTCAATTAACCAATGCAGAGAAATAGAGAACTTATAAACTCATTGTGATCTTTTAATCCAACACATCATTCTATTTTTAAGAGTTCGTTACAAAAAATTATAGTTCTTGTTTCTTAATAACTTAATGATTTACTCAAATCATCTATCAAACTATAGGTATAAACCCTATATATGAGCACTTGTGCATCATAATATGCACCACATGTAGGTACTCTAAAGCTATGCAATTATTAAACCATGGTTCAATGTTTTTAAGCAAAACTACTAAGCCTCAAAATCAGGGTAATGAAATAGTCATAAATACATGAAAACACATATTTGTATTTAGTAGATAGAATATCTAAAACTTCATTTTTTCAAAACATAAGAAATCTAGTTTAGCATTGATGTAATATTTACAAGTTTACAAGCAAGCATTCGCTAAGTTATATTTAAGTATTTATTTTAATTCAGTTAATACTTCACCCAAAGATTATAACTACAAGAACATGCCCATATGCTTTTAAATACTCTAACAGGTATATTCACCCTAAATTTATGCATTCAGCACTGTGAAGCTTACTCTATTGTTGATTTTATATCACATGCTTTTAACTTTCAATTTATATTATGATAAACTATCTGTACCTATCATGATAAACACTTTGATGATTTTTCTACCCTCCACATGTTATATTTAACATTTTTAAAGATTCTCGATATATTAATCTTAGATAACACCTATGGTTAAACTTATTCCGAAAGAGAATCTTATGAGTTTATTCCACTGTCTACATAACAAAAAGGAGTTAATACCCAAGCTACATATACAAACTAAAAATTTGTACAAGAGTTCCCATGTTCTGGTTTAAATGTTTATGTTGGAAGAATAAATAATACAAGGCTTTATGCTTACAATCGTTTTGAAAATAAGCATATCATTATTTGGGGAAAAGGAATCATTTTACTATCACATCCTTAAGCGTAAATAAAACAACGTATTTACGAGTTTACATCCCTATTCATAAATATAAACAATTATACATATATCTCATGTAAAATCCATTATACACCATGTTGAGATTATTTATATTATTTATTAAATAATAAGCTCCTTAATTTTAAAATCATGATAATACTATATTTTTATTGGATTGGGAATATAGAACTTTTACCATGGTATGAGTTTAAACTTTATGGCAATGCCATGCTAATTGCAATGATTGGCTATAACCCTTTTTTTTTAAAGCCTTGATAAGATGGTTAAATGCTAAAACTAATTGTATTCAATCAAGTTGAATTTGTTTACAATAGAGGCTTAATAAAGCATGTTGAGGTGAAAAAGTACGGCGATGCCCAACTTCATATGGCATTTTGATTTCTGGTTCAGATTCATACTTATTTAGTAACCACAATATTTAATTCTAGTAAATCGATTTACCTTATTTGGTTTAATATTACCAAATTGATTCATTGTATTTGATCATTTTGATAGCTCCAACAAAAAGGGCGATGCCTTTTATACTATGCAGTTAATTAGGAAAAGAAAGTTTAAGCAAACTCTTTTACTTTTCTAATACAACTCCCAATGATGCCTTATAGATATGCAGTGATTAAAAGGGTTATTAATTGACATATATAGTGTTACCTAATTATACTTGTATTAATTTAAATAATTCTAAATCATAGCATTTCCACAGCTTGGCTGAACAGAGAAAGAAAAAGGTATAAAATATTCTCTCACTAACACATATATACCAAGGTACTGAAGTCTTCTATAAGCATAGCATCATACGCTAAGTATGAAAATTCAGGGTTTTTAGAGAATTTAGTAGAATTTGTTAAATACCATCCTCATTTATGTAGCATCTGCTTCACAATTGAGTCATTATAAGGTAGCTATTTGTGTATTAGACACTAATCACTATGTTTCCATTATCATTTCTACGGTGTCTTATAAACATAATTAAGTCACTAATTCAATTTCTGCAAGATTGACTATTTCATGATAAGAGTTATTGTGTATATGACTCACAAAACATACTAGTACACGGTTTATACATGTACAATCAGTTTTTATCTGTATCAATTTGTATATATTGTAAGTTGGTTTTTATTATATAAATACTACCCCTCCTTTATATAAATAGATTGGTCAGATCATGGCGTAGCATGCTAGTTGATGCTACAAACCTCTCAAATGATCGTTGCACTAAATTTTATAGCTGCATGCCCAAACTATCGTTGGAATTTTATATTTACAAATAAATTACCATAATTGTTATATAGGAAAGCTATGTATCAACACTTAAAGTTAGCAGTTTTGAATCAATGTATATTCATACTGTTAAAAGGTCACTACAAACTTTAACATGAACATATCCTCCTCTCACCAATTTTCATATATATATAGGTAAGTCACTCTACAATTTTCATGATCAGAATATAACTATATATCAATTTACACATTGAAAACATTGCACTATAAATATCTAGCTTGACATATTATAACCAATAACTATGAATTTTAGATTTAGGTATGTTCATAAATACCCAAAATGAAGTACATTTCCTACCTAACAAAACTTTGATGTGTGCAAGACCTCCTCCTTCTTCCTTCCTCAATGCATCAGAGAATCCCTTTCAACGACTTTTCTCTGTAAAAATAAGCGCAACTTCATTCTTTCAATTTTTTTATTTGTTTTATTTTATTTTTTGTTTTTGTTAAATCTAATACCTTTAATTTTTTTGTTTTTCTAAGTTTTTTAATTATTATTTTTATTTAATTTCATTGTTTTTTCCTTTTTTATATATTTTAATATGAAATGCCCAATTTCATATTTTTTTAATTAAATCAAATTAGCATCTAAATATATCTAAACAATTTAAATGACAAATTTCAAAATTCATGAATAACTTGTGTTTTAAATTTACATTTGTTAAAGTTGCTCCTACCATTGTCAATGGAAAAACATACTAAACACGCAAAGGAATTCAGTTCTATATTTTACCTATTCTAGCAAACTACAGAAAACAAACACTCCAACAAGTATCAAACACACCATAAGCAATTAAATGTGTTTCTACCATGACTAACTATTGTGGTGTGTGCATGGTTTCATCAGTTCTTTGTAGGCCTTTGATGTCTCCATCTATGTCACCTTCTCCAATGATGCTCTCTCTCCGACACGCTCTGAGGAATGAGTTCTCCTATGTCCACCTCACAACACGCAAGAATTAGATCATATCACATGATAAACATATAGCAGTAAATATAACCAAAACAATACATTAATATGTTTAAAATGTAAACATATACATTAACCAACTCATAGTAAGCAATTATGTATCATCATTTAATTAACATTTTACTATCCCATAATAGCATAAATCTCAAGCTTAGTCAGAAATATAATCAAATCTGAATTTGTTAGCTGCAGATATCCATGGATAATCCATCAAGTTTGTCTTATGAGGAATCGAGATGTAACACTTAGTAAAAACATATTTCAAAAGGAAAGGAACAATATTGCAAGAAAATTGGGACACACACCAGTTAGAGATGAACAACTTAAAAAAAGAAAATATCATCAATCCAACAAGGGTACTACTTTGATTAGGAATAACGACACATGTTAATCCAAGATCATACACAAGAGTGGACAAGGACAAACATGTTATATATGATCTAAAATTGAGAATAGACAAACACAGTTCACAATGATATCAATCAAAGTAAGTCATATTGACCTTTAAAATAAGAAAGTAGGGACATACACTTTATTTATTATAAATGTATCACGAGCCTCCCATTTCATTTCAATTTTTCTCCTCTAGTTGGCTAGGCCTCATCGAGCAAGTACAAATCAAGATAGGGGAACCAAGGCCTCACTATTCCTTTAGTGGGTGTTGATATTCTCACTGAACAACATATTTTCAATTATTATACTTAATCATTTCCAATTGATCATGAACAACAAAGACAGTCACCATTGCAATTGGGCACCATTCTTGGCTTTAGTATTTTTGGCACAAGATTCTAAATCATTTACAACTAGAGTATGACATCACTACCATTGATGACTAATAACTCTTTAGTTATGTAGTCTTTTGGGCACTTTGTATTTTTATACTAGAACAAACTGCCAATTGTAATCACCTAAAAATAATATTTGAATGCTAAAAGTGTTACTTGAGACAAATTATTCCTAGCTTAGCCCTAGACCTATCCTAGAGCCTTTATCACACTTTTTCAGCCATTGTGTGGACGATAGATGTCCCTAGTCAGCTCAAACACAATCTCAAACCTGCATTCGCAGATACTAACCCTTTGTGCCCAATAATTTACCAGCTAGACACTAACGTCACATTAAGGACACTAGAGCCATATGGCGCTAGTGTCCCCAACATGGTGCTAGTGTCCCTTGCCCTAACTCTCCCAAACAGATATATTTTCAAATATGTAACCCTCCTAAGGTCGGCTTAAGCACATTTTATTATCCACATAATCTATGAAACAATATAAATACAAGACTCTTCGACTTATATCCACTAGATGGAAAATATATGCAAAAAACTTATTTAAACAAAAAATAAGTTGAGAAAAACCAAGGTTATTAATCCTTATTATGTCCTACTTCTGTATACTACCATCTACAATTGTTCTAAGCCTAGCTTTTAAATATTTCAATCTCAAACACACTCAAGGCATTCAAGACCACTATCATTTTAACATTCACTTGCATATTACACCAAGCACTAAGTGAAAGAACTACATCAGGTTCGATCCCTCCTCAGAGTATTGGTATGTAGGTAACTCTCTTCATAGTGGAGTGTTGAGGATGTCCAGCCTATCCTACTAATAAACACACATTTTTAGTTCATGTCATACTTGTAAGGAGGATTAAGGTTTGCAACATAAATCAACTATTACATACACAAAATAAGGTTTTAGACTTCATGTGTGCAGGAATAAAACCTAGAAACACAAGCATAGGA
Organism: Torreya grandis; assembly: GCA_037957365.1. Classification (NCBI taxonomy): domain Eukaryota; kingdom Viridiplantae; phylum Streptophyta; class Pinopsida; order Cupressales; family Taxaceae; genus Torreya; species Torreya grandis. The sequence goes on along the minus strand of JARHVA010004808.1, from coordinate 125,958 downwards.
ACACCCAAAATTTAGGAACGATCCTGCACACAGGATACTAGTGCCATTTTCAGGGCGTTAGAGCCACATGACACTACTATTCAAGTTGGGCATGGCTATTTAGAGATGGATCTGACTCAGAGATCCTATATATGACACTTAGACCTATACATAACATAATTTTTAGTACTTAGATCTTTTACAACAGACTTTTTTCAAATAAGTGTTTGTTTGCACATATTTATTACTATTTTTAAAAAGTCAAAGCAAGTCAAATTTTGTAATAGATTAATGGTTATTTATTGCATATCATTTCATTGATTTAGATAACTCAACCCTTTAATCTAACATAGTATTTACACTAGTAAAACCCTAAAAAGTTAAAACATTTGATGAATCTGACTCACTTCGAATATTGTTTAAAACTCTAGTTTGTATTATTTAATTTTTTGTGCACTAAATTAGGGTTACATACTTCTATTTTTTTATTTTCTTGGTAGCACCTAGCTCATTAAATCAATCTCATATTAGGGTTTCATTTATTTAAATATAATTCAAATCTTTGCAAACAACCCTAATTTAAAAAACCCTAACCCTAGACACACCTAGGGTTTGTATTATTTTCTTATTTATACTCAAATTTTAGTTCCAAAATATTAGATTTGCTTCCATATTTCTTTTTTGAAATCTTTCTTATATTAACATTCTTAAATGGTTCAAAATATACAAAACTTGTTTTCCTACCTTCCAAACTACAATGGCAAAATTTACCAACATATTTGATGAGATCGATAAGCAAAAAATAAAAGTTTTTGTGTCGAAACATACAAATATACAAGATGACTTCATCATTATTATTTAGGAAGAACTACAAAAAATAAACAATGTCAATCTTCAATCCCCCCAGTTAATAACGTTATTACACCTACAGTGGGGCCAACTCAACTAGCACAACCTAAAATTGTAATTTAACAACTTTCAGTGACAGTTACACCTCTTGTGACTAGTTCCTCCACTCCAGATATCCAATCCCTTGCACATAAGATTCATACTCTGTAGTCTAAAATGTAACAACTTGAGAAGGGAGCCACTAGGCCATCACATGCCTTGGATTCTAATATTCTCTTGCATACACTTTTGACACATCACATAATGTCGACTCCCTTGCCATCCAATTTCTTGGCACCCAAACTTACATTATATGATAGCAAGGGTGACCCAGAGCATCATCTCAGATCTTTTCATGTAGCATGCTTGGACTATGTGTCCAACGAATGGCTTCTCACAAAGTTGTTTCCATGCAATCTAAAGAATTATGTCGTACAATGGTTATATGATTTACAAAACCAATCTATCATAGAATTTAATCCTTTGGATGCAATGTTCTTATCACATTTCTCCATCAATATCAATGATAAGATACCATACGCTCATGTGGCAGTGTTAAAACAAAATTCAACGTATACAATGCAGATAGCTGCTTTGGATCCCGCACGTGCGACATCAAAATTTGAAGCCGGTAGCCGTGGAATCGGAGGCAGGCGTGGATACGGTGAACGCTATGGGAGGGTCACCCTCTGTGTGTGGGGGAAGGGTTCAGATCGCCCCTATTATGATTTTTTCAGCAGATGGGGGCTCTATCCCAGCTACGTATTTTGCTAAAGGTTCTCCTATTCATGGTTCAAGCCTAGGCTCCAGGGGACAAACTTGTGCTGATGTGGCTGCTTTCGAAGCCAGATTACATGATGTTCTTCCTCATGCATCATCTGGGTTTTTTCATGTTTCGCCTGTAAGTGCTATAAAACTTGCTAGGATAACTCTAGATCCTGAAACAGTTGACGAAATCTTCGAACGGTAGAAGATCTATCTTCTCAGGCTGTTATTTTTTGTTTTCGTGGCTTTTGGCCCTCTCTCGCAGATCTACATGGCTGGATCTCCAGGACCTGGTTGCCACTTATTGAAGAAAATGTCGAAATCTTCCCATGCGTTAAAGGTTTCTTTATAGCTTTCTTCCAAAGCTCCGAGGACAGGAGGATAATCTTGTGCAACAATAACTTTTTATGGCAGGGCAAATATCCTCTCATGGCCAAATGGTGGCATATGGATTTTAATCCTCTTATGGAAACCTTTAACAAGATCCCTATCTGGGTTCGGCTCCCTAATCTACCAATACATCTTTGGATGAATTGGTTTTTAAAACCATCGAAAATGCTATAGGACATTTTTTATTTGTGGATGAAAATACTTTGGATTGTTACCATTCGACCTACGCACACTTAATGGTTGAAGTGGATGTTTCTAAGGGCCTTCCTGAGGAGATTTGTTTGGATTCCCCAAGGGGTACTTGGACACAAATGTTGGATTTTGAGGGCTTACCTTTTCGGTGCAGAAAGTGCCACCTGACGGGTCATATTGCTGCTCGTTGTACGGCTGGGAAATCAAAATTCAGACGAACACCTTCTTGGTGGTCTGAGATTTCATCCGAACATTACTTAGCTAAACAACCCGTGGAAGCTCACGCTGATCCCGCGAATGAAGGTAGTATCCATTCCGAGCCGATGGTTGAGGAGGATTCGCTGGGGAAAGATTCTATTGAACGTCCTGTGGTGACCGGGATTAGTGATCTTTCTGAGCCAGTTGTTGAGGAGGCTTTGGTCTCTTCCCCTGTTTTGGAGGAACTTCCTAGGAGCCAGTCTTTGGCTGGTTTTCATAAGGATTCTGCTGAGGCATTTGTGTCCCCTGGGCTTCATGGATCATTGTCTACTGAGGCATGGATTGCTGAGGCAGCTAAGGTAGAGGATGGATGGACAGCAGTTAAGAGTCTAAGCCTTTGGTCCCCCCTCTAGATATGAATCTTCAATCATGTAAAAAAAAAAAACTCATTTGTATGGGAGGTTTTGTAGGATGCTGATCCTGTCTGATGGTGTTCCGTTTCGTGTTTTGTCAGCGGTTACATCTGATCTTTTTTGTTGTTTTCAGATTCCTGTTTAACCTAGTTTTGCTTTTTCTGGTTTCAAGTTTCTTTTTAGAAACTGGGTTGTGCTTAAAGGTTTATCTCTCTTTTGATGTAAAGGGTTTCGGGGCCCCTTCAAAACCTGCTTTTACCTTAATCTAAAACAAAAGTCAAATGAGCCTATTGCAGATTATGTCTTACGATACAAGACTATATTAACAAAATTGACTAGCCCCATGACAAACAGAGAGCTTCAAAACATATTTAAACAAAGTATTTTACCATTATTATACAAAGCTAACTTGTTCAAGAAGTTTCTTACATTTACAAATTTGTGCCACAGTCAAAGAAAGAGAGGTCTAGCTCATATCAATGGAAAAATTCAAGTATACCAATGGATAAGAATCAACTATTAAGAGCTCAAATAAACCTTCATACAAGGTAAAGGCCACTGAGACCAAGAGTGATCAAAAGGCCACAATCAATGCAACTTCTGAGCCATCTCCTAGATTGGTTTTATCCACTCCTCAGCGTTGAATCTTCACTAACCTTCCAGAGTCACTAGCATGGGTTTTGCAGCAGCTCTTGGAATGTAATGTCATATCTCTCCCTCCCATTAAAGAGTTTGATACAACATGACCTCTTCCAAAGAATTATGATTCTAATGCATTATGCGAATATCACAGGGCACCAAGCCATACAACAAATAGATGTATAATCCTAAAGCATAAGGTACAAGATCTGATTGAGACTAATATTATTGATGTGGGCACACCCACATAGGCACTAAAAACACAACAAACAGAAGCTAAGGCACTAAAGATATTCTCAGATCCATTTCCAAAACATAAAACAAATAACGCAGGGGGCACATCCGATGTTCACTACACATATCAAGCACATCCACCACTAGATTCATATCATACAGTTACAGAGGAGGCACATCCATTGCACAATATTATTAGCATGTACCAACTACAGTTCCACCTAGACCACTCATCACATTCTCAGAGTAGGAGATTATCGATGATGATATAGATTTACATGCACTATTTATACAACCATACATAGACCACCATCCTATCCACAGTGTCATGGTTGACAACGGGTCAAGCATTAACATGTGCACTATGACACTTTTATAGCATTTGGGGTGATTAGAGTCAGATATATTCCCCACAGACATAGTCATCAATGGTTTCAGTGGTCACATTCAAAGCTCCATCGAAGAGATTTTGCTTCCATTATAGGTTAGACCAGCACATATAGCCACTCGATTCCTAGTAGTACCTAGTGCATGTGTATTTGATATGTTATTGGGTAGGCCATGGTTACAGCAACTCTGATCCATCCCTTCTATAGTGCACATATGCTTCAAGTATATACATGAAAATCAAGTGGTCAAAGTTGAGGGGCTCCCATGGGAGTAGCCTCTACCCATCCCATACGTAGTTCCAGTTATAATTCCAACACCTTTACTAGATATTACATAGATATAAGTTAAATCTTAGAGTATAGTTCTTATGCATACATCATAGAGTTTAGTAGATCCAACAGTACAGTAGAGGTCTACTTCTACGGTATCAACACATACACATACTCTACAACGAAGACCATTATTAGAGAGACCCATGTGTCAGAGATATGTCACAAATTCTATAGGAACTCCCTCTACTTAGTTTATGTTATGTTAATATTATTGGGTTCCCAGGGTTCTCAACATAGGGCACCTACATCGCCTATAACTTACTCTATCAGTTGGGTTCCTAAGACCCCTACAGTTCATAGGGCATCACAGATGGTGCCATATATTCATAGCATCACTACACAAGCATATACATACACAAATTACTCCACACAGTAGATTATGGGATCACAATTACCTTTTCACACAGCATGCACGATCATAGTTGCCTTTTCACATAGCATGCAAGATCATAGTTCCCTTATTTAACACAGGTCACGATGATAGTGAGCCTCCCATGAGACTCATCTATTAGTATGCTTCCTACCCTCTTGTACATACTTTCTTCTTTCTTGCTTCTTATACATAGTTTATTTTTATGTGCTTGTACATAGCTTATATCCATAAAATACAAAAACAATATAACATGTCAAAACATAAAAATATTCAAATATTACTTAGAAACACAAAATTTATAGATTGAATGCATTGCTATGTTTACATTTCTTATATTTTCCAGACACTACAGATGCTAGCTATCTTAGTATAATCAATTTTATCATACATATATGTTTCATTTCTTCTTGTCAAGTGCTTGCATATTACCTATAGGACTCATGTCCACTACATTGATCTAGACTTACTATCATCTACCCACAAGGGGCATATACAGTGATCCAGGTTTATTGATTTGATACATCTGCCCACTTGGGAGCATTTCATACATAGCTTATATTACCATGTTCTATCCTTACATTTTATACATTAAATTTTTTGCATTGATATATCTTGATATTGATTATTACTACTTATGCTTGGATTTTTTACCGACTATCACTAGTTGAGACTCAGCATACGTACATCCTAGCATTTACACAAATTTGTACTACACTCATACATACTTTCACTTCTAACTTTCCTAGTTTAGACTTGATTGAGTTTCTTATGCTTCTTTTATTTGAGGGCATTTGAATATGCCATTGTTCTTTGGCTCTGCGCAACTTCTATTCATGTATGCCTTGGACATGTCCTCATGTCCCTAGTGTGTGCCTTCTTAAATGTGTATGCAAACATTTGAACATGTCCTTCTATGTGGCTCAGCCAGATTACCTTTTTGCATATGTGGACATTTGAACATATCCTTGTATGTATTCCTTTCTCATATTCAATGACATGTTCCCATGTCCCTTGTATTATGTCCCCTTGGCCTATTTTGTGTGCCCCATGTGTTTTGTATGTATGCTTTATTGTATGTGTCATCACCATGACACTTGTCTTTGCTTGTTACACACACCAGTTTTCGATGTCATGAGGGACATCTTGCATCTACCCTTCTTACTTGGGTGCCATGATAGACATGTTCCATCCCCTTAGGTAGCTACTCAAACCTATTGTTATACACATTGATTACATCTATCTTGACACCCTTGTGTGATGCTAGATACAACATACATCTTACACTACATACTTGTGCTCAGATTCTCTTACATTTTGATGTTATGTTTGCACATTGTATTAGAGTATCACACAGTTATCATTTATGCTCTAACTAACACATTTTGTAGAGCTATTTCTTTCAAGGATAGTTATTGCACAGGTCAACAACTACCCTCAAAAGAGGGGGCATTCATAGGGGTTTGTCACAAAGATCAGAGTCCTACATTGCTATTCACAAATCATTTTTTGTACACAGGTTCCATTTTAAGAAATCAGACACAGGAAAGATAGAAAAAAATGACTCATAAAGCAATTCAAAGTCTCATATTTCAAACCAGATAGAAATTAGTGCCCAAATTTGGACACTAGCACCACATGGTGCTACTATCTCTACATGATACTAATGTCCACTACATGGTGCTACTGCCCAGTAACCCCAATTTTAGGATAGTTGAGATTAGCCAAAATAGTACACCAAATATAGCACAAATTTACATAGATACAGCTACAAATTTGATAGTTATGTTCAGATTTTGCCCAATTACACTCATTTCAGCTCAGATTTATACTAGTTACTCAGATTGGGGGCATCATGCACAACATGATCATCCTCACATTCAATTTAGATACATAGATACATTTATTACAACTCAGTCTAGAATCAATTTCCTCGGATATCAAATTGGGCCATGTGTGCGGCACATTATTTTCATATGCTCAGTTACACACAGGTTGATTAGATGGAATGACAAAGTCCATGTCATTCTATACATTGTATACACTTGGCATCATATTCCAGGTTGTCACCAGTTTCATGCCTTACTCCATTTGCAGTGGTTGGCATTCTCAAATAGCCCATAGCCGCCTAATGTCCCTAAGTGGCTACATCATTGACATACACAGTTAGATATATCCAATTAAACATTTTTAGCACTTTGTGTAGTTTAGTTTCAAATGTATCTACTATACACGGGTGGGTAATGATGGATTTATAGCCTACTTGAGTTCTTGAGCCACCCACATGAGAAAGTTAGACACACTTCCAATCTAATCCAAGCTGTTCATAGCTCATGATCCACCAAGCAGGGATAGGCAATGATGGAGTCAAACCCAGATTGAGTTCTTGAGCTACCCACATATGAAGATGGAGCAAGCTATCAACTCAGTCTAAGTTATTCAACTATTTGATCACAATATACATGCACACACACAGAGAGGTTATCACTGGGTTCATGCATTGGTTCGTGTACTCAATGAGGTGTATTTGTTCCTTTCCTCTTTCTTATCTCTTTACTCAACTTTACCCAATTACTTTATTCAACATAGTATTTTATTTTTTATGCCTCTTAAGGATTGATTTATGCATGTTTCATTGCAAGGCATGCTTTAGATCATGTTTCACATACGTAGACCCAGCTTCACATACTGATACTCAATTACATAGGGTTCACTTTCTAAGTAAGTCCAGGTACACTTCTTTTTCCATTATACTAGTTGTTTTGCTTTGTTGCATTTCTAGCATAAAGGGGGACAAATGTAATCACCTAAAAGAAGTATTTGGATGCTAAGAGTGTTGCTTGAAATAACCTATTCCTAGCTTAACCCTAGACCTTTTTGAGATCCTTTATCACACTTTTCTAACAATTGTGTGACTGATAGATGTCCCTAGTCAGCGCAAACACAATCTCAGACCTACATTCTCAAATTTGACCCTGCATGCCCAATAGCTTGTCAGTTGGACACTAGTGCCACATTAAGCACACTAGAGCCACATGGCGCTAGTGTCCCCAACATGGCACTATTATCTCTTGCCCTAACTCTCTTGAACGGATATATTTTCAAACGTGTAACCCTCCTATGGTTGACCAAAGGACATTTTATTATTTGCACAAGCTACAAAACACTATAAATACAAGTCTCTTAGACCTATATCCACTAGATGGAATATGATGCAAAAACCCTATTCAAACAAGAAACAAGTTGAGCAAAATCAAGGTTATTAATCTCTATTCTACCCTACTTCTGTATATTATCATCTACAGCTACCCTAACCCTAGATTTCAAAGATTTTTAATCTCAAGCACACTCAAGACATTCAAAACCACTATCATTCTGGTATTCACTAGCATATTGCACTAAGCACTAGGTGGGAGAACTACATTGAGCTTGATACCACCTTGGAGTATTGGTATGTAGGGAACTCTCTTCATAACAAGGTGTTGAAGATGTCCAGCCTATCCTACTAATGAACACACATTTTTAACCCTTGCCATACTTACAAAGAGGATTGGGGTTTGTAACATAAATCAACTGCTACACAAAATAAGGTTTTAGACTTAATGCACATAAGAACAAAACCTAGAAACACAGGGGTAGGTGTACCCATAATTTAAGAACAGTCATGAACAGAGGACACTAGCACCATTTTTAAGACACTAGAGCCACATGGCATTACTATCCAAGTTGGATGCTACTATCCAGGGAGGGCTCTGACGTAAGGATCCTATAGACGACACTAAAATCTATCCATAACCCAATTTTCAATACTCAGATCTTCTGCGATAGTTGTTTTCCAAATAAGTCTCTATTTGCACATATTTATTACTATTTTTAGAAAGTCAAAACAAATCAAATTCTATAACAAATCAGTAGTTATATATTGCGTATTATTTTACTAATTTAGACGACTCAACCCTTTAATCTAACATAAGATTTATACTAGTAAAACCCTAAAAGGTTAAAACACCAATCTTAAGTTAGCAACAAACTCAAGATTATGATTAACATCCTTTCTATGTCTACAAATAAGTCTCTATTTGCACATATTTATTATTATTTTTAGAAAGTCAAAGCAAGTCAAATCTATAATAAATCAGTGGTTATTTATTGAATATTATTACACTGATTTAGAGCCTTTTAATCTAACATAGGATTTACACTAGTAAAACCCTAGAAGGTTAAAACACCAATCTTGGGTTAACAACAAACTCGAGATTTTGATTAACATCCTTATGTTTCCACCAAAGACCTATGGACTCAACTCACTTACCTAGATTGAACCCCAATAGTCTTGTGGACCACAGATCCCTCCATGATATGCACTAATTTCTTTCCAATTTTACTTAGTTTTAGACTTCATGTGCCCAGGAACAAAACCCATAAACACAGGGACAAGTGCATCCAAAATTTAGAAACAGTCCCGCACAGAGAACACTAGCACCATTTTTAAGACACTAAAGCCACATGGCATTACCAAGTTGGGTGCTACTGTCTAAGGAGGGATCTGACTTAGGGATCCTGTAGACGACACTCAGACCTATCCATAACCCAGTTTTCAATACTTGGATCTTGCACAACAATTGTTTACCAGATAAGTCTCTATTTGCACATATTTATTACTATATTTAAAAAGTCAAAGCAAGTTAAATTCTATAACAAATCAATGGTTATTTATTACATATTATTTCACTGGTTTAAATAACTCAACCCCTTAATCTAACATAAGATTTACACTAGTAAAACCCTAAAAGGTTAAAACACTAATCTTGGGTTAGCAACCAACTTGAGATTGTGATTAACATCCTTTCTATAATTCCTCCAAAGCCCTGTGGACTCAGCTCAATTACCCATATTGAACCCAATAGTCTTGTGGACCATAGATCCCTCCATGATATGCACTAATTACATTCCAATGTTACATTTGTTTTTCCATAAACCTCTATTCCCTACCCGCACACCCCGCCCTCAAGTAAAAATACTTTAAAAAATGTCAAGTACAACCGACAATGTACCCATGTACAAAATAAATCTATTTAATTTAAGAAAAAAAATTAAATAAACTAAATAATAAGCTCCCTATACCCACAATTCTATATTTTAAACCCTAAGCTGAAAACATTATGCACTTTGCATTTTGGGGCACTTTCACATTGTTGTGTATTCCTTTGACGCAACGTCCTTTCACTTCAAGCTGCTTGCTTGGATGTTTGTGCCCTCCTTTAACAGACGTGATTGCAAGCTTCAAATGTCTTCTACAGGGGTATTTCCTTGCCCAGATACACACTCAAAAGCTACCACACTTCACTTGTTTGCTTACAGACCTATCATGCCACTATATACTTCAATTTTTTTTGTGTAGAACTGCTCTCTCAATTCGTAAAATCCCTTTAAATGTTTTTAGGTTTTGTTATCCTCTAAACAATATTTCAAGAACATTGTAGATCACTTAATTTGATTGAGTAATAAGAAATATATTGCAATTTTAATGACCTTGCATCAACTTGTTATAAAAAACATCTTTTTTTTTCCTATTTGAGCTCTCTTTTCTTGGTGTACATGTTTCTTTCCTCTTGCACACTCCTTTGGTGATGGATTAGCCACATCACTTTTGATTCAATAAATATCTTGGATAAACTACACTTTAAAACAGCCTCTACTATAAGCGCCTTATTGTCCTTCCAATTCAATAATAAAACACATCAATATTCTCAAAAGCTATTTAGATTGGGACAACAAATCAATATTTTTTCTTATAATTTTAAGCATGCTAATATATGTTATTAAAACTATTTCTCTCAATCTTATAGAAAATTTATTTATCACAAGTTGCATACATCCTATGCTTCACATAAACAACTCTTCTCCCAAAAAAATCACCAAACAAAAAACAAGTTAATCAAAACAACAACAATAACAGCTCCAAGGAGATATTTTAAGAAAGATGGAATTTACATTTGACTCTGCGCTGCTTATTTTTATTCCACTTCTATGACCAAAATTTGTTCATACCATGGTAAATTATATTGAATCATTATCAAATATATATACAAATGGCATCTTACTATTTATGATGTATTCCTATCTTCTACCAAGAAATCCTCGTCTCCTCTACAATCAGTCTTCTATCTTAATCTCTATGTGAGCTGTTACAATAATTCACATATACACATGCTCAAATAATTACATGCTTAATACAACTATGTTGTACTATTTAATCCTAAGAAATATCCGATTGTGATAAATCATGTCAATTTAACTACACCAATATGTCAAACTTGAAAAAATCTCTCAAAAAAAAGAGGGCTCCAAATTTCTAAGTATAGCCAAGATATTATGATTTTTCGATTGACTTCTCCAAAAAACATAGACGTCAAATTTAAGGTAAAATTAAAAATATACATACTCACATACATTACAATGCACCACTCCCCATTGCCCCTGGGCTGCCATTGTAGAAACTAAACGTGATTATTCACATATGGGGAACCATTTAAAACTACTCAACTATGACAAACAGTTGTAACCAATGCTCTTGGTAAGGAAGAAAAGGGAAGTTTTAAGTCCCTTCACAGAAAATAATCAAAATTTCATGCTAGCATTGCGCAACACTTGGATGTTACAGATGCAGTTCAATGGACGAAACGTACTCCAATACTAATTACGTGATCAATGATGTCTATGTTGTTCGAAGGAGAAAGCATGATAAGCATTTCAAAAAATCAACTGACCTAATAATAAACACGTTGGACATGAATGTGGAAGATTATAGAGGGGAAAATAGCAGGAAAATATGTGCAAGACGGACACATATAGAGGGCAAGAAATAAAAAAATTAACTTGTACATGGTTAAAGACTGAGTCCAAAAGTCGGTATTTATCAGCAATATTGCACAAGGAGGCTGGTGATAAGTTTGGATCTATATGATATGGACACCAGATTCAAACAACAGAGAGATTGCTAAGAAGGAACTGCAGCTAACGTTGCCCATTAATTTACTTTAAAACAGCTGAAAGGGAAGGATAAGACTTCAGAATTTAAAAAGTCGAGTACAAAAAGTAGAGGATCAGGTGACCAATCAGAAAAGGCAACATAGGTAAGTTTCAATGGATGAACATCCAGTGCAATGACTTGGAAATGAACCTCACCAAGCAACAAGCAAAAGTTAAGAAATGTCACAAAACTCTGACGAAGTATGAAGATTTGGTAAAACCAAAGTCTGTATTGGTTTCCAAGATTGTGCACGTACAAGCTGATTATGCAACTAAATTGAATGCTGAAGAAAAGAGAACTAAGAAGGTAATTGAGGCATGAAAAAGAACAGAGCATTCAAGAGATTCGAATGGTTTACAGGCAAGAACAGAGCATTCACCTTCCTTTTCAACTTCACACCAACCCAAGCCAGCATCACCGTTAGTTCCCTTAGCATCTGGTTTTTTGGTGTCATGTTATCCTACTCCCTCATCTGGACTGCCAACACTCCATAGTCGTCAACAAGGATATCGGTCTAATGAAAGAAGGGGATAGACACAGAAAGGATTTTAGGTATGCACAATCACGAATAAAAATAATGATAAGACTTGTAATCGTTATTGCTTGGTTATATGCGGACCGTTGTGGTTGACTAACGTATTAGTATGTGCCTCCTCTATATGTACTTCAGGGTCTATACATTGAGTTCTCCATACACACACGATCTTCCACAGAGATCTATATATGTGTAAGTCAGACCTGAGCATGTTAAAACATAATAGAAATGATTAATGAAGAAGAAACCAATTTTCTACTATTATGGTATGTTAATTTCTGTATCAGTGTCCATATCTTCACTAGAATAGTTGATTATGAGCATGTTAAAATATGATAGAAATGATTAATGAAGAAGACCATTTTTTCTACTATTATGGTATGTTAATTTCTGTATCAGTGTCCATATCTTCGCTAGAATAGTTAATTATGCATTTGGGAAGAAACTTATATTTTTTCTTCAAGTCCTGTTATGTAGAACTAAGCAATTGCACACTGATTTAACCTTTTAGGGTTTTACAAGTGTAAATACCTAAGTTAGATTAAAGCACTGAGATGTCTAACTTGGTTAAAAAATATGCAATAATTAACTATTCATTTGTTATGATTTTGACTTATTTTGACTTTTTAAAAATAGTAATAAATATATATAAATAGAGACTTGTCTAGAAAATAACTGTCGCAGATGATCTGGGTTCTGAGTAAGGTTGAGTGTCGTCAACCGAGACCCAAGATATGATTGTTCACTGGACAGTAGTGCCATATTTTTGTAGTGTCCTCAAAGTGGCGCTAGTGTTCTCTTTGCAGGACAGTTCCTAGTTTCTTGGAGCCCATGCGTCTGTGTTTCTGGGTCCTATTCCTGCGCGCATGAAATTTGTAACTCTATATTGTCCCTGACAACCCAGATTTAGTGTGCAAACCCCAATCCTCCTTCAAGTACGGTATGAGCAATAAATGTGTGTTCGTTATTAAACTATGATGGACATCCTCAACACTCTATTGTGAAGAGAGTTCCCTACATACCAATACTCTAAGGAGGGATCAAACCCGATGTAGTTCTCCCACCTAGTGCTTGGTGCAAGTCCAAGTGAATGCTAGAATGAGAGTGGTCTTGAATGCCTTGAGTGTGCTTAAACTTTGAAATCTTTGAAATCTGGATTTAGGGCAGTTGTAAATGGTAGTATATAGAAGTAGAGCTGAATAGAGATCAAATACCTTAATTTTGCTCAACTTGTTTCTTATTTAGATAGACTTTTGCATCTATTTTTCATCTAGTCTATAGAAATCAAATAGTCTTGTATATATAGAGATCTATAGCTTGTGCAGATAATAAAATATACTTAGGCCAACCTTAGGAGGGGCACACGTTTGAAAAAGTATCCATTCAAAGAGTTGAGGCAAGGGACACTAACGCCTAGTTGGGGACACTAGCGCCATGTGGCTGCAATGTCCTTAGTGTGGCGATAATGTCCAGCTGCCAAACTGTTGGGCACACTAAGTTGGGATCTGAGAATGTTGAGATAGGCCTAGGGCTAAGCTAGAAATAGACTATCTCAAGCAACATTCTTAGCATCCAAATACCACTTTTAAGTGATTACACACACAATATTGGCATATAAGATCTTTCACAATGCCAACTTCCAAACACCCAAATCAGGGATCAGATCCATCAATAGGTCTTTTGGATTCGATTTTCATTTTTCCAGCTTTATGGCTACTTTTGAAACTATTATTTGAATATAGATTTACTTAAAATCTTCCAATTTGCTTGCATGATGGTTCAATAACCTAAAAACACTCATAATTACTATTGCACTAGATCGGACATGGGAGCCTATACTTGTGCACCAGGGCATTTCTAAGTTCTAACCCAAGATTTTTGCTTCTCAACAAAAATGTGTGATCTTACAAGAGATGAGTAGGATAATTAGCATCAATCCATTCACGCTTAATTTTACTTGAAGCTTTAGCTAACATAACAGGCTTGAGTAGAATCATTTTACGAGAGATGCTTTCCCTTTGGAATGATACAATTTCATAGCAAAGGCATCACTCCATCTATGCAAAAACATAACAGGCTTGAAAATGTGCTCACAAAATAGTCTATACTGCCAACCAATAAGATATTACTAAGTCAGTTACAGCAAAGATATTCAACTTAGACTTGAATGGTACTATTATTTGCAAACAGTAATGGTTTAAATCCACAATCCTCCAGACCTGTTTCAAATTTTTGCAGAGGTTGATTTATCAAAATGCCATGTTTGAAATTTTTAGCAATTAAGCATATGGCTCTATTGAAAACTCTGCATTACGATACCATGGCTTCTCAGCAAGTCTGGATATTCAATTCACCATTTTCAAGAGTTGGCTGAGATCTCAATATTTTCAAGATATCAGTATAATGTCTCCGGACATGTGATACCTGAACAAGTTCGGTAAGTCCTACATGTTTATCAAGCCTTGTTCTAATTCCAATTTAAAGGCGAAAAAGACCTCATAGCTAGTTTTCAACAACACCAGATAACACTCTTTTAAAAAAATGCAATCACCTTCATAGTAGTGCCAATACAAGTTTTTGGATTTGCATTTTAACTAGGTAAGTCGTTCATGTAAAATGGTGCAGAGCAAATCACCATATTTTTTATTGTTAAATTGAAGCTTCCTGCCACAAACCTAAAAACATTTATTATCAATTTTGACATATGTTCACAAAAGCACAAAAATCAAATTGAGAAATTACTAAAGGGAAAAGAACAATTCCCAGAGAAAAAATGGAATTTTAGGAACAAGATTTATACGAGCAAGGGTCACAATCTCCATCACAACATTGCCGCTTGCAAAAATGGCGCCCGCAATCACCTATCTGCTGGCATTTTCTTTGACAAATCAAATCTTTGAAACAAGGAAACTATACACATATTTTTTAGGTAATTAATATTCATACATTAGGTTTAGTGGATTCCACGGCACAGGAAAGATACTAAGTATAATTAATTATTCTGAAAAGGTATAGTTCTCAGAAATTTCTTCCATGACTGAAGAGTCCCAACTTTAGAAATTTTAGGTGCTACAAAGACCTGATATTCGAAAAGCTAACTACATGTAATTATGTATTGTTTAACAGGATAAAACACCAATTAAGTAGACGATTAGTTAATCACCTGTGATTATTGAGAAAAATAATTTTCTTGGTTTTAAAGATAATTTCTTAAGTTGGACTCTTCAGATATTTCTTATATACCAAGAGATTATCTTGGATTTATCATATACCGCATTGGTTAACGACTCCATTTCCTTCTCTGCAAATCTCCTGCTAACTTGTGATAGTCGACTTCAATCTTGCTGCACCACTGCATCAGTCTCAAAAAAATATTTCCTGAAAAAAATAATAGGCTCCAAACTCTACTATATGCCCAAGATATCATGATTTTTCAATCTCCAATTCTCGTCCAAGGAAGAAAAAGAATTTCCCTATGAACATTAAATTTAAAGTTGAAACTACCTTAAAATAGTCAAATAAATATCAAATTTAAAGTCAACAATTTCTATTGACATCTCGCACTATTATAAACCTCTTCCCACCCCTTGGCTCCCACTCTTTACACCGACAACTTAAAAAGGCAATTAAAACATTGCTACCCAATTATATGGCTGGCAACTTGTCACGTTCACTTCTTTTATGTTTTCCAATCATGTGCGAAATAAAATGAATCAGGTCTTGCATTATTTCCTCAAGTTGTACACAAGACTGCTCAAATGGTCTTTGCTGAACGAAACCAAGAACCAATTCAACATGATTTCCGTTTACATAAAATAATCTGAATGAAACCAAGAACCAGATGTCAGTGAGAAAGAGTGCAGAGGTGTCTGGGATTCAAAATCATGTGCATGCTGCTTTGAATGGTTTTTTGAGTGAATATAAAGATGAATGACAAAGAAAGATTTGGGATTACTTATAGGCAAAGGCTAACTAACCCTTATCGAGAAAGACATGAAACATGTGGGAGGAAGCCATTAGGGTCCAGAAAGACGCCACAACTTGGTTACACGTTGACATTGTAATTATTATATAAAATCCATGGTGTGACCACCGTAACACCACGGATTCTGCACTGTTGCATGGGTCCAAATGATCATTTGACACATGGCAGGGGTTTTTGCGGTCCAAATTGTAATGTCCCTTTTAGGGATATTAGGTTAACAAGAAATTATTCTATCAAACCAATCAACAAATATGAATTTCCAGATTTGTTTCAAAACCCTAGCAATCTGATTTTGTAAATACAGCAGTAGGTAAACCTTGAAATTAGCTCCAAATATTATATTAAATTCTCCAAAAAATAGCAGAATATATAATAATAAATTTGCCAAAGAAACCAACCAAGAACCTGGTTTTTGATGAAGTGTTTGAGCTGGAAAATATTATAAAATTCAGAAAAATTAATGTGGCTGATCCACACCAACAGCTACCCTTAACAAGACCCCAAGATGGGTCATTGATCCTTTCCAGCTGTTCGCAGCCTTTATAAGTGTATTTGTTGTCCTTGGGGAGACTTCGCTGCCCTTAAACAGCCCTCCAAACTCACACTCCACTCCTTCAAATGGTTCATTTACCTGCAAGTGTCTTTTTGGTGTTGAAAACACTCTTCAAACTTGATTTTGCTCAATGCAACTCCTAGATGAAGCTGCCTTAGGTCTGAATTTCGGGTTTTCGTCCTCAATTCAGCTCTCTTGGAGGGTTTTCATCCTCCAAGTACAAGCCCAGTTGTCTGTGCTTAGACTTCAAGAGATTGGTTATCAAAATTAGACATGCCCTCAAATGAAATACAAATCCCTTTTATATATCCATATTTTAGTTATGAAGGAAGAGTTAGTGGATCATAAGGATAATTTACTTTTAAAATCAGTTAAGGGCCAAATAAGCTCATGACCCTTAAAAAGATCCCAACTTAAGTGAAAAGCAATTTAGTCTATTATTACTTTATTTTAAGTATTTAAAAATACTTTTTATTTTAGTAATAATATTATTTAATTTCAAAATGGGGACATTACAATCGTCCCCGCCCAAAATTGTTTGTCCTCAAGCAATTACAATATTCATGGAGGTGTCCCAACATACCTTAATATGCAATGTCTAATTTTAACTTCTTTCCATGGAAAAGGAAGCCCCAAACTGAACTTGTACCTTGTTGTACTTGCGTATTGAACGATGTTCCATGCTGTCCAAGTCCACATAACCATCCAGTGGCTCTCTATGCTCCCGTGCTTCTAATTCACTCAATATCGAGTTGGGCATGATGAAATCTACCATCCTATCAATCCAATCATGGCCTCTAGAAGATGTCAAACCGCTGTCCTATTTGTAGAGGTCCACTTGAACCCACCTCAATCAATGCATACTAGTAAGGTTGTAGTCACAACTCACCTTAGTAGTCACAACTCACCTTACTCATTCCTCTATGCTTTGAGGAAGATTCCCAAATGTGCAAAGAAATAGCCAAAAGAATTATCAGGTGCAACATCCCTCTGAAGCAACTCATCACCATATGCAATCCACTATGAATGGTCCCCATCATATGCAAAGTATGTTTTATCCAAGGCTGCCCCTTCTCATGACTGCTATGTAAGTATGTGACCATGTAAACATCAAAGGAATGTTCAAAAAGAAGTAAGGTACACTGTTGTTTCATACTCACAAATTTTACCCAATTCTTGTGCAAAACGTGGTCTCCAAAGATGTCATTTTCCGAACTTAAGAACAACTGATAGTAAGCAATTAAATCAGTCATGTTGTTCTTGTCAGGGGGCTATAGTAGAGGCAAAAAATCTAATTTTTCTGATTGCACAAAATCAGAATTACGCCAAGCAATATTTTCCTTTGGTGTAAGTGTCAGAATGGTTCCAAAATCAAATTTCTTATGCATGATGGGTGGCTGTAATAGATTGCTCAACTCGAAATTTTCAGAAGCAAAATTTCCATGCCTTCCAACAACAATTTCAGGGCTCTTAGTTGGCTGCTATGTACAAACAATGAACCCTTTTTGGGGGGTCAATGGCCAAGATTGTTGCCAACAATTTTTTGAATTTTTCGAAAAGGAAAAAGACAAAATTTTCTTAACCAATTTACCTTTCCAACTGTTGCTCATGATTTGAGTCTTTGCCCAATCTATGATGGACCTTAAATCTTCTTCCATGTCCTCCATATCATCCCTTCCAATTGGTTGCCCATATATGGAAGCCATCTTATTCCTTGCATTGCCCTTTGCAAGGGATCTCCATAATAAACCTACGCATAAAACAAACAAGTTAGGACAAACATTGGTGTTTAATGACACCCTTTTGATCCAGTTGTCAATCTCTAAGATCATAGGGTACATCCTTCCTTGTTGCCTTGGTCCTCCCTTGCAATTCTTTCTTACTTGAAAACCAAGAGGTATTTTCTTGTTGCTTCCAATATGAATGTAGCAACTTCCCCTTTCCTTTTTTCTTTCCCCTATGGTGGCTTGGAATTCATATGTATTTTTGAACACATGTTGAAGAGTGTGACGTTCACCTCCTTGAGACCCATGCATAACATGCACACCAAAAATCATGAATGAGATAAGCCGGAAATGCAAAAAATAGTCGTCAAATGATTACCAACAGCTCTTGCAATGACCCATGGGTCATAGCATTTGTCATCTCTTACTGTTCTCATGTCTAGCCAAGTTTTTCCCTAGGCGCATCCACTTAAAACACTAGAGACAAGGACTGTAGGACTATAAAATCCCTTAATTTCTTGCCTTTTCCCTCCAAAAAACAATGCACACTTTGCATAACTTGAATCGTGTGATCCCACATAGCAAGCTTTTACCACACTATCATAGGACAATGCATTGTTTCTTATGTAATGCATCCTTTCACCTAAAAACTGAATTGTAATTTTCGTAGTTGATTTACCAACAACAATACATACCTCAAGCCTTGCCATTGGTTGGATACCTTCCTCTTGCATTTTTATTCTACACACAATGATTACATGTAGCATATGAAATGTATTAGATGAATGGTGATGCTTACCAATTTCGTGATGTGTTTGCATGTTTTTTAGCATGCCCTTCACTTTGTCCTCACCCGTGGCATGATCCTCATATCCTCTAAAGTGATGAAGGAGCATAGTAGGAAGGTTGTGCACTAATGACTTGCCATAAAAATAATTACATGGCTTACCTTTATCTACTGTTCCAAAAATTACAGCACGCTGATAGTCATCATTAGCCCTTGGGGTGTGGACCTTGTTCACCAATTTCCCTTCATCAATGTGCAATATTGATTTCCTTTTATCTTTGGCATGATTATGTATGTGTTTAAAGAACTCGTCTTTCTCCTTAAACTTCCTTAGGTGTTGCCTAGCTTGGAAGGCTATCATCTTTGCTTGCTTTGCCCTCTTTATCCACTCATCACACCTTGCTTGTGTCCTTGACATAAGTATACAATTTTCTTTTCCTTGGTTTGGCATATTTTTCTTACTCATGACCTGTTTCTCATTACAAGTGGCTGCCCCACTTGATTCGTCTTCCATGGTATATGTAGAGCTTACTTCTCTTGATTCAACCACCTCCTTGCCTTCAACTTGTAGCTCTTTTGGTTGCTCCTGCAAATCCTCATCTTGCTCTACTACTTTGAGGACTGTTTCAGACCTTTCTGTACTGTTGTCATGGTTTTGCAGCCCTTCCACTGGCCCTCTTCTTGGCTGGAAATTCATTCTTTTGTGTAGGAAGGTTTTCGAACTCATTTGCAATCTCCTTGGATGTTTTTCCTCTTGCTGGAAGCCTCTTTTTTTCCTGTACATTGAGGTCTGATTTGGTCACTTTTTGGATCAACTCACCAAGCTGCCTTGCCTTCCTTTCTCCCTCATGTTCCCTAAGAACTTCATCATTGTTTTTAGACTTTAAGGAGGGCAGATTTTGCACAAAAGGGGCTGCGATTTCACAATCTAGAGCTCTTTTGATGGCCATTGGTAATGAAGGGGGGTTAAAGGCCTTCACCAAACCCTTGAGAGATGGGGATAGTCCTTCAATGGACCATGTTGTAAGTCTATTCTTTGAAACATCTTTAACCAAGCTGGATATACTTTGAAACTCCTCAATGTAATTTCCCATAGATTCTCCTTGTTTCAAGTGGGCCAAATCACAAATATGCAAGTCCAGTCCTATTTTTTCAAATTTATTAATGAATTTATTTCGGAATTCTTCATAGGTCTTGATGGTGTTGTGTCCTAGGGTTATCAACCCTTGGTGCCTCCGGTCATGGGCAGCTCCCTCTAAATGTAAAATAATTAATGACAAGGCATCCTTCTCCTTCAATTTATGTAATGAAAACTATGTATCCACTTTATTGATCCAAGCCCTAGCTGAATTACTTGTAACCCCATCAAAAGTAGGCAAGGTGACCTTCCCTATCTCTTTGTTCCACTCTCCAACGTTGTTCCGCCCTTTGTTGGAACCTTCTTTGCCTCTTTTTCAAGTGACATATCCATTAAAGCTCATCTCCTTTCGAAAAAGAGGTGGATAAGTCATATACTCACCATATGATGCCAACAATTTAGCTTTGTATGAAGGCTGTTCCTTCTCTTTTTTCTAAAGTGGCTTCTTTTGGAATAGCCCTAGGCTTAGGAATGGATTCCATACCCACACCCACGGTGTTGCTTACAAAACCCTACTCTTTATGTCCTTTTATGTCCTTCATTATATGAAGAAATTCCCCCATCACTTCTCTCATTTGTTCTTGTGGCCGAGCTAACCTTTCAAGCCTAGCCATGTCCATGTCACTGATTGACATGTAACCCTTGTTTCCCACAGCTAGCCAAGAAATTGGCTCTAATACCACTGTAATGTCCCTTTTAGGGATATTAGGTTAACGAGAAATTATTCTATCAAACCAATCAACAAATATGAATTTTTCTGAATTTTGGTTTGATAGAATAATTTCTTGTTAACCTAATATCCCTAAAAGACCCCAAGACCCCAAGATGAGTCGTTGATCCTTCCCAGCTGTTCGCTGCCCTTAGAAGTGTATTCACTGCCTTTGGAGAGACTTTGTTGCCCTTAAACAGCCCTTTGAACTCACGCTCCATCCCTCCAAATGGTTTGCTTATCTGCAAGTGCCTTCTTGGTGTTGAAAACACCCTTCATACTCGATTCTGCTCAATGCAACTCCTAAATGATGCTACCCTAGGTCTAAATTTTGGGTTTTCGTCCTCAATTCAGCTCCCTTAAAGCGTTTTCGTCCTCCAAGTACAAGCCCAGCTGCTCGTGTTTAGACTTCAAGAGATTGGTTATCAAAATTAGACATGCCCTCAAATGAAATACAAATCCCCTTTATATATCCACCTTTTAGTTATGAAGAAGGAGTTAGTGGATCATAAGGATAATTTGCTTTTAAAATCATTAAGGGCTAAATAAGTCCATGACCCTTAAAAAGGTCCCAACTTAAATAAAAAGCAATTTAGTCTATTATTACTTTATTTTAAGTATTTAAAAATACTTTTTATTTTAATAATAATATTATTTAGTTTCAAAATGGAGGCATAGAGATCTGCTATGATCAAAACCACATCCCAATGTGTTTTAAAACAAGTTAAAAATTTGAAACACGCCTAGGAGAATGATTGGGAGGCTTGTTGACCCTGGTTTAAGTCGCAAGTTGACTTAACTGGATTGGGAGGCAAGGACCATGCGGAAGGACTCCAAAACAGATTGCAACAGAGGTTCTAAATATGTGTGGTAGAATCAAATGTATGTTTGGTAGTCCAACAAACAATGTTACGCTTCTAAAGGCAATCTATCTGGGATGGGAATTGTCCAAGATTAAAAAGTAAACATGATGTTCTTTAGTTTTTTTATGGACAAATTCAAACAATGTGGTCTGCACTCGCAAAAGGAATCAAGGAAGCAAGTAGAAAGGGAACACAAGTTGTAAATTGAGGGAGATGCTGAAATTATTGTAAATGTGATGACCAGAGGCAAAGCGAATAAGTGGAGATTGGATTCTCTGGTTGGGGAGGCAACGGCCTTTAAAAAAAATTACTTCATTAGCTTTTGTTCACAACACTAGATCCACTGATAAGGTGGCGGACCACCTATCCACCATGAGTAATTGGGGAAAGGAAAACTTACACAATCCCAACAATGTTTGTGGTTCTGCTCCTGTCTTCAGAATTTGACAACCAGCTCCAGGCTAAGGCTACCAAATTCAATGTTGCTGTAGCTCAAAAAGGAAATGCACATTTGATAAAATTAATACATAAAAGAATATGGAAATGTTGCTAAGTAGTTTTTGATTTTTTGGGTCATGGAAGCAAGGTTTTTAAATTGTTCCACATTGTCTTAATGAATTTTCAAATTCTCCTGGAAGAGCTTCGTTAACTTATTACGGTTAGATGCATAATCTAAGTATAAGTGACCAAATGTATAAGTCTTAATGTACTCCAAGGAATTGGTACTGCACTTTTGGAATTGGTCCCATCATATTGCATTAGTCAAGGACTAAAAATTACCTGTTGTGGAATTATACATAATTTCTCAATCCTTCAAACCATATATTTGGATTATACATTGTAGACAGTATTTTTGTTCAGAAAGCATTGAATGTAAGGAGAGCATGAGTAGCACTAGTTGGTCTCTAAGGAGATTTTGAACTTCTATAAACAGTGGACAACACTAAGTCACTTCTCATATTTTGGTTATATAACAATTGTATAAGTCACTTTATTCCAATTTTAACAATCCAAAAATAAGATACAACAGCCTAGTGATATACCATAACAATTTGTTTCCCATATATAACCAAGGTTAGAATTTGATGGGTCAAAATGCCATAGTAATGAAAGCAAAAATAAAATTTTGTCATACATGACAACAATGTTACACCTGCATACAAGGATATGCAAAGGGATTTTACATAACAACAACGTCAATCACACTCACTATAAAACAGTCCTCACATGAATAACGCTATAGGAACTATTATTGTCTGCAAACTAGGATCCAGTGATAGAGCTACAATTAAAGAAAAACATAGGATATGAGATCCCTTACATTTAAAGACATAAAACACAGAAAGTAAGATCCCTTCTCCAAAATCCTTAGTACAGGTTTTATACAGTAACAGTAAGATTCAGCATGAGTAACAACGGTAAAACTATAGAGCTAATAATTAAAGTAAAACATACGCTGTAAGTTCCCTTACAGTTAAAGTCTAAAGACATGAAACAGAGAATGCAAGATCCCTTGTACATTAAAAAAACCAGATTCAACCCAAGTAACAGCTTAGCTTAGTATTCATGAATATGCTAATGATTTTATATTTGGTATATTAGGCATATCCAGTTACATACTCAGACATGTATCATGTTTCAAGCTAAACTTTGGAAATATATTTGGCTTTGAATATGGGAAGAGAATATCACACATATGCATCAGCAACAATAGGCCAATCTTTGGAAGCACTTTTCAATATTTCAAGGCATTCGTAGAAGGATTCATCATATAGTCCACTTCCGCCAGCTGCCGGTCCATTCCTATAGCTTAGTGCCTGCGCACCTTGCCTATTCATCTCTGAAATTGCGAAAAAAGCATTGATCAGTATTTGGAGAAAACAAAATAATCATTAAAAATGACAAGCCGAGTCAGCTTGGAAAAGCCCTCATAAACTATATCCTAGCATTCTGAACACACATTTTACTAGCGTTACATTTATGGGTTCTTTTGTCCCTAAGCCCATGGCCCCGATATTAGTCTTAGGGTTTAATTTTATGTTTGAATAGTTCCCAATTTGATGATCTTATGCCCCCATGTAATTAGGGGTTTTTCTCCCTCTTTGCATATAATTTGAGGGAAAACCTATTTTGTGCATACTTTTGTATTTCTATTAGTTGTAATGTCTTAATGAATAGAGGGTTGCTCATTTGAGGCCTTTTGTGTTGTCACGGAGATATAGACATAGCTTTGACAAGATTGTCATGATCAAGTCTAGACATGATGTACCCATATAATACATGGATATGTTCAGAAGCATAAAATAAATTTTATATTTCAGTTGTAGGTTGCATATAGTTAGTACAGTTAGTCTAAAGTATCAAATTTTTAGATTAACAAATTGGCATGATTATTCCTTATCTTCTAGTTATTAACATTATTTATTCTAGTTTCATTATGGTAGCTAGATTTGTTTCTCTTACCTTGTTAAATAGATCTGAATTATGTATTTTCATTCATGAATGCTTAAGTCTATTTAATTACAATTAGTTTGTTCCTTATTTTATATAAAACTAAAATTAGTGTAAATATAAATGGTGAACATCAATGCTTTTACATATTTAACCTAAAGTTTCTACAAAAACCTATCTTCATTAGGGTTGGGTTATTTTCACATTTTGATCATAAGGTTTATTCAATCATTTTAACCTTATACCTTTATGGGTTCATTTCGTTATCATCAGTATGGCCTAAATTAATGAAATAAATGTTTTGTCTTTGTTGGATTCTATACTTTCATCATCCCCACTCGTGAGGAATAATGCATTTATAGTTACCATCAATGGTAACATTCAACCACTGAATGACCCCTTAAGAATATAAAGGTGCCTTTTGAAGATATCTTAGGTTTAATACTTGCGATGGGTGCTTTACAATGGAAATTACATGAGAAATATTTATAAATTATTATTACATATTGCTCTTCGATTGATTCTATGTCATGTACATGGCAATCCTATATTAAGCAAGATCTTTAATTTTTCATTATCCTGTGATTTTATGATGCTTATTATAGACACTAAAATATGTTAAATGATACTTGTAAATGTCAATCTTGATTTACCTTCACCTTACATGACTTGTGCGTACACATATGACTCTTCTACACTCTTTTATTTTATTTGCATGCTTTCTATGGGTTTGGCCTTCCCAATTTACTATCAGTCACCTACAAGAATTCCCTAGTCTATACATAACATATTTATTATCATACTCATACTATTTAGAGATCGTCATATCAGTATTCGTGTCTCTCAAACAAGTCAAAAAGACTTGAGTGATTATGGAATTCCGTAGACATCTAACTATGATAGACCCATCTGCATGTCAAACAATGATCAAATTTTCAAATTCAAATCATCTTTAGGAGTCAACCCACACATTTCACATGTTTATGGCATGAGAAAGTACCCAAAGAATCCCATATAAATACACCATAGTATTGATGGGTCCTATTTAAATTGAATTTTTTTTCATAAATATAGAAGGTGAAATGAGTAATTTCTCATTTTTATCTTTCATTGATCAAATGGAATTCTTGAAGATTTTCATATCGGTATCTTCGAGCTCACATGTCTAGATCTCTTCGTAGTGTTGGAGTCTTCTTTGTTATAGCAGAATATTTGAAAGTGTGTCCTTTGTTATGACCATATTATCAAGGGGCTATAAAATTGGATAAGTTTCAAGCTATGACTTAAACCTTGCGATCAATTTTTATTTTGTACAAACCATCTCATTTCCAATGAACATTGTCGGTTGATTATTTTCTCGACTAGTGTACTGATAAACAAAATAGGTCTGATCAGCTAAAGTAGGAAGATTGGTCGTCCAAATGTGTAGGTTCACCACACCAAAAGGGGACTAATCTCTCCTCTCATCAAGGGGAGGTTCCCTATATATATATATATATATATATATATATATATATATATATATATATATATATATATATATATATATATATATATAATACTCAAGGTTAGGATAAACCATCCATCTCTCTTTTTTCAGAGATGATGCATTTGGATCAAAGGAGAAATCTTAGGGATAATGACAAAAAGAACTCGTCTTTTTTCAAAAGTACTATTCAGCAAACCACAAGAATCTTCTTGCTAGTAATTGCAAAATGTAACCAAAGACATAGTAACCAATAAATTGAGATGTATCACAAAGTCTCCACCTCAATTGCCCAAGAGTGAGATACGAAGGACAATGAGGACACAAAGTCATCCCAAGGTCCTTTACACAGAAACAAAAAGAAAACACACTAAAGGCAATTATGGGGGCATAAAGTCTCTCCACAGTTGACTTTAGGACACCTTCCTGACTACTTTCACTAATTCTTCTTGTTGAATTAAAAGAATAGAAAATATATTAAGGAAAAAGACATAAGAACAATTTCCCCAACAATAAAGATATCATAGCACAAAGTCTGAAAAGTCACTTGCTTTCTTATTCCAATAACAAAATATGATCAACAATATGAGCTCAAAGTCTCAGTAATGCCTTTCAATCTGGGCAAAGTTTTGTTTCTGATAATTAGAGAGTCCCCTCCATAATAACAAGAGAGTCCCTTATATAGCCTCTTCAAGAAAGACTTGGGAATAGTAACACATCATGTTGCATTGAATTTTGTTAAGAAGACATGCTGGAATTTAGGGGCATTTACCCATTTACTTTCTTCAATGTAGAGAAATGGGTCACACTATTGAAAGTTTGCATCTTTCAATATCCACCTGGTGGTCTACTTCTAGAAACATATCTGATGTGCAAATGTTTCTGGTCATTCCTGCTCTTTACGCTCCTTTCAACGGTTCTTCCTTTTCGCCTTGGCCTTAAAGCCTTTGAATGCATTCGAGTCTATTTTTGGTGGGTTACTAAGTTATTTGGCTCTTTTTTAAGGCTTTTCAAAATCAACGGCTATTTTATGAACCTTGAAATTGACGTTCGCACACCCATCACTACGTTTGAATTTCTAACGGCTAGTTCACTATTTTTGACTTTGACGTCTTCGGGCACGTCACCCCTTGGACTTTCTTCAGATTTCTCTTGATTCGGCCTTTTTTGCTACTTGCTTCCTTCAGATTTCTTGTTTTGCATTCTCCTGAAGGGAAGGTGACCCTTCAGCTTTGGGGAAGTGTCCTTTAATTTGGCAGCTGAGAGTCCCCCGTAAGGGCACCTTCTCTTCGGGGTCCTTCGGTGGCCTTTTGTCTTCAGAGTCCTTCAGAGCTTTCCCACGGACTTTTTCCGTGGACATTTTCTCACAGACAAAAAGTCTGCAAGAATTGTTTCAACTGCTTTGTCTTTGGCCTTCGAAAATTCTTTCTTTCGGAGGAAAAAAGTTTGAAGGAATTCTTTCAGATAATTTTCCTAAAGGAATTATCTCTTTGTTACTTTTGTTCGGGGAACTTTTCCAAAGGAAATCCCTTTGCTCTTTTGGCCTTTGAATTGGTCCATTTTCCCCCTTTCTGCCTTCCACAAGGGTTGTTTGAGCTCCAAATTAGCCTTTCAAGTTTTTTACAACGGTTCATTTCAGCTTTTGAGTGTCCTCCACAAGGGTTGTTTGTCCCTTGGAAATTTGCCTTAGTCAATTTTATATGAATCTCAAATTGTGACACATGGCAACATCCACTAAGTTCTGTCGGGTTTTTGCTCACTGCCCTCCGTAAGGGCTATTTGATCCTTTGGATTTGGGGCAACCCCTTGAACCTACCAATTGAACCAACTTTGGTTCAACGGTTCAATGATTTATTCCCTTTGACCACTTGAACCAAGATTCTTTGAAATAAGCCTCGTTGAACCCATTGAACTTTGAACCTTGAACCCATTGAACCTTTGAACCAAAGTGGTTCAATGGTTCATCGGTTGAATTGGTTCATTCTTTTTATTTGGCTAAGTCCTTTTGATATTTTTAAACTAAATGCGTTGAACCATTTGGTCATTGAACCTATTAAACCTTTGAACCAAAGTGGTTCAATGGTTCAACAATTCAATGATTCAAGTGTCTGAAACTTGTTCTTTTGATTGAACCTGTCTGTAGAAGCCTTTGAACCTGTTGAACCTTGAACCTTGAAGCAGTTGAACTCTCGTTGTTGATGTTAAACGTTTGAACCTATTGAACCCGTTGAACCAAAATGGTTCAAGGTTCAACAGTTCAATGGTTCAATCCTTGCTTAGAAGCTTGTCGATGAACTCTTTTGGTTGAGCCTTGTCATTGAACCAACTTTGAAATCGCCCAAGTGTGGAGAGCTTACTTCTTTCCTGTAGAGTCTGTAGAAATCAACCTGTGAAGTTTGTTGAACTTGGCCTGCAGAGTTCGTAGATTCAAGCGTGCAGAGTCCATAGATTCAAGCGTGTAGAGTTCATAGATTTAAGCCTGTAGAGTCCATAGATTTAAGCATGTAAAGTCTATAGATTTAAGCCTGCAGAGTCTGTCGATTTTTGAGAAGCTTGAAAAATGAGGAATTTGAATGCTTAGAACAAATTTCGAGAAGGGCAGAGATTATTTTGGTCTGAGGACCAAAATAGTTCAAATGTTGTCCCAAAAATGAGAAGTTTGTTTTTGGGGACAACAAACATATCTAGCTATCATATCATCTTCATATGAAAATGTGAGTACATTTCAACAAGCATGATTATGTCAATAAAATGTTTTTCCTCACACTATTTTATTAGTCACTTTTTGGGTTGGGATATTTTCCATTGATTTAAAGTTATAGGGGAACCTTTTAAAAATTTAGAGGCATGTGGTAGCAATATATAGTAAGTGTACGATGTCACTCACCAACCGTCTATTATCCTAATGATATTTGATTATCTGATCCTTCTTATTAAATAAGTTGGACTTATCATTTAGACACAATGTTTTGTGTCCCACTAGCCTCATCACAATAATCATTGTTCATAAGTTTTGTTCACATCTAATCATTGAAATTCTTGTACTCCTCACTGAGTGCACTCAAACCACTAACTAAAAAGAGGATCCAATGGTTTGAGCATGTTAATTGATAAAGGATGATATGGAATTAATATATAACCTCTCATTGTTGGATCAACCATATCAACATTACTCTCCAGTCATTCATCTACCTAGGGCCACAGGATAAAACACTAAGGTGATCAAATTGACAAGTCATCCATGGACTGACACAACTGGATTCTCCCATATGAGATTTTCCATTTTATAGCTATGGTATCATTTTTAGATGGCAATTGAAATTTATTACAAGGAATCTATTCAAACACAAACTATAGGAAAGTGACTTAAGTGTTGAATTAAAATCTACACAATGGTATGGGAGTATCTACTCAACCTAATCAAGTACCACTAGAGGTTTTAATTTTAGAAAGGTAAGCCATGTCGAATATTAATGAAAAATGACATTATGTATAATTATGAATAGGAGAACCATCATATCTATATAAGGGTAGTTGAATGGGAATAGAGGAGACTTGCAAGAAAACAAATCCTCAAATACTATTTGTTTAACCATAAAAATCAAGATATGGGGGATCTAGGGCTAAGAATATAGAAATGAATAAACACCAAGATGATAGATAGATTTATAGAAGACTAATTAATTTCAAAACTCAGATAGAATATATACTAAATTTATTATGCTGAGATATGTTAAAAATGAAAAGTAAAACTATGTTATATATTGCAATGATAATGAAAACAAGGTACTTAGTTGGTTCTAATGCTAATATGGATCTCGATGTATAATAGGTAGGAATCAGACTGGAAGAGTGTTCTAGAATAGTCACCAAATTTTAGATTTTATGTCTTTGTAGCCTTAGACACTTATGTCAGCCTGGGACAATTGCATCATTACCAATGTCTATGTTAGATACAGGTATCCTATACAAAATACCTATTAGAATATGTTGAGTTGTGGAGCTAAAAGCTTCACGGATGAGCAAATGCAAAGTTGCAGGATTTACACAGTCACTAACGTTGGTCAGGGATCGACTGGAGGCTATCGATGTCAGTTATGGATCAGCCAACGTCGGTCATATGCAGGAAAATAGGGACTGACGTCGGTCACCTGTGCATTTCAGAATTCTATTTTCGTGGGACAAATGGATTGTTTGCATGATAAGATTAAGTGTTAGTCTTAAGTCTGCGTCTCTATCTTTAGTAGGACTGTTTTAAGCCTTATATTAGGAGGTGTATCTAATGGTTGATATTGCGTAGCTCATGATCCCTAATTCTATATATAGGGATAGATCTTCATAGCTTGTAAGTTGTAAGATGTAAGATAGGCAATTCAAATAGCTGAATTGTGTTTGTAATTGTGAAGAGATAACTCTTGAGGGAAAGAGATTTGTACATCTGAGAGAGGCATGGAAGAAAGAGAGATTTTTTCAATTATATTTTCAAGAGTTTAATACAAGTTTTCATTGTTTCTTGTATCTCTTATTCTTTGCTGATTCTGATTTCTAGTTACCTTCAATTCTGGTTAATTCTGTGTTTAGTTGCTTGTAAAAGTAATCAATTATTCTTGTTAGGATCCTGACAAGTGGCATCAGAGCCAAGGTTGTTGGTTCAGAGCTTGATACCATTGACAAGTGGTATCAGAACCAGGTTCATTAATAGGTGGTTTCAGATCTGTTTAGTGTGTATTGATTACAGGGCACTCACAGGGGTTTTTGTTTGAGTGGGAGCATAGCAATGTCAGAAGAAAGTAAACTGAGAATAAAGAAGTTTAATGGCAAGAACTATCAATTATGGAAGATGCAGATAGAAGATTATCTGTATCAAAAAGATCTGTACTTACCATTGGGTGGGGTTTCAAGGAAGCCCACAGATATGGAAGATGAAGAATGGAATGTTCTTGATAGAAAGGCTCTAGGATCCATAAGGTTGAGCTTGGCATCTTCTGTGATTTCCAACTTGTCATAGGCAAAGACAATGGTAGAGTTGATGGACACTTTAGCAAATTTATATGAAAAGCCCTCAGCTTCAAATAAGGTATATCTTATGAAGCAATTATTTAATTTGCAAATGCAGGAAAGTGGATCTATATCTAGTCATCTAAATGATTTTTGTGGTATTGTAAATCAATTAAATTTAGTCAAAATAATTTTTGATGATGAAATTAAGGCTCTTTTAATATTATGCTCTTTGCCTAAAAGTTGGCATAGTTTAGTAATGGCAGTTAGTAATACTGCATCTGCTACAAATATCTTGAAAGTAGATGATGTTGTTAGTGTAATCCTAAATGAAGAGACTCGCAGGAAAAGCACAGGAGAATCACCAGGTAATGCTTTAAGTATTGAAAGCAGGGGAAGGCAAAAAGAGAAGAGCAAGCAAAGGAGATCAAGGTCTAAGTCAAATATGAAAATAAGATCCAAATCCATAAATGGAAGAAGAATAACCTGCTGGAATTGTGGAAAGATAGGGTATACAAAGAAAGATTGTTGGTTACCGGTTAAAGAAGAAAATCAGCATGAAGGTAAAGAAGAAGCAAAAGTTGCAGGTATTGTTGCACAAGATGCTCTTGTACTTTATTTGGATAATAGTATAAAATCTTGGGTTGTAGATTTTGGTGCTTCTTTCCATGCAACCCCAAATAGAAAAAAATTTCAGTGATTATGTCTAGAGAGACTTTGGAAAAGTCTATTTAGGGGATGATGAGCCTTGTAAAATTGTTGGCAAAAGAAAAGTGTAGCTGAAATTGCAGAATGGCAACACATGGGTGTTGAGGGATGTCATGCATGTACCCATCCTGAAGAGGAATCTGATTTCTACAGGAAAGTTGGGGGATGAGGGTTGTACAGTAACTCTCACAGCTGAATCTTGAAAGGTTACCAAGGGTGCACTTGTATTGGCCAGAGATAAGAGAGAAGGTACTCTCTATTTATGTAATTGTATTACTGATTATTCTCCTTCTGTATTATCTACTTCAGATGTAGATGCAAAGTTGTGGCACTATAGGCTCGGCCACATGAGTGAGAAGGGAATGAAAGTTCTTAAGTCAAAAGGTAAGCTTTTAGATTTGAAAAGCATAGATCTAGATTTTTGTGAGCATTGTATTTTTGGAAAGTAGAAGAGAGTGAAGTTTCTCAAAATTGGGTCAACAAAGAAGAAGCACAAGTTGGAGCTTGTTCACACAGACGTGTGGGGACCAGCTCAGGTAGCTTTTATTGGAAGATCACAGTATTATGTTACTTTCATTGATGATGCTACAAGAAAGGTATGGGTCTATTGCATAAAGAAGAAATTTGATGTATTTGACACATTTATGAAATAAAAAGCTTTGGTTGAGAATGAAACAAGTTTGAGATTGAAGTGTCTTAGAACTGACAATGGTGGTGAGTACTGCAGCTATAAGTTCAACATGTACTGTTCTATGAATGGAATACACAGGCAAAGGATGGTTCCAAGGACACCTCAGCAAAATGGAGTTTTTGAGAGGATGAATAGAACAATAATGGAGCGTGCACAGAGTATGAGGTTGCATGCTAGTTTACCCTTACAGTTTTGGGCAAAAGTTGTAGACACTGTAGTTTACCTGATTAACAGAGGACCTTGTACTGCACTGGCTGGTGGAATTCCAAAAGAGGCCTAAACAGGTAAAAAGGTAGATCTTTCATTTCTCAGAGTTTTTAGTTCTGAAGCTTTTGTGCACGTTGATAAAGAAAATAAAAAGAAGCTGGATGCTAAATCTATGAGGTGCACTTTTATTGGTTATGGCTCTGAAGATTTTGGATTCTAATTGTGGAATCTAAAAACTAACAAGATTATTAGAAGCTGTGATGCTTTCAATGAGAAAGTGATGTACAGGGATCAGCTCAAGAGGTTGAATGATTCTGAGCAGAGCAATAGAGATTTGGACAAGATTGTGATCCAAAATGAGCTCACAGGAAATCACTTCCAGAAAAACATAGACACCGACATGGGTCAGGCAGGAACCGACATCGATTAGATAGGTCAGACAGTAACCGATGTCAGTTATGCAAGAATTGATGTCAGTTAGACAAGAACCAACGTCGGTCGAGTGGAACTGACGTCGGTCAGGTACAGACCTGGAGATGACCGAGATTGGTCACTGATAGAGAATTTGGATGGACAAGCAGCGAATGAGTCTCAAACGCCCTTGAGGTTAGAAAGGGTAAGTAAACCTCCAATTCGATATTCCCCTTCATTATTCTACTTATTGCTCACTGATAGTGGAGAACCAAAGAGTTTTGATGAAGCAATGTAGGTAGAAACTTGGAAATAGTGGGAGCTTGGCATGAATGAGGAGATTGATTCTTTGAAAGAGAACCAAATGTGGGATTTGGTTGAGTTGCCAGTAGGAAAGAGAACACTAAAAAACAAATGGGTATACAGGTTAAAGGAAGGTGAGAATGGTCAAATGAGACATAAGGCCAGGTTGGTAGTAAATGGATTTGCACAGAAACTAGGTATTGACTTTGGTGAATTTTTTTCTCCTGTAGTAAAAATGACTTCTATTCGGACTGTATTGTCTTTAGTTGCTATTGAGGATTTGCATCTTGAGTAGCTTGATGTTAAGACAACGTTTCTTCATGGAGATTTGGATGAAAAAATATATATGAATTAGCCAGAAGGGTTTGAGGTCAAAGGTAAGGAGAAGCTTGTGTGTAGGTTGAAGAAGAGCTTATATGGTCTTAAGCAAGCTCCTAGACAATGGCATTTGAGATTTGACAGGTTTATGACTGAGCATGGCTACAGTAGATGTTAATTTGACCATTGTGTTTATTTTAAGAGATTGGATAATGGTAGGTATATTATCCTGTTGTTGTATGTAGATGATATGCTTGTTACAGGTTCACACATGCAGGATATTTTTGAGCTTAAGGTAAAATTAGCTCACACATTTGTCATGAAGGATTTGTGAGCAGCCAAGAAAATCCTTGGCATGAGTATTAAGAGAGACAGGAAAAATCACAGGTTGATTTTGTCTCAAGAGGATTATGTGAACAAAGTGTTGGAGAGGTTCAATGTGTAGGATGCAAAACTGGTAAGTACACCTATGCCTGGACACTTCAAGTTGAGTAAAGAATAGTGTCCTAAATCACATGATGAGGTAGAGTACATGAGTAGAGTTCTATATGCTTCCACAGTTGGGAGTTTGATGTATGCAATGGTATGTACTAGACCTGATATTGCCCAAGTAGTGGGAGTTGTCAGTAAGTTTATGGCCAATCCAGGGAAGGAACACTGGAAAGTAGTTCAGTGGATTCTCAGATATCTGAGAGGGACCAACAGTAGGCATTTATGCTATGGAGGGTCAAATACTTCTCTACATGGATATGTAGATTCGGATATGGCAGGTGACTTGGATGGCAAGAGAAGCACCACAGGTTATGTTTTCACTATTGGTGGAATGGTAGTTAGTTGGATTTCAAAGTTGCAGAAGGTCGTTGCCTTGTCTACTACAGAGGCAAAATACATTGCAGTCACAGAGGCTAATAAAGAGATGATATGGATGACTTGGTTCATGGAAGAGTTGGGAAAGGAGCAAGAGAGTTGCAGATTATATAGTGATAGTTAGAGTGAAATTCATTTGGCTAAGAACGCAGCCTTTCATTTAAGAACCAAACATATACAGCTTAGGTACCACTTCATTAGACAGGTATTGGAGGATGGTGAGTTGAAGCTGGAAAAGATCCATACAGATGAGAACCCTGCGGATATGTTAACAGAGCCAGTAACAAAGGAGAAGTTGAATCTTCATTCAACTTTTGTTGGTCTTCAAAATTGAGCATGAAGATGAAGGAGAAGCTAGAAGATGTTGCTGTACAGGTACAGGTGCAGTTGTTTATCTCCAAGTGGGAGATTATTGAGTTGTGGAGCTAAAAGCTTCACGGATGAGCAAATGCAAAGTTGCAGGATTTACACAGTTGTCGACATCGGTTAGGGATTGGTTGGAGGCTGTCGATGTCGATTATGAATCAGCTGATGTCGGTCATATGCAGGCAAACAGGGACCGACGTCGGTCACCTGTGCATTCCAGAATTCTATTTTTGTGAGATGAATGGATTGTTTGCATGATAAGAATAAGTGTTAATCTTAAGTCCGCATCTCTATCTTTAGTAGGACTGTTTTAAGCCTTAGATTAGGAGGTGTATTTAATGGTTGATATTGCATAGCTCATGATCCCTAATTCTATATATAGGGATAGATCTTCATAGCTTGTAAGTTGTAAGATGTAAGATAGGCAATTCAAGTAGCTGAATTGTATTTGTAATTGTGAAGAGAGAACTCTTGAGGGAAAGAGATTTGTACATTTGAGAGAGGCGTGGAAGAAAGAGAGATTTTTTCAATTGCATTTCCAAGAGTTTAATACAAGTTTTCATTGTTTCTTGTATCTCTTATTCTTTGCTGATTCTGATTTCTAGTTACTTTCAATTATGGTTAATTATGTGTTTAGTTGCTTGCAAAAGTAATCAACTGTTCTTGTTAGGATCCTGACAGAATAGGATATGACCACCTGGATGCTTATGGTTTTTTTGTCACCTTCATTTTGGTGCATTCATAATTGGGTCATGGATTGTCACTTCTTGTTAAATAGTAAAACCCTAGTTCTTCTTCCTTATAGTGGTTGTGAGAAAAATGGGTTAGTGGGCACACAGTGTTGAATTGACCCAAAGACCCCTCTATCAATGAGTGTTACCTACATATCCAATACTCTAAAGAGGGATTTAGACTTATGTAGTTCTCCCCTATATGTTGTATTATGTGTGAATCATGCAATATGTGGAAAGAAAGTACAATAGTGACCTAACTTGCAACTTAGAAAATTGAGCTCTTGGGTTGATCTTTTAGTACTTTAGACTTGTGTTTGTGTTATTCCTATGATTGATATGAGAATAAGAGAAAATAGGAAAATTTTACTCTATTGAATGCTTGATTGAATGTTTTTGATAAGTTGCTTTGGTTTGTCTTAGGTGAGGAATGAATGAGGGTTGATCTTATATTTATACTAATCCTTTTGGAGAAATAACTCACATTAAATCAATTGGGCCAACCATTAGGATACATTTCATTTGTAATTTAGATGAATTTAGGGACACTTGCATCAAAACACAACCCCTGCATCGACGCAAGTTTTTGTCTAAGATGCTAGTGTCCGGGGAGCAAGAAAATAGGTACAGGCTCAAAACTTGTAGGGGTGGAAGATAAGCAAGTTTTAAGTATTCTAGGAAAGATATAAGGGTCGGGCCATTAACATAATGCTAGACTTGTGGAAGCAGGAAAGGTCTAAAATTGAAAGGAACAACCAAAGTTTAAGTTTGCCAAGTATATAAGACTAAGGTATTGTATAATTCATAAACAATGTTTGCATTTGACCCCCCCTTTAATCTAGTTATAAAATTACTAGTTTAAAAGAAAGGAATGTGTACTTGGGTGATAACCCACCTTATCTTTACTTTAGTCTAACTTGAGTGCTTTGTTGGTTGCTGACCTAAAACCAAGAACATGTTGCAATTGTTTCTAACAAGTCTTTGCTTTTCCACATTCAAAAGAAGTAAGAAACTAAGATAAGTGGTATAGGGTTAGATGTTACCCAGATGAGGTCTGTGCACCATTATCTAGATGTTGAGAGAACTCCTCTTTGGTTGTGGAGGATGACACCTGTAGAAGAAAGAGACTTAAACAGGAAAATTGTTAGATGGATATAAGGTAGACTGTTAAGTGATATGCTTGGTCCCAGATGTGCAAAGACTTCCTTAAGGGATGTAAGTCCACTTGTTGATAAAAAATAATGTCAGATAAAGATAATAATGACAGACTAAGCTAGAGAAATACAAACAATGCATACCTGCTATCTGTTGTCGGTCTGCCACAGTCACTGACGTCAGTTGGTCAAGGTCGCCAAATTCAGTTAGTCTGTTGATGTCGGTAGGGGCAATGGAATTAGATGGGTCTTGGACAGGGTCTATGGTTGACAGAATGGTCTATAGAATGCTCTGGGATGTCTGAGGCTCTGTGTAGGGTTGTTGGGCAATAGACAGGGTCTTAAGAGGGACAAGGGGTAGATGATAGGTTGTCAAAAGGAGAGGATATGGGGAAGGCTTCTCAACCTTTTCAGGAAGACAGTAAGGTCTGGTCTGGTTGAAAGCTGGGTCTGGTTGATAATACTTAGAAGTAATAAAAAGAAGCTAATTGCTTATACATTCTAAATACATTTTAAATTACTAAAATAATAAAAAGCACAGAAGAATACTTACCTCCTACTTGGTGCAGAGCCAGAGGTGTTGGAGACGCTTGTCCCTGTTGTGTCTGTAGCCAAAAGAGCATTGGTTGAAGTCTGATGATTGATTTTAGAGAGTACCTGTTGATGTTCAGGAGAGCTGAGAGAGAGAGGTCAATGTCCAGGCGCAAGAGGATTTTTTGCATTCGGGGGAAGAGGATCCATTGATTTGGCCTGCAAGTTGGTTTTAAGCAACCGACGTCGGTGATTCTGTTGACGTCAGCTGAATGTAACTGACGTCGGTAGCTAGAATAATGAAAAAATGGCTAAAATTAGCCTTTTGCCCATTCTTCCAATTGCCAGGGTCAATTGGTCATGGGAAAATGGTTGAAGGTGGATTTAATAAGTGCGAGAGGGTTGAAATAGGTCATAAATTGGTCATAGGGTGATGGGATGCATCCAAGGGGAGGTATCCAAGGTGGGGTGAGGTGTCAAGGGTGAAGTGTCAAAGGGGTGTTATTAATTTAAAATAAGTTATTATTTTAAATTAATAAGTGTGTGGGTTAGGGATGTGTAGAAGTGGACCAAGGGGACCAAGGGGGGAGTCGACCAAGGGTTAGACACGATTTCGGTGTCTACATTTGCCCCTTTTTGTCTTGTTGGTTGTTCTGGATGAACTGCAAGACAAAAATAAGAGTTGATTGTTCCAGGTATGGGATAAGGTAGTTTTTGTCCTGTTGGTTGTTCAAATGAACTGTAAGACAAAAATAGGAATAGGTTTCCCTAATTATGAGATGAGGTATTCCCCCTCAAAGTGGGAGTCGAGGGAAGGTAACCTTATATTGGGTGCCGATTTGATAGAGAGAGGATGGATATGGTGAAGTTTGAGTGTGAACGTTGCAATAGTTGAGATTGCGTGCATACCACTTCACGAGATGGTCAAGTCAAATTATCGCAGGTCAAGGGTCGAGGAGTGCCAAAATTGAAATAACCAAGCCCCAACATTTAGTCATCGCTGATTGAGTTATTTGATCCAAGCTGTATCTCCAATGGTCGTCGTGTTCCAAGTATCTCGGGCTCAAGAAGTGCTCCTAGAAAAAACGAAAAATGTCACAAGTAGTGGGGATCAACTTGCTCACGATCTTATACTTATGAGGGTTGAAATGTGGGTTGCGAACAATTTTGCTAACCATTCGTGAGGTAGCATACATGCAAAAACAACCAAGGCAATGTTGTCTTGGAAGTGGTCATGGTCTGGGGAGATAGTCGCGATCTCCAAGGTTGTTGGTCGAGTCGAGGCTGAGAGTTAGTCCATTAGATGGACAGATGAAGGAATGGCCGAGCTAACCTCAGAAGACCCCATGTCAACTAAGTGATGCCTACATAGCCCCTGTTTGAAGGGCCTGAGGCCAATGTAGTTCTCCCTAAAAGGGAGGAAGAGGGTCGGTTATGGATGTGGTCAGACTAGGTTAAGTCATGGTCAAAGGGGATAGTTTGTCCATCAGATAGGTGAACAAATGAATGTGGTTGAGCTACCCCCAGAAGATGTCATGTCGACTGAGTGCTACCTACATAGCCCTTGTTGGAAGGGCCTCAGATCAATGTAGTTCAGAATAGGAGTCAAAGTGGTTGATGATTGGTTTTGGTCATGGTTAAGTCATGGTTAAAGGGTCGAAATGGTTTGTCCATCAGATAGATGAACAAATGGATGTGGCCGAGCTAACCCCAGAAGACATCATGTCGACTGAGTGCTGCCTACATAGCCCATGTTGGAAGGGCCTCAGACCAATGTAGTTTAGAATAGGAGTCAAAATGGTTGATGATTAGTTTGGTCGTGATTAGAGGTTTAACACTTCCTATATGTCTGAGGGTATGTTCTTGAAATGATGAGGGTAAGATGATGTTACAGCGTTTTCCATATTGGGTGATGGTGTATTCTATAACATTGGTTGTGGTCTTTCATCCCTAGCGAGTTTCCATATTAGTGATGGATGTATGCTAAAAATGAATTGAGTCGATTTATGCCTCAACAAGTAATGGTTTATGCTTGGCATAAATTGTGTGGTCGATAGTTTTCATGTGTATTGGTGTCCATAGAAACTAGTGTGAATTGGCTATGAGAACGTTAGTGGTCTAAAAAAGGGTTTGGTTGGTTTGATTGGTAAATGATTTGGTTGAATGTGACCAAGGTATGGAAAAAAAGTGAAAGGCAAATTGCTCTTTCATTGACAAGGACTCGATGATATCATAGATAGGGGGTTTTTAGAAACAAAAGCCCTGTTCATGCATTACGTCGTTGACCAGTTTGTTGTGTTAGAGAAGTAATCAAATCACTTTGACATTAAAATGAGCTCGAAATCCCTTGAGTAGGTGATATGATACATGTGGATAGGGTAACCCTTTTAGTAGGGATAACTTTGCCCCTTTTTATAGGAGACCCTGAGAACGATTACAAGTCAAGTCCATGACTTTTTTTTTGGCAGACTGATCAATGTGGGAAGTCTACATAGAGATGTCATTTTGTTTTGTGGTCATTTGTGAAGCTGATCGATGCGGGAAGCTTCTACGAAAGTGCTGTTTGTAGCAAGATTTTAAGCATAGCCATCCTTCGAGGGAGTGGTCTATATTTTTGCTTTTTATATGTTTAAGGGCTTTGAATAGTTGTCCTTTGAGGGAGTAGTCTATTAGCTACAACAATGATTGTATAGCTGTCCTTCGAGGGAGCAGTTTGCCTTTAGAGTTTGTGACCTTTTGATATTTTGACATCCAAATTTATTTTTGATAGAATTTTGAGTCATGGACAAGACTATAGAAGTTCAAGGGCTCCTTTTTATTAGGACAAAGCATTCATACTGTATAAAAGGGTTACATAGTGTTTGTTTAGGGGAATAGGGTTGAAAGGAATGAGGATTAAGATGATAGGGGTTGCTCAAGGGACGAGCTCAAGTTAAATGTCAAGTGAACGAGTACTTGACTAGCAGTAGAATGGTCACTGATGCAAGGCATTAAGAGGCTCAAGTTCTGGTCAGCCTTCAAGAGAAGACAGACGATAAGTCCTTGAACCATACCTGTGCGTGATGATGTAAGGTCTGAGCCAATTAGGAGCAAACTTGCCTCGTTTACTTCTTTCCAAATTGGTCACATGTTGGTTGATGTTGGACATGAAGTTGGTTGATATTTTGTTGGGATGTTTGGCTAGATGATGTTTGGTCATTGTTTGGTCAAGGCTTGGTCGAGGCTTGGTTGGGGCTTGGTCGAGGCTTGGTCAGTTGATGTTTGATGTTTGGTTGAGGTTATGATAGTCAAGGTAAGGTTGAATTCCTCTAGTTGTTAGGGAGAATGTTTGACAGATTTAGTTTGAGAGGGTGAGATCCTGATCTGCTATGTTGGAGGCAAGAATCTCAAAATCACGGATGGTGACAGAGGAAATGGTTGGTAATGATTTGATTAAAGTGGCTAATAGTTGGGGGTCATCAGGCTAGACCTCCATCGATTGTAAGGCTTGGATCAAAGTTTGATGATGCCGTGGAGAGTTTTGTATGAGATCATACAAAGACATCTTCACAGGGGTCGTGTGGTGGGGTTGTTTCACCACGGAGTCAGAGATTGTCTTTGAGGATGTTGGTCGAGATGTGCCCAAGACAGTAATCTTGGGTTTTGGTTGTGGTGAAGGCTTGGTAGATGGGGATGTCCAAGGGATAGAAACATGTCTTTTTCCTTTATCCTTTTGGGTTGGTGGGTTGGTGGTCAAGTTGACTGTGTTGATTTCGAATAATGGGCTTAAAGGCGGTGGAGGGACCATAGTCTAGTGTTGAGATCTCGATTTAGGTGATGATGTTTGTGAGGCATGTGATGGTGTCAAAGATTTGGCAAAGGGGCAGTCAAGAGGATCCTTGATGAAAAGGGTATCCTTTTTCTAGTGTTGATGAATGACAGCTTTAAGAGCATAACAATGCTCAGTGTTATGTCCCAGTGTGCGATGATAGTGACAAAATT
This sequence comes from Torreya grandis, assembly GCA_037957365.1. Taxonomy (NCBI): domain Eukaryota; kingdom Viridiplantae; phylum Streptophyta; class Pinopsida; order Cupressales; family Taxaceae; genus Torreya; species Torreya grandis. The sequence continues at coordinate 84,638 of JARHVA010004808.1, read as the reverse complement.
TAGTGTTGTCGAACCAAGATGGTCTTGATCTGAGAGTTGATGAGTGTGAAGGTGAGTAGGTATGGGAAGCATGGGACAATGTTGAAGGTTTGTTGATAATATGGTCAAGAAGAAGGGTGTCTTTCTCCAAGCATTGGCGAATGACAACCTTGAGGGCACAACAATGCTCAGTGTCATGTCCTGGCATGTGATGATACGCACAAACTTTAGTTTCATCGAACCAGGGCAGTTTTGGTTTGAGAGATTGGTATGGTTTAAGAGGCGGAAGATTGATGCGAGAAGACTGCAACAATTGTCATAACAGTAAGGCATAAGAACCCGCCAATGGGTCTGCGTGTTTTGTTGCAGTAAGGGTTGATGACTTTTATTTTGGAGGCGTAGGAGGCATTGGTCATTTTGGAGGAAATATATGTTTAATGGGTAAAGGGGATAATGGAGGCAATTTTCCTCTGTGAAGTGTTGGAGTAGGAAGCACTCCTATTAAGGTGGATGGATGTGGGCCCAAAATAGAGGGCAATGATGAAGGTGGGGGAGAAATTCTCCGGTGTGGTTTAGTGGCCTTCTTTGGTTTGGTTTGAGGGCCACTATTGTGTGAGGCAAGATTAGATATGGGGCGAACACCAAGAGATTTAATCTCTTTTGGCATGGTGGACGCCTGCGTGGGTTTGGGTTCAGATGTGGACGGAGGTGAGTGAGATGTAGCGATCTCAGGCAAAAGGCAAGAGAAAACCATCACTGAGTCTTCCTCGGTCGAAGTGGGTGAAGAGACAGGTTCTTCTCTTGGTGGAGAAGAAATTGGAGAATGTGACTCCTCAAGAGGATAGAGGGCAGGGATGATGGTGCCTTCTACTTGTGGTTGAGGAGTAGGAAAGGTATGGTCCTCCATTGGTAGGAGGAAAGATGAAGGTGGGGCTAATGGCATTGGTATGGTCGAAGCATCCTCCAATATAAGAGAGGTCGATGGAGAACTAATAGGAGAAGAAGGCTCTTCTACCTGTGATGGATGAATAGGAGAAGAAAGCTCTTCTACCTGTGGAGGAGGTTGGTCAGGGACAAGAGGCGAGACTGTGTTGACCGTGCGTATATCATGCTCTTGGGAGCTATCAACCATGGTCTGGACATTGTTTTGGCTAAGAGGATGGTTAGGAAAAGGTTGTTTGAAGATATCGATGTTTTGGTTGGGTGGCGCATTTGGGTTATCCAAAACAAGATCTCCCTTATCTATCATGTCTTGGATAATGTTCTTGAAGGTTCAACAGTTGTTTATGTCATGGCCCTGGACACGGTGATAGTGATAGAAGTCATTTTCCCTATACAATGTAGGGATGGCTTTTGAAGGGTCAAATTATTGTGGTCAGATTGGAGGGAGATTGAGGACCCCCTACTTGGCAAGTTTTTCCAACATGAAAGCGTATGATTCTCCTAGTGGAGTGTGTTTACGTTGTATGTACCATTGTTGGAATTATTTTGTGATGCTTTGTGATGTTGAAGGTTGAGGTTGGTCGGTCATTGTCGAGGATGGTGATCTAACGACCATAGTGTTTGCCACTCCTTTGGACTTGGAGTGGGAAGAAGAAGGTCTGGAAGAAGAAGGGTCATCAGTTTTTGCATAGGTATTACGCAATTTGACCTTGTTTTCTTTAATAACACAGAGTTCAAGCTTTCAGGCCATGGTGAAAGCTTCATCAAAAGTGTGGAATGTTAAAACCTGCAAGGTGGATGAGATGTGCGTGGCACGTGCTTGAGAAAAGAGCTTGATGAGCTCAGGTTGAGGTAAAGGGAGGGAGAGTTGGTTGATTAAGCCTCTCCAATGGGTGACAAAATCAGCTATTGATTCATCGTCAAACTGCCTGATAGAGTAGAGGTCTGTAATGGAGACTTTTTTGGTGATATTGATTGAAAAATGGTCAAAAAATAATTGGGCGAGTTGAGTGAAGGAAAAGAGAGAGTGACTGGTAATAGAGCTGTACCAGTCAAGGGCAGGGCCAGAAAGCGACATGGAGAATGTGCGCAATAGTAACGCATCATCATGGGCTATGAGATAACAAGCATGTCTAAATACTCATAGATGTTGCTGAGGGTCTTCCTTACTTTGGAAGCGAGTAAACTTAGGAAGCTCCCACTGACTGGGATACGGTCGGATTGGGATAGAGGGATGGATGGGTTCGTTGCAAATTTGGTCATATGAAAGGACATTGCTTGAACCAAAAATGGAAGCCTCAAGATTAGACATTTTGTCCATCAACATCTTGATGAGATCGACTGACGGATTGGAAAATGGGGTGCCCCCTAGGTTGTAAGGTGCTTGGAAGGTATTAGAAGGGGCGTATGACGTAGTCGGTTGTGCTTGTATAGGCGCAACATGTTGATAACTAGTCATAGGGATAGAAGTGGAAGCCAAAGGTGGTTGTGCCATGGAGTTAGAGGGCACAAATTGAATAGGGGCCACAAAAGGTGGTTGAGGGGTGGCAACACTTGTTGAAGAGTAGGTAGTTACTCTTGAGTTAATAGGGGCAAGAGTAAGCAGGATGGAGACAACTAGATTTTGGAAAGGGGTAGAACTTTGTTGAATAGTCTATGGTTGATGGGGGCCGAAACCCTGATGGAAGTGGGCCCAGAGATAGAAGGAGAAGCCACACTTTGAAGATTAGTTGTGGTCAGGTTGATGGTCAAAGCAAAGGCTGGAGTGGTCATGGGTTGGGTAGCGGACGCTGTCGATATCATTGCCACTTCAGTTAAGGAGGTTGGCATCCCATAGACTGGGTTGCCTGAAGAGTCTCACATTTGGCTTCTCACGAGATAATGTTGAAGGGCCTTGACATTGAGGTCAAGGAACCTTTCAAAGTCTTGGTCCCCTTTGGGGACAATAGATGGTTGGGTCGGGGTTGGTCGAGGAGGAGTTCGTTCAGTCTCTAAATGATACTCCATTAGAGGACTAGTTAGGGAAGGCGAAGGCGGAAGCGATTGTTGCCTTACGTGGTTAACAAGAGTTTTGGTTTGACTACATGTCAAAACCATTCAAGGCAAAAGGTTTAGGTTTTAGAAACTATGTTTTTTAGTCTCAGAAAACTAGGATGGATGCTGGACAGCAAGAAAGTCAGGTTTTAAGCTTGCTATCTGATAAGAGGATTTTTGGACAGTGATCGTCGTCGATAGAAAAACTGATGTCGATGGAATAGATTGCTGATGTTAGTCAGATAACTGATGCTGGTGAAGAAAGGTTGCCAACATCAGTAGAAAAACCGATGTCAGTTACTGTGTTTTCTAGAAACTCAGAGAATTTGAAAGTTTTTGGAAAGAAGAAAACGTCTTCACTAGCTCAAAAAACCAGATAGAAGCAAAAAAATAGATGGAGACAGGTAGACCCTAAGCGTTAAACCCTAAGAATAAATTTTTAGAATCATGTTGGCTTATGCCTTAGAGTGTGTTTGGGAAGTTGGCTTTTAGAACGGGTCCTAGAAGAAGTAGTCAGGTTGGTTTTAGGTTAGTTTCAGTGCTCAAGAGTCTGTGTTAGGTTTTGTACATGGCCTGGTGCTAAAGAGCAAGCTCCCCTCACTTCACGAGCCTAGTGATAAGCTGGTCTCGCTTAGCCAGTATATACTTTTGATAGAGATTATCCTCTACCAGAGAACAGAGTGGGCTTTCCCCTTGGTAGTGAAGTCCAAGTGGGATTGCCGGGATGGGTAAGGTATCCGCTAGGTGATGAAATCCTAGTCGGACCTTGTCTCAGGTGTGTTTAGATGTTTGATTTTGTGCAAGTGATTTGGATGTGTAACATAAGTGGCCTACGCTTTATTCATGATGCATTTTAATTACTAGATGTGTGGACTAAATATGCATTCAGGAAGAAATGAAATGCAATGTATTTTAAGCCCAAATTGAAATGTGTGTTCGTATGTAGACAAGTGAGAAGAGGTCGAAGAGTATGACTTTGACTAGTCTAAGATGTAGAAAAGAAAGAAAAAAAAGGATTCTTTTTAACTTTGTTAATGGTGTCTTTTGGAAGAGATAGAGGAAGAGAGATACAAGAAGAGACCTAATGCACCTATATGAAACATTTGCTTAGAAAAAAAAAGTATGAACCCAAGGAGAATTCATAGGGTCCCACCGGGCGTGCCAGAATGTTTCTAACAAGTTTTTGCTTTTCCACATTCAAAAGAAGTAAGAAACTAAGATAAGTGGTCGAGGGCTAGATGTTACCCAAATGAGGTCTGCGCACCATTATCCAGACGTTGAGAGAACTCCTCTTTGGTTGTGGAGGATGACACCTGCAGAAGAAAGAGACTTAAACAGGAAAACTGTTAGATGGATATAAGGTGGACTGCCAAGCGATATGCTTGGTCCCAAAAGTGCAAAGACTTCCTTAAGGGATGTCAATCCACTTGTTGATAAAAAATAATGTCGAATAAAGATAATAATGACAGACTAAGCTAGAGAAATACAAATAATGCATACCTACTGTCTGCTGTCGGTCTGCCACAGTCACCGACGTCGATTAGTCTACCAACGCCGATTGGTCAAGGTCACCGATGTCGATAGGAGAAATGGACTTGGACAGGTCTTGAATAGGGTCTATGGTTGATAAAATGGTCTGTAGAATGCTCTGGGATGTTTGAGGCTCTATGCAGGGTTACTGGGCAATAGACAGGGTCTTAGGAGGGACAAGGGGTAGATGATAGGTTGTCAAAAGGAGAGGATATGGGGAAGGCTTCTCAACCTTTTTGGGAAGACAGTCAGGTCAGGTCTGGTTGAAAGCTGGGTCTGGTTGATAATACTTAGAAGTAATAAAAAGAAGCTAATTGCTTATACATTCTAAATACATTTTAAATTACTGAAATAATAAAAAGTGCAGAAGAATACTTACCTCCTGCTTGGTGCACAGCCAGAGGTGTTGGAGACGCTTGTCCCTGTTGTGTCTATAGCCAGAAGAGCGTTGGTTGAAGTCTGATGATTGATTTCAGAGAGTACCTATTGATGTCTAGGAGAGTCGAGAGAGAGAGGTCGAAGTCCAGGCACAAGAGGATTTTTTGCATTTGGGGGAAGAGGATCCATTGATTCGGCCTGCAAGTTGGTTTTAAGCAATCGACGTTGACAATCTCGCTGATGTCAGCTGAATGTAATCGACGTTGGCAGCTAGAATAATGGAAAAAGGGCTAAAATTAGCCTTTTGCCCGTTCTTCCAACTGCCAGGGTCAATTGGTCGTGAGAAAATGGTCAAAGGTGGATTTAATAAGTGTGAGAGGGTTGAAATAGGTCATAAATTGGTCATAGGGTGATGGGAGGCATCGAAGGGGAGGTATCCAAGGTGGGGTGAGGTGTCAAGGGTGAAGTATCAAAGGGGTGTTATTAATTTAAAATAAGTTATTATTTTAAAAATAATAAGTTCATGGGTTAGGGATGTGTAGAAGTGGACTAAGGGGACCAAGGGGGGAGTCGACCAAGGGTTAGACATGATTTCGGTGTCTACAACAATACATAATCAATATATATAATCTAAAATTGAAAGCATTTGAAATGATTGAAATTGAAAGAACAAGGTTTAGGATTACACCTTTATATCGACGTAACCACCTTGCCTATTGGTAATTTGATTTGAAAGATGTATCATTATGAATCACTGAAACTAAGATTAGGATAAATATATAAAATTTGGGAAGTGCATATATATATATATATATATATATATATATATATAGAGAGAGAGAGAGAGAGAGAGAGAGAGAGAGAGAGAGAGAGAGAGAGAGAGAGTACATGCCCCCAACTTTAGAGCAGACATGAATTGCCACCTAGTAGTTGAGACTAGCTCAACCATGCATCCTAATCATACTCATAACCTGGTGAGTCAAACTTGTGATGTTAGATGATATAATCAAGTTTAGGCTAAAAAACTTGGAAAGATCGAGTGATTTAATCATCTAAATCATACCAAAATGCAAACTAATTAATGCAGTAGTAAATTGGCTCAATATAATTTGCAAAAGTCTAACCTAGTGGGTGGTGATAGTCCTTGAGAGTTTAGAATCTGAAACTACTTTGGATTTTACAATATTAGGCATATGCACCTTAAATATGTCTCATAATAAAACTATGTATAATAATGGTACTAATGTGTAATGTCCCCTTCCAACTAACAACTCCTAAGGTTAAACAACTTATATGATTCTTGTGGGCTATTTTTAATTAAAGGAATCAATTATTAATTATTTAATATTATTTGTCCTAAAGTCAAATATTATGAATAATACTATTTAATAAATATTTATTAAGTGACTAAAGTGAAATATTAATATATTAAAAAGTCACTGTAATATCATATTTTCCCTCTAAAGTTCAAATATTTAAATTATTAAAGGAGGGAAAATGTTATTGAGGGGGAATTCATGAGAAGATAAAAAATACAATCGAGAGGCTGATTCAAAAAATGGAAAGTTTATGATTTTTCTACATGGCTAGTTGTGAAGCTCAGGGAACTTGAGGATTGCAAGGTTCGGTGATGAAACTATCCACCCAAACTTGTGGAATACCAACTGATTCCAAATTTATAGTGACAATAATTAATCCAATTCCATTTTATTACAAAACCCTTCATCATGCATGTTGGTCGATTATATTAGTTTTAGCATTGAGAGAGAGATTGATTGAAGATTCAGAAGTGTTCATGGTTTTTAATGTTTGGAGCCTCCTTCTTTGTTGTTAGAAAGGGTTGACATCTTCCCCATAGCACTGCCAACCTTCATTGAATAGCAGATGACTTTGAGATGGATGTCATTCATTTATAGGGGCATATAAATTGATGCCTTGCTACCTTAAGGCATGCAGTGGAAGCTATTACTGAAATTGGGTGTTTGGAGGAGCCATGGAATCTTAGGAAGGAGCTATTATTTCATAAATAGTCAATTTCCCCTTTTTGGTTGGCATGGCCAGAGGTTTAAAGGGTTGCATTTGAATTCATACTTTGCTAGGTCAGATTGTAATCTACAAATTAATTGACTAAGATTTGAAATGATTGTTAATATATTCATGATGCACCTATTAGGAAATAAAAATCATTTTCTAAACTGGAATATTGTAAAATCATATATTGAAATAGAATTCCTTCATTTCATTTGAATTCTAGAAATTAAGCACATGCACCATAATTTGATATTGGTTGCAACATGTTTGCATTATCAAATCAATAGAAATAAATTGAAAAAAAACTTCCTATCAGGGTGAGGGTCTTCACAGTGGTATCAGAGGTAGTTGTCCTACCAACTTGTGGATTTCATGAGTGACAGAGAGAGAAGATATACCTAGGAAATAAATAAATTATGGTAGCCCACTCAGGTTTTAAAAGGGGAAACTACTTTAGGTATATTGGGAATACATCAGAGATCTTTTTCAGGTAGTGGTATTGATTCCTCTATATGAGGTGGTGCACATAGAGAGGCAAATATGGGTGATATAGGGGAAAATTATAGAGGGGAAAACCTTCTTAATACATTATTGGAAGAACAAAGGACAATAAACCAATGTATGGCTTAGTTGATGGATTTAATAGCACAAACCTTGATCAATAACAATAACAATAACCACCATAATGGTAATAACTGTGTTGTTCGCAAAATCTGTCACTCATTTTTGGGACAACATATGAACTATTTTGGTCCTATAGGCCAAAATTATCTCTTCCCTTCTCAAAAAATTGTTCTAAGCATTCAAATCCTTTATTTTTCAAGTTTTTTCAGTTAAGGGACTAGCAAGTTCAATTAGTTCAATGGCTTCAACAAGTCAGTTCTTTCAAAGGAACAAGTTCTCAACACTTAGGCATTTTCCAGCTTGGTTCAACGCTGAGGTTCAACCAAAAAAGTTCATCGACAAGCTCCAAACAAAAGAATGAACCGTTTAACCTTGAACCAAAATGGTTCAATGGGTTCAAAGGTTCAATGGCATCGGCAAGCTTAATAAGTTAAGTGCTTCGTTAAAAGTTTAAAGTCCAACTGCTTCAGCAAGTTCAATGACTTCAAAATACTTAATGAAAAGAAGAAGGCTTGAATCGTTGAACCTTGAACCAAAATGGTTCAAAGGTTCAATGGGTTCAACAGTTCAAAGGTTCAACGCTTTTGGTTCAAGCGGTCAATTGATTGAACAAAACACAAGATTGAACCATTGAACCATTGAACCAAAGTTGGTTTAATCAGTTGGTTCAATCGATAGGTTTAAAGGAGTGCCCCAAAGCCCAAAAGGCAAGTACCCTTGTAGAGGGCATCAAACCAAAGCCGAGTGCCCTTACGAAGGGTAGTGAGCAAAAGTGGACAAAGAGATTTTCTTCAGAAAAATGAACAAGGTAGAAAAGTTGGAGTTCCTTCAGAAAAATGAACAAGGCAAAAGACAAAGAAAATTCTTTCAGACAAAATATCTGAAGGAATGCCTTTGGACATTTTGTCTAAAAGAATTCACCCGAAAGAAAAAGCTAACTGAAAGCAAGTGGGAAGATTTCCTTCGGACAAAAAGTCTAAAGAAATTCCTTCAGACATTTTGTCCCGAACATTTTGTCCGAAGGAATTGACGCTGAAGACCACTCGAAGGCCACCCGAAGAACCCTAAAAGGTAGGTACCCTTGCAGAGGGCTCTCACCAACTAGAAAATGGACCTTCTCAAGGCCTGAATGGACACCTTCCCTTTGGGAAGTTCCAAAGGTATTAAGGCCCGTGACTCATTTCTACGGACTCCGCAGGCTCATTTCTACGGACTCTGCAGGCCCGATTTCTATAGACTCCATAGGCTTGATTCTACGAACTCATTTCTACGGACTCTATAGGCTCATTTCTATGGACCCTGTAGGCTAGGTTCTACAGATTAGTTTCTATGAATTCAATTCTACAAACTTTATAGGCTCATTTCTACGAACTCTGCAGGCTCATTTCTATGAACTCTGTAGACATATTTCTACAGAGTCTTTCAAGGCTCGAGAGACTTAGAGAAAATAAAGGATTCTGAGGAAGAAGATGAATTGTTGAACCTTGAACCAAAATGGTTCATAAGTTCAATGGGTTTAATGGTTCAAGGAAAGCTCTGAGTAAGGATAAAAAGCAAAAGTTTTCAGAGATCAGTTCAAAGAGAAGGTTCAGGCTAATGAACCAAAGAAGCGACGAAACCAAGGAATCACGGGAACCACCCAAACCATTGAAATAGTGAACCTTTAACGTCTTTATGGATGTTAAATTCAAGATAATGAAATATCGATTGATTTTCAAATGTGGCGCAGAACCTAAAAATAAACTCAGCGACCAACTAAAGGAGCTAAAAGAGCCAGCCAAAAGGGGAAAAGATAGCCTGGGATCTCAAATTGCATCAAGAAAGAAGGAAAGACCAAAAATATCTGCAAGAGTTATTCTAGTATGTGGAATAGTCCACCAAGTAGATATTTGAGCTTGCAAGCATTAAAAGTGCAGCCTATTTTTCTTCCTTGGAGTAAGGGCAAAGTGGACAACTGTGCAGACATGAGGAAAAGGACCAGACAACCCATGCCAAAGAGAAGACATTTGAGATGAATCAACATGCCATAGTTAAGGTGGCCACCTTGTTCGAGCATGGCCCTCTTTGACAAAACTAAAAAATGCATTCAAGGCATTGAATGCAACATGGGCCGCTCCATGGAACAAAGTGCCAAGACCTTTTTGGCTACTATATATTGTATTCTCTTATTTTATGGAAAGAGATATTTTTGGTTATAGAAGCAAAAATCTACCAAAATTGAAAGCTGATTATTGAGACTTTGAGCTTAGATTGTTGATCATATTTCTTTGTTTGAATGAGAAAGAGGTTACTTTCAGACTTTGTGCTGTTATAGCTTGTGTCATTTACGGGATTGTTCTTATGTCTATTTCTTGAATGTGTTCTTGTCCATTTTAATGAAATAAGCAACTAGTGGAAGTAATTAGGAAGGTGTCTTGAAGCCAAATGTGGAGAGACTTTGTGCCCCCGCAATTGCTTTTAGTGTGTTTGTCTGTTTTCTATTCTTGTGTAAAGGGCCTTAGGATGACTTTATGTCCTCATTGTCCTTCATATTTCACTCTTGGGCAGTCGAGATGGATACTTTGTGCTACATCTCAGTCTACTAGTTATTATGCCCTTTATTACTAGTTACTTGTTACCTATCAAAAAGAATTCCAGCTGTTTGTTGTAAGACCACTTCTGAAAGAAGAGAAGTGCCTTCAGTGTTTCAACCTGGATTTCTCCTTTGTTTTTGAGCATCATCTCTGAAAAAAGAGAGATGGATGGTGTTGTCCTACCCTTGAGTGTTATTTTCTACATATATATAGTATATAGCTCCTCATATTTATAGGGAACCTCCCCTTGATGAGATGAGAGATTTGTTCCCCTTTGATGTGGTAAACCTGCAAATTTGGCCGACCAATCTCCCTATGCTGTGGTTGAAGAGACCTATTTTGCTCATCAGTTAGTTTTTGACAAAATATTCACCCAACAAACTAAAATGGCAATAACGGAGGCAATAATGGCCAAGCAAATAATTTAGTTAATAATAGGATGCCCAATCATTGTACTATACCTACTAATTCAAGGACTTTTAATTCATGTATTCCCACCCATAGTAGAGCCTCAAGAAGGCAATGAGCACACATTGATAGAGATGCAATAACAACTTAGAAAGGACTAGGTTGATGCAGGTCCAAGTTTGTAGCATGATATCTCCCTTCATGACTATATAGACTTTAGGATGAGATATATGCCCAACAGGGGTAACAAAGATCAACACAATGATCTTAGGAAGAAGGTTGGTAAGTTGATCTTACCCTTATTTGATGGTTTAGGAAAGACTTCATCACATGCTTGGGTTTAGAGGGTTGATACATACTTCTAGTTGAATCTGATGCCAGAAGAGGAAATAATCAAATATGCTACCATACATCTATATGGAATTGCTCATGAGTCGCTGCATCATGGTATGGTCACCATGGTCCATGAATAGATCACATCCTATGTGGAGTTTATAGAAAGGTTAATTGAAAGGTTTGAGAACAAGAATCCTGATCTCCATTTTAAGGAGCTAGCTCAATTAAAATTCTAGAGATCAGTTGATAGTTACATTGCTAATTTCTAGAGACTCTTAGTGTTAGTTACTAATATATTAGAGAGGAGACTATTGATCTTATTTATGGATAGCTTGATGGACCCTCTAAGGGGTTAGATCAAAATATTCAATCCTATCTCGCTACCAAAGGCAATAAAAAAAGCTAGGGCCATGGATTCCACCAATTTGAAGAACAAATTTTAGTCAAAGGGTTCTACCTCTCAAAAGGACAAAAATAAGAAACCATTTCAGAAGGAGTGGCCCAAGAAAAATAGAATGGATGATGAGACTCGATAGGAGTTGCAGAGAAAGAAATTATGATTCAGCTTTAGGGAGCCTTGGGAACCATGACATAGGTGTCTTGGTAAGGGAAAGGTGCATTATATAGAGATAGTTTCTGATAGTGAAGAAGAGGAGAAATTTGATCATAATCAAGGAAGTGAGCATAGTGATTCAGATGATGATCAATTGGGGGCCAATGAGACACCACATAAGGTAGTGAAGGATGGTTCTCTTTCAACTATGTATAGTACACCAAAAATTAACTCTTTCAAAGTTTTTGGAGTGCTACAGGGGTAGAGGATCACAATCTTGATCGATAGTGGGGATACCCACAACTTTATAGATTTTATAATGGTTATCAAGAAGGGTCAATAGACTTTTGAGCATGAGGGGTTTAATGTCATGGTTGTAGATGGATATTAGATTTTTTATATGCAGAAGGTTCCTTAGATGAGCATCATAATAAGTAGCTATACATTTACTAATGATTTCTATGTGGTGGACTTATGAAACACCAATGTTATTTTGGGCATCTAGTGGATACTCTCACTTGGAAAGTATTCACAAAACTTTTATACCATGGAATTCAAGTTTAAGGTAGATGGTAGGAAAATTGTCTTCAGGGGAATGTCTAATGGTGCTCCTAGAGTTGTCTTAGCAAAAAGAATGGAGAGAATTTTTAGACATGGTGATGTTGCTTGGGAAACACAATGCATGATCTCCTTTAATTCCATGGATAACATGCCTAAACACTACCAGGATGATTTGTAAGAGGAATTGCACAGTCACAGTGTAGTTTTTAGTGATATTCCTCTAGGGAGGCCACTTGATAGAGAATTCAAGTAGATTATTGAGCTAGAGGGGGCCAAGTCGATCATCACCACTCCCTATCGGCATCCCAAGAAGTTTAATGATGAGATTGAGAAAGCCATCAAGGAGTTACTATATATGGGTCATATCAGGCCTAGTTCAAGTCCTTTTGCCTCCTCTATGGTGTTGGTTAAGAAAAAGGATAGAACTCTTAGGATGTGTATTGATTATTATGCTTTGAATAGAAAGATGATAAAAATTTAGGTATATAATTCCTAACATTGATGTGTTAGATGAACTGTATGGGGTTGTCTTCTTCTCAAAGATAGATCTCATATTAGGATACCACCAGATCAAAGTGCGGGAACAAGACATCCATATGGCTTTCAAGTGATACCATGGGCATTATGAATTCCTTGTCATGCCATTTAGTTTGACCAATGCCCCCATAACATTTCAGTCCTATATGAATCACATTTTCAATAAATAGTTACATAAGTTCCTTCTTGTATTCTTTGATGATATACTGATATAAAGCAAAACATGAGAGGACCACCTAAAGCATCTTGATGAGATGTTGGGTATTATGAAAGCATAATCATCATATGCTAAGGCCTCCAAATTTGAGTGATATGATAGAGATGTTGTACTTAGGCCACATCATTAGTGCATAGAGAGTTCAAGTGCATTACAAGAAGATCCAGATGATTTTAGATTGGCCACCATTGAGGACACTCATGAAGTTATGAGGGTTCTTTGGCCTATATAATTATTACAATAGGTTGTTAAGGGGTTCTCTCAGCTTGAGGCACCTCTCATAGATCTCACCAGGAAGGGTGATTTTAAATGGACTAATGAGGCTCAATGAGTGTTTGATAAACTTAAGGAGGCCATGAGTACCTATCAAGTTATTACATTATCAAATTTATCCCATCCCTTTGTGATAGAATGTGATGCCTTAGGAGAGGGGATTGGAGTAGTGTTGATGCAAAAATAGGCATCCCATTAACTATAAGAGTAGGAAGCTCGGAGATGATGAGAGATTATACTCTATCTATGATAAGGAAATTCTTACCATCATGTATGCATTATTGAAGTTTAGGCATTATTTAATTGGTGGGTGATTTGTATTCAAGACTAATCATAATGGATTGAAGTACTTCCTAGACTAGATGGACTCAAATGAACACCAACATAAATGGGTTAGTAAGATTCAGGCGTATAACTTTGATATAGAGTATGTGAAGGGGAAGAAGAACTTAGTTATTGATGCTCTATCTAAGAAACCCACCATATGTTCCTTGTCTAAGATTTCAATAGATTGGAAAGCACATCTCATGGTTGAGTACTCCAAAATGGCGTTTGCTTATGATTTGATGGATACAAAAATTTAAGATGATAGATATAGGGTAGTGGATGATATCTTCTACCACAAAGACATGATATATTTGGTCCTTGAATCTAAGTTGAAGGAGCTAATTTTGAGAGATATTCTTGACACTCTTTTGGTAAGATATCAAGAAGGGCCTCAAAGATGATGTTTTGTGATATGTCAAAGAGTGCACAACTTATCAGTAGAAAAATTTTGAGCACACTTTCCCTGTTAGCCTGTTTCAGTCCTTGCCTATTCTAGAGCATAAGTGAGACAACATATCGATGGATTTCATCACTGATCTTTCAAAGGTACAGGGTAGAGATTGCATTTTTGTAGTGGTTGATTAGTTGACTAGATTTTCACACTTTATGGCTATTTCATTAGAGTACAGGGCACTTCAAGTGGCAGACTTATCTTTAAAGAGGTATTCAGGTTACATAGATTACAAAAGAATATTATTAGTGATAGGGATAACCATTTCTTTATTTCTTTCTAGCAGGAGTTATTCAAGTTGTCAAGCATAGAGTTGACTCTGAGCACTAGCTATCACCCTCAGATAGATGGGTAGATAAAGATAATGAAAAAATGGGTTGAGGGTTATCTATGTAACTATGTTTCAAGGCAACAAAGGGCCTAGGTTAGATGGTTACATTCGAGTGAGTATTGCTATAATACCACCTATCACATGTCTATTGGGATGACACCCTTTAGAGACTTGTATGGTTATGATGCTTATTCATTCATGGATGGGAAGGAGAATAGATCCTTCAACATCCTAATCTGTAATTACTTATGGGCAAGCAATTTTAGGAAGAGAGGACTATAATTTCCCCTTCTAACTAGAAGCTCGTAAGGTTGAATAGCCTATATAATTCCCAATGCCCAAGGCCAAGGATTGGATTTAGGAGAATCGAGATATCCTTATGTCACTTAAGGATAATATGCATCATACATAAAACCAAAAAAATATTTATGCTAACAAACATAGGAAAAAGTATACCTTTGAGGTTGGGGACTTGGTCTACCTTTACTTGTAGACATGCATGCAATCATCATTGAAGAAGGGTGGTGTCAAAAAGTTGAGACCAAAGTTTTATGGCCCTTATAAAATCATCAAGATAGTGAGAGAGGTAGCATATGAGCTTGAACTACCAGAGAGTAGTAGAATACACAATTTTTTTCATGTGTCATGCCTAAAAAAGGCACTGGGATAGTGGGTGACAGTTTCAACATAGCTTCCTCCCCTTGATGAGGAAGGTAAATTGATTTTGGTTCCTAATAAAAGCCTAGAAGTAAGGTAGAGGAAATTGAGGAACAAGAAAATCAGGGAATATCTGGTTATATGGAGAGATTTTACAGGAGAAGATGTAACTTAGGAAGGAGAATAGATCCTTCAACATCCTAATTTGTAATTGCTTGTGGGCAAGTAATTCCATGAAGGGAAGACTGTAATGTCGCCTTCTAACTAGCAACTCCTAAGGTTGAATAGCCTATATAATTCTCGTGGGCTATAATTAATTGATAGAATCAATTATTAATTATTTAATATTATTCATCCTAAAGTCAAATAATATGAATAATATTATTTAGTTAATATTTATTAAGTGATTGAAGTGAAATATTAATATATTAAAAAGTCATTTTAATATTATATTTTCCCTCTAAACTTTGATATTTAAATTATTAAAAGAGGGAAAATATTATTGAGGGGGAATTCATAGGAAGATACAAAAATACAATTGGGAGGCTCATTCAAAAAAATGGAAAGTTTATGATTTTTCTACATAACTAGTTGTGAAGCTCAAGGAGCTTGAGGATTGTAGGGTTCGGTGGTGAAACTATCCACCCTAGCTTGTGGAGTAACAACTGATTCCAAATTTGTAGTGATAATGATTAATCCAGTGCTATTCTATTGCAAAACCCTTCATCATACATGTTAGTCATTTATATCAATTTTAGCATTGAGAGAGGGATTAATTAAAGATATATAACTGTTCATGGTTTTAAATGTTTGGAGTCTCCTTCTTTGTTGTTAGAAGGGGTTGACATCTTGCCCATAGCACCTCCAACCTTTGTTGAATAGTATATGAATTTGGGAGGGATGTCATTCATTTCCATGAGCATATAGATTGATGCCTTGCTACCTTAAGACTTGTGGTGGAAGTTATTAGTGAAATTGGGTGTTTGGAGGAGATGTGGAAGCCCAAGAAGGAGCTGCTATTTCAAAAATAACTAATTTCCCCTTTTGGCTAGCATGGACAGAGGTTTAAATGGCTACATTTGACTTCATACTCTACTAGGTCATATTGTAATCTTCAAATTAATTGACTGAAATTTATAATGATTGTTGATATATTCATGATGCACCTGTAAGGAAATAAATATCATTTTTTGATGTGGAAGATTGGAAAAATTTATTTATGAGTTTCAAAATGTTGTAATGATGAAAATATTGTAAAATCATATATTACAACAGACTTCCTTCATTTCATTTGAATTCTATAAATTAAGCGCAAGCACCATAATTTGACATTGGTTGTAACATGTTTGCATTGTCAAATCAATAGAAATAAATCAAAAACAAACTTTTTATCAGGGGTAAGGGTATTCACACAATGTATATAATTATTCCATAAATGTTTCTTTGAATCATATAATTATGTTCTTGGCCAATTTAAAAATTGTGTGAATGTAGAGAACATGCTTCTAAAACATGCCCCCATTATATATGGATAAATATAAAAACTAATATAAGTGCAAGTGTGGAAAACATGTTTCCAAAAAATTCCCCCAATGTAATCTGGGTATGTTGAATACTGAGTAAGGTTGGAGAACATGTTTCTAAAACATGCCCCCACTGAATCTGATAACTGTTAATGTGGAGAAGCCATGTCTCTATGACATGCCCCCACTAAATCTATAACTATAAAGTGTGTGGAACCATGCCTCTATGACATTTCCCCACTAATATCCCCCCCTTTGAGGTGAGGAAAGAATAGAAACTAGTAATTACAACACCTCAAAAGGATGAGATAACCATGTAAAGTATGAATGTATCATGTGGCATATAGAGGAACATGTCTAGGTTAATGTATCATTATAGTTCATAGAATATGATCACATCAAGGTCTAAGATGCATGATAAATATCATAGAAATGTCTAGATAGTAATAATACAAGCTCAACAAGAAAATTGAACACACATACAAGAACACTCAATTGCAAGTCAAAAGACAATGGTCCAAGGATACTGCAAGCAAGGGGCATATTCAAATGTTACATGATCAAATAGATATGATTTATTCAAATGTCCATAAAAGCAAGAATGGCATATTAAATGTCTATACAACAAGTAATGACATTACATGTCAAATAAGCAAACAAAGGCATGAAGGCCACAAATAGTGGAGCATATTGAAATGATCAATTATAAAGACAATAGCAAGGCAAGACACTCAAGGAAGTGCATAAATGAAAACATAAGCAACCAACATAAACACATGATAGTAGCCCATGGATCAAATGTGTTAACAAAAACTATCGAGTACATATCATATGAAGTACATTGTATAAGATATAAACATGGATAAAGGCACATGTGAGTACATATATGAGCTCAAACATGATCATGTAAAGTGACCATATAATGATATAACCTAGAAGTATCATGATCAAATAAGGTGGATGCCACCAACATCATGGTGACATGAATAGAGGTAAAACCCAACTTCCAAAAGTGCATAGATCATGAATTTGTGTATGCCTTTATCACACTCAAATAGAAGCATGAAACACATGTGTATGTATAAGTAATTGATATGTTATCCATCAACATGGAACTAAAACATAGGTGCCAAGGAGCTAATAGAATATGTAGATGTCGAAAGTATTTTTGGATTATTTTATTTTTTTGGTATTTTTGGAATGTGTGAAACTTTTCAACATTATGTTGGATGTTTTACATTGTTTGAATGGTGGTTGGATAAGTTTAAAAGGTAATTATCATGTTATTACTCACGTTTTATGTGTGTAGTAGAAGAACTGATGCTATCATTTGGAATATGAATCAATTTTCCTTTAAGAGAAAAAGAAATACCTTGCTGATTTGGATCAATTTTAGCTTCCATTTCATATAACCAAAATCTGCCCAATGTAAGTGAGTGCAACGGAGTATGGGTCAAGAACCATACTTTTGTAAGGACAACATGAGGCCCACAATCAATAGGAATAATAAAGAAATAAAATGAAGTTGCCCCTTATCACATATATCTTTGGCATGGTACCCAAGTTGTGAAAAATGTCTTTCACTACAATAATTTTATGATTTTGTACTATCAATGTGGTTATGCAAAAAGTAAGCACCACTCAGGAATAATGTAACTATTAAATCCTAGTGATATGAACTCTTTTTTTGTTTTTTCCCTTAGGATGATTGCATAGGATGTGGACCTTGGATTGGCCCCATGTTAGGTAACATTTACAAACTAGTCATATAAAGATTATGACACCACATTTTTATTCATAGCGATCCTTAGGCAATTTATCTCTTTCTTTTGTGTGAGGGATAAAACTTTGGTATTTGGAGGGAGATATGTTAAGTTACTTTGGATAAGTAAGTATAAATGAAGTGTATTTATGCACATAATTATATAAATGGGTAAATGACTCGAGTTATTTATTTAATGCTCTTTCCTTTAATGGGGAAAGAAGCCCTCTACTAAAAATAAATTGTAATTCCAAATTTGAGAGTATAAATGTTAGTTCTTATGATGTACTTTTGAATGGAATAATATAATCTTAAAGGGATTCATCAACACATTGTTTGAAATTGTGAAAATGTTCTAATTTTAGTTTTGGCATCTTTTAGATATTGAAATCCATGAAGAAAGCATCTTATAATTGTAAAAAAATGGTTAAGGAACCTTTTGATAGGCTATAGAACCAATTTTGAGCCTCATTGGAAATGCTCTTGTGGAATAATTTTAGCAATAGTTTGTCATATTTTTCCCATTGACCAAAATAATGTACATAATTAATCATTCAAATGAATGGATCCTTATGTCTCAAAAAAGGACGTAAATTTGGTAGTTTAAAATCTTGTGGGTAAGGATATTCAAGTATATATTGTTCAAGAGGTTGATTATTGAATGTGGTCTCATTTGTATTAGTATTATGGAATTCCATTTATGTTTGAAATATAGAAACCTACTTTTGAAGATCCCTAATAGTACTCATCATATATATAAGATATTCCATGGATATTTGTCATAGGTGTCATCATTGGTTCCAACCCACCACATTATTTGAATCTAGGCATAAGAGTATCATCATCCTCATGGATAACAAGTGCAAGTTCATGAGCACTAAATTTAGGATAATGTGGTAGTGGTATTAGATATTTAAATTTTGGTACCTTTGTTACATCATTTGAATAGATTAGAACATTGGAAAATATTTGTTCATTTACTTCTGGTAAGGATATAACAATTGGATCTTGAGGAATCTTTGGTAAAAGCACTTTTTAGGTATAGTAGTAAATTTTGATGTAAATGTAGTATTTGGAAGGTAAAGATATTTTAATTTATATGCCTTGGTTGATATTGGTAATAGTGACATATTTGGAACATTAAGAGTTTTTTGAAATTTAGGTTTGTAATGCTTTCTTATTTTTAATGGCCTAATGTTACTTAGTAAATATGCCATGGAACCTTGGTTAACCTTTCAAAAAAATTTAATATCAAATGAAGGTAGGAAAAAGTCATCACCTTTGACAAGGAGGATATTGTTTAGAAATGTTGGAATAGAAGGGGTTTTGATCAATGAGATTGAAAGAATAATCCCTTTATAATTAATTTAAAAATCCTCCATGATATCCTTATGGAGTTGGTAAAAGTTAACCAATTTTTGTGTATAAGGTAAAGGATTAATATCTTTCATAAAATGGATTAACTCATTTTTTCAAATGGTGGGAGCATAGACCTAATTAGAGGGATACCATATACCACCACTCAAATATTTGATATTATATATGTTATAACACACTTAGAACAATTCAAGAGTAATTAATGTTGATTCTTTCCTTGAGGCAGTGTTAGAGAGTTTCATAATCATAATCATCAAAGAAATCGATATCATCCATGATGAGAGAGATGAACATAAATATTAGGACAAAGCATAAGATAAGCATCAAAAAGGGAATGATTATGTAATAATTAAGCTCAAACATCAGGTCCACCAAATGTTTAACCCTAAAAATCTAGATGTGGGGGTTCCAAGGTTAAAAATATAGAAATGAATAAGCATAAGGGTGATAGACAGATCTATAATAGGCTAATTAATTATAAAACTCAGATAGAACATATACTAAATTTATTATGCTGAGACATGCTAAAAATGGAAAGTACAATCATGATAGATATTGTAATGATAATGAAAACAAGGTACTTAACTAGTTCTAATGCTAATATAGATCTAAAATAGGTAGGAAGTAGACTAGATGAGTATTCCATAACTCACCAAATTATGTATTTTGTGCCTCTATAACCTCAAACACTTGTATAAGCCTTGGATGGTTGCATCAATTCTAATGTCTATGTCAAACTTAGGTGTCATGTACAAAATACCTAATGAAATAAGATATAACCATCTAGATGTTTCTAGGCTTTTCATCACCTTCACTTTGGTGCATTCATATCTAAGTCATGGATTGTCGCTCCTTGTAAAATAATAAAACCCTAGTTCTTCCTCCTCATAGTGGTTGTGGAAAAAATAGGTTAGTGAGCACATGGTTTTGAACTTACCCAAAGACCCCTCTATCAATGAGTGTTGCCTACATAACCAATAGTTTGAATAGGTCCTAATACTTATGTAGTTATCCCCTATGTGTTGATTTGTGTGTGAATCATGTAATATGTGGAAAATAAGTACAATAGTAACCTAGCTTATAACTTGGAAAATCAGGATCTTGGGTTACTCCTTCACTACTTTAGGCCTTTGTATGTGTTGTTCTTATGACTAATATGAGAATAAGAGAAAATAGGAAAACTTTGATTTATTGAATTCTTGATTAAATGTTTTTGATAAGTTGCCTTAGTCTATCTTAGGTAAGGAATGAATGATGGTTGATATTATATCTATACTATTCCATTTGGATAAATAAATCTCATTAAATCACTTAGGCCAACTAGTAGGGTACGTTTCATTTGCAATTGAGATGACTTTAGAGAATTGGACACTTGCATCAGAGCATGACACTTGTGTCGATGCATGTGTCTATCTAGGATTTTAGTGTCTATGGAGAAAGAAAGTGGGTATAGGCTCAAAACTTATAGAGGTGGAAGATAAGTAGGTTTTAAACATTTTGAACAAGATATAATGCCTGGGTCATCAACATAAGACTAGTTGGACTGAGAGATAGGCAAAGGGGAACAAGAGAGAGTAGATACTAGACTTGTAGAAGTAGGAAAGGTCTAGAATTGAGAGGAACAACCAAGGTTTAAGTTTTCCAAGTGTACAAGACTGAGGTGCTGTATAGTTCATAAATAGTGCCTACACTATCATATTAAATTGTCACGATATTAATGATTTGTTATTTCTTCTCTTATTATATATTTAAATTTATCACCTTGATAAAAAGATGATTTCCTAAGACTTTTATGCTTACTAAATTTTAGAATTCATATTTGCACCCCTATTTATTTATTTTACATTAATATCCCAAACCCTCTTTTGATATGTAATGCATTATGCATAATTTCTGCAAGAGTAAGACTTATGTGGCTCTCTTTATTTGTCCTTTAGTTTCTATTTTTCTATGGTAAATTTGTGTTGCTTATTTCCCTTGTATTAATTTCAATTAATTGTGTTTATTTACCTTCATTTATATTGGCTTAACTTTGTTTTAATAGATAGGAAATCCTCCCATTTTCTTTTATGTTGTATCACCACCATTTTTTATTTATTTCTTTCTTTCTTTTTCTTACTAAAACTCTCTTTTATGCAATTAGAGTAGGTAGATTAACATTAAAATAGGAAACAAAATTAGTTATCTCTAGATGTTATTTTCTTAGAGTAGTCTCACACTTAGTAGAGATCCCATGTTTTATTCTAAATGTGGGCACCATCAAGCAAACATTTTTGAGCATTAAGGTAGTGCTCAACTATTCATTGGGGAGTGGTTGAGGTCAGCTCAAACCATCATTCTTACCCTTTTTTAAGCCTAAACTTAGGTTCAAAAGTGGATGTAGGGTTTCAAAGATAAGGACATAAGTGTATACATTTGTGCACACATAGAGGATGATATTGCATAGGTAGACATATTTCAAGTAGGTGTAATGACCTATACCAAAATAATGAGATACAATCTCATAGGATAAAATTGGAGCATCATACGCCTGTGTAGATGTTAGAATCCAAAGACTAAATTTTTTGTCTAGGTGCATCCATACACCAGTTCCCAATCCAAATTACTCTTGATTTAGTTTCCATCCCCTCAATCACCTGCATCTAGTTTCAGACGTACACAAAATAAAAACATGCTAAGTATCTAAATCCCTTGCATCATTTCTATTATAGAAAGTGAAATTATTTAATCACATTCTATATTTTACATTCAAATTGGTGTATTAATTATACACTTCATATAATTAGAATAATGCAAAGTTTTATACTTGTTTTGGTTCACATAATCAAAATAAGATAAAACATATTGGTGAACCCACATTTTTTCTAAAACATAGAAAAAACTTAGATTTCCTTTAGGGTTCCATCTTTCTTTCTGGGTTTTCAATTTTTTTTTATCTTAGGGTTTCAATTTTGATTTCATATTTCCTCATACATTAATAAAATGAATATTTATCACCTTGGCCATAGCCTTATATGTATTTTCATGATCTCATTATATGCCATATAAGAAGACTAGTTCCCTTATCCCTTTAAGGCAAAGTGATAGATTAAGTGGTCTACATATTGAGCATACTAAGATTCCTTTTGTTACATCTAAAATTGTTAAAATAAATGAGTTGAATGTGCATTCATCTTCCTCTTCCTTTGATGCAAATATTTTTAGTGAATAATAAAAACAAAAGATCATGTTGTTAATGATGAAATGCTTGATTTAGAACATGTCTAATAAAAAAAATCGTGAACATAAACATAGAATCCATCTTGGTGTCCTTAATGAGTAGATCCTCTAAAATTTCAAGCATTGTCTATATTTTAAAATCAAATTCATAAACAACCTCATGAATTGGATAAGGTTCTAAAATTAATCCTAAAAGCCAAGGCTACATAAAAAGTTAATATTTTCACATACAAGGAACAACAACATGAGCCTTTAATTTTTATTAATATAATTTTTTGAGGTACCAATTCTACCATAAGTGTTTAGACTACTACTACTACTATTACTATTCATAGTTCTACACCTTTGGTTATATATGAGTTTCCCACCCATAGTGTGGTGGTGACATAATTTTTAACTAAGATTTTCATGCTTATTCCTACACAACCAAACTATGTGAATCATATGATTACTACTCATATTATATCATCATCTTTGCCTACTACACAATCCCTCAAGGAGAATGTTATATCTTTGCAGGCTAAGTTGTTACAGTTAGAAATAGGTACTTCTAGAGAAAGTTATTTGATCAATTATCATAATTTACTCATAATCCATTAATTGTAATGATTTTATATTATCCTTTAACTACAAATTTTGTAGACCATAATATTATATTATATGATGATAAAGATGATCTAAAGAACTTGTTGTCACTCAAACCGTGCACCCACTGAATTGAAAGATGATTCAATGAAATTATCCCCCAAGGTGTGGGACTCTTGGGCTCCTTGGGACAAACCTACAAATAAAGTTAGCTTCCTTCTAATCTAAATGGATTTGATTTAGGCTCAATATGCAGGCCGAAAAGAGCTAAAAGAAAATATATTACTAATTATAAATCTAAAATCTGTTAAAGGGAAAGGGAGAGAGGGGGTTGATGAAATGTAAAAGGTGATGCACCAAGATTAGAAAGAGTACTTCTATGGGTTCTAAATAACACACTACAACTATAGAAAATAAGAAAATAATACACAATATCCAAATTGGACACTTAACTTACATAGTAATTTGTATGAAGGCGTAATACACAATACAATATAAGAGGGACAAAAAATGGTCCATAAATAGTGCTTGCATAGACTTATATACACACAACATATGACCTACAAGAGAGAGCCAAGTTCTACATAGAGGTACTGAAGGATGGATGAAAATGAGAGGGGTGAGGATTACCCATAGGAAAAGATCAACAAACCAAAGAAATGCACATAAAATGCAAGAATCATGAAGGCAAACTCAATTCCCATTAGTTTCAAGGCTCAAGTTGTAAAGCGCTCATGGAGGGAAAATTTTGGTAGCATTACCATGCCTAGAAATTTTGACCTTTTTACAATGTAAGACCTAGGCTTTATAGACAATGGGAATCCCATGGGTCAATAATTACATTCATAAATATAACTAAGAGAATTAAATTGATATCAGAATTTGAGATGCATAATATATCTATAATTTAAATAGGGATGGCTGAAGCTACTTATAATTTGGACTGTGTCTTCGAGGAATAGTGATGATTACTTTGAACCTAAATATATCATCTTGACATATTCTCTCATTGGTTGTGCAACAACAAATATTTAATCATTCACCAAACACAACTAAATTTGAATGCTTCTGTGTGCAAGAATGTGACTGTAGATCTCATAGAATTACTTCCTTAGAATATTTGGGCTTGGTTCTATAACTTATGTCACTTCTCTTTGTTTCAGCTCAGCCATATTCATTAATGTGTGCTTTGGGAAATTTATCTCCTACTACCTACTAGATTTATATCTTGATATGCCTCTTTGCTAAATCTAATTTCACCTAAAGACTATCCTTAAATAGGTGTCATCTATTGTGAAAGCAACGACTTGATTACCATCTCTTTAACTTTATTCATCGATCAACTTAGGACTTTCCTTCAATGTTTCCAAGCTAATTAGTTATGACTACCTCATGATGTGCATGCACCCATCAACCTTGATCTATTTAATTATTGACATGTCATGAAGAAATGTGGTAGTTGTTCAAATTTTTTATATTAGTACATCTCACTTGACTTTTGGCCTTCAAAATTTTTGCTTCTTTGCATTTTTTACCATGGACTCATCCCACAAAAGATCCAATGATAATATTTATGAAAGGGAGAGATTTTATTTCATTATTCATGATTTCTAAAAGACCTCTAAGTCATTCATTTTGAAGACCCAAGTCTTCAAATCTTGTGTTATCATGATTTTTATTTGGTCTTTGGCTTTCATGACTTCTACTTTAAACTTTTGCATAAAATTTCTAACATAATTCTTGTAAAAGTTCATGCGAGCATCTTCTTATTTCATTCTTCATGACTTTACTTCTTCAAAACTTTGCTGTGGAAAAATTCTAACTTTTGATGACCCAAGCCTTAATCTTCACAAAAATTTATTTCATGAATTTTGTTTTAAAGACCTCCAAATACCTAACCTTTCATAACTTTTATTCACCACTTTTGTTTTGAACTTGTCGCAACATTTTTTTTGAACACCTAGGTCTTTGACAATTTTATTGTTGAAACTTTGTTCTAAACTTAGTCTTCACAAGTTTTGTCATTGAAACTTTTATTCTAAAGTTTCTCTTAAATTTCATTATTTTTTCTTTAGAAGATTTGTCTTTGAACCTTCATGCAAAAGTTTTGGTTTTTCACCCTTGCCTTTTTTGAATTTTTCCTTAGACTTCAAAAATTTTCTTGTCACAACTTCTATCTGGCATTGGTCTTCATAAATTTTATTTGGAATAAAAGTTCTGACTAGTCGTAACATTTTTTTCAAATACCTAAAAACTTGAATAATTTTTGTGAAGCCTTCGAAACTTTTATTTTGATTAAATTTTTTGACTAGTCTTTTACCAAAAATGCAAAGGCTATCTTTTTTTGAAAATATGCCAAGGCTTTAACTTTTGACTTAGCCCCTTTTATCAAACTTAGACTAAAATTTGAGGAACAATATGTGTAGACACCTGAAATTAGCCACCAATGGTTTCATCTAGACTTCAGACTGATTCTTACCAACCATTGCAAACTAAACCTAAGAATCACTAAATGTCCTAAATTTACTTATGCATCATTCGTCAAAGCTTAAAATCTCTTTGAGACATCCATAATTGGGGTATCCCACTGTAAGCAACAATAACCTCTCATGGATTCATCTCTAAGAAACCTATGACATCATAACATGTAAATTAGCCTATAAACCTATTAAATGAGGCAAATGCACAAATGAAATTAAATCAAATCTTGAAAATGCTAAAAATACTAAGCAAAATTAATTAAAATGATAAACCTAATTAAATTCTTAGTTAAATTATCCATGAGTAATTAATGAAATTCTAAAAAAGGAAATCCAAAAATGTAAATATCCTATCATTTTCATAATTACCTTTTATGAGTTGTCAAAAATCTCATAATATCTCACCCATGCCTATTCATTGTAAATCATGAGGTTTTGACACTTTTTAACTCTACCGTGGTTAATTAACTCACTTAGGTTAGGTTTGAATCCATTCCAATCTTTAAGTACACCTTAACTCAACTTGAATTAGGGTTAGTTTCTAAACCTATGAATACTGTAGAGACCTAAATTTGGCCACCAATGACCTCTAACCAAGCTTTTGATCAATTCTTACTAAAATGCACAATTTGGCCTAAAAACACTAAAGCATATTAAAGGCTTTGAGTTTGATATAGTCAAGTGCTGATTCTAGTTAGAGTATGATTAAATGGGGTAGTGTAATTTATGGGCCAACTAACTTTGATCAAATCATTCCAAGTGAAAATGCCAATTTTACACTTGGGTGTTCTAGATTGCTCTTTCTTATCATATATCTTGCACAAGATGCATGCCTTTATTATTTTCTATTGGTAATATCTTAAATGGGATAACAGATCCAATGCATCTGACATTGACTTCCAATTCTAATCCAATCAAATTTTAGACTAATTACAAGGCATTATGATCAATTTGAGTAATTTGTGCACAAAGTGCTTAATCATGCTTAAGAGATAGTTAAACCAAATTAGGGCCTAATCAATAATTCCATGGAAACTTGTTGAATACTTATTTTTAGAAATGATTATTGAATATCTGCATCATTAGGTGACCTCATTTCTTGAGAAGACATCCCTAGGCCATAATTGCCATACATATCAAGATTCATGCCTCCCATGCCTTATCAAAGCCCTCTATGCCTCTTAATTTCTCCTGTATCCCAAATATTGATGAGCCTATTTATGAATTTTAATTACAAAATTAGATTAATCCTTAGCCACACATCTCAATCCTGAGATGGACAGTTTAAGTTGATTCTACCAATCTACAAAAATTTATAACTAAAGAGGCCATGAACATCATTTTTAAGCTATTTTGGTGCAAAGTTATTATACTCAAATATCTTCAAAAAGTCTTGACAATGGAAATTTATAATGCACAAATGATTACAAAAGCTATTGCAATTAGTGTTACCATGCCGAATTAATTCCAAGCCAAGCCAAGCCAAAGAAACAAGGTGTCAAAGAGAAGAGGAGATAGCCAAGCCTCCTTTGATGAAGACTTCATGAGCACAAGCTGAGCAAGCCACTACTACAAAATCATTTAGAGCATCCAAGGAAGGTGAAGGATTCTTGTTTTTCCTTACATTTTAGTTATGTTTATCATTTTTTTTTGTTATTAATCTCACCCTAGTAACTAGGCATAAAGGTGTTAGTTTAGTGTGTTTTTAATTTGATTTCATTCACTAACACTACTATTATCCTCTTAGTCAAATTCCTAGTTCACATAATGGCACGCCCGGTGGGATGCGAATAGCTTCACAAAATTGATCACAATACTTCCTCAAGCAACTCACTGACCTTTGTTATGCATAATCTTAGAGTGGGAGGCTTAAAAGAGTGAAAAAAAAAAAGTAAAACACATTTTTTTGCAAGGGGCAAGTTTGATTGGACATTGTCACGAGATTGTCCTACAACTCATGGTATTATGCTTAGTCATTTTTATTTTTGAAATAACTTTGTGTTTTTGTGCAAGGTTAATAATACCACTACTTTAGAAGTCACAAGATTTCTCTACAACTCATGGGGTTACTTAACTGCATCACAATATTGTCTAACCATTAGCAATTAAGCGATAATATCATAACTATTAAAGCGGTGGGATTATCCTGCTACTAGCATGATCATCAAACTGAGTCACATTATTGTGACCAAACCACCTACAGTTTACAATATTGCAACTTTTAAAGTTATGAGATTTTATTCCAAGTGGAAAGATCGTCATTAAGAGTCATAGTATTGTGACTAAATGGTTAGTGGTTAGTTATAATATTGTAACTCTTAGAGTTGTGGGATTGTCCTAGAAGTCATGGGATTACTCTGTCAAGTAGCGGTATTGTACCACTATGTCAATTCTAGAGCTCATTTTCTTAAGTTAATTGTTTCATCTTTAAAAATGCTTCAAAGCTAAACCACATGCTCACATTTTTCTTATAGGACCAACTTGGAAATTGCTAAAATGTGTTTAAAACATCTTTTACATGCTTTAAAATGAGCTAGGAACATTATTTTGGTGCTTAATATAACATTTAGGTTCTTAAATAAGTTTTTAGCATTATTTTTCAAAGCTTAAAATTTTAAGACCAAGGGGTCAAATGAACACCACCAAATCTTTCATTTGGGCTTAAAATTGAATACACTTATCAATTTTGTTTTCATTGATTTAATTATCACTTTGTTTTTGTAAAATACAAGGATGTTGCATGTATGCTCTTTCATTTGTCCCCTTTAGGGAACCATTGGAATCAAAAGCACTTTCCTTATTTTCAAATTGCCTAGTCCAAGGCATAGAAAGAACATCATCTAAAGCACTCCCCAAAAACTCATAAAAGTATTGGGTGACCTTGACAACAACCCTAAAGTCTTTCTATTTTATGCTTTCTTTATTTTCATGTAATATTTTCTTGCGATGGGGACGTCATTACCTCCCACAAGTTCTTTAGGGAATCTTTGACCTAGGGTTTCACCTCTTGACACTAACTTCATTTGGTTCCATATTAGAGTTGCACATGAGACATAATGACACTTTGGACATTGCACTACACTAAGCAAACAATAAGATGTAGTGGTTGTAGAAATACTAGACCTTTTTAAAACAGGTCAATTGATACAGACCCAAAATACATGCTTTTCTTTTGCATTATTTGATGTGAAAGTCATTATACAATTGATTCCCCTAGAACATTTGGAAACTTTTAAAATTTTAGACAAATCCCCACTTGCCATGGAAGTGTTATTGGTGTAAGGTGCACCTCAAGGTCCATGTCATAGTACTTTCATTTAAGAGAAGGGGGGGGGGGTATAAAAACCCTACTATATAATATGCATTTACTTTTGTATGAACACTTAAAATCCTCTCAAAATATGTATATTAATAGATTCCAATAATACTAAGCAGCCTTGTCAGTTTAGGATCTAAGAGAGATTACGTAGTTGGTTTTATCTTAGATTAGAGTTTTATTTAGAGTGAAAACTTGGTGTAAACAAATGATGCAAACCAAACACATGGTCCCTAATTTTGTTTGAATAAGGAGGTTGATGGGGAATCTAGAACAACACACCTGTTCTGATCCCACTTGTTAGGATCTTGCTCCTTAGAAATAGCACATATGATTACCACATACAAGCAATTAAACATACGGAATTAACCAGAAGTACAAGTAACTAGAATTCACAAATAACACAGAATATGAGAGACAATACACAATCTTGTATTAATACTCATCCAGAAAGAAAATACAATAAAGAAGATGCCACTTCTTCTTCCACCTCTCAAAGGCTTCCCACACCTCAAGGGCTCCCAGTAATTCTCAATCAAGAGTTCACTCTCCTACCAAAAATGGTCCCAACACACAACTCACACACAGAATTGGTGTTCACCTCCAACCAGTCAGTAATAACCCTGTCAGTACACAAGTACTCTAAAGTACTTCAAGTAGATCTCCCATGAACCTGTAACAACCTACAATTCAAGAGACCTTACTTACACATGTAGATCTCCTATGAGCTTGCAACAACCTACAACTCAAATGATCTTATAATGGAAGGATCTTCCTTGCCTTCCTTTTTTTAGCTCATCATTACAATACATGCCAATGGGTCTATAAATAGATCCCAAACTTAAACAATAACTTAGACTCTAAATTTAGACACGCAGCTCAAGACTCAAAATAGCCTTTACATGCAAACACTCGATTCAACAAACTAACTATTCGTGCAACAAACACTTCTAGAACACACAAGCGACTGACGTCGGTCCCTATCTAACTGGAGATGACCGACATCAGTCGACTCCTACCGATGTCGATTGCCCTTCTATTCACCTCTGACCGACGTTAGTTGGCCTAACCGATGCTAGTGACTATGACACTCAGCAACTCCTCCATGTCTGCAAATAGTTGAAGCTTTTAGCTCCATAACCTAACAATCTCTAACTTGGAGATAAATAGCTACAATTGTACCTGTACTTGTACATCATCTAGTTTGTTTCTTGGCATTGTATCCCTCTTCAAGATCACCCTTGAAGACCAACCACCACAAAACCTATGGTGCACCTCCTGTCATCCAAATCACCTGCCACATATATATCTACAAACCCATGTAGAAAAGAACTTGATCCTACATAGCATGTGCACTTGCTGCTGGTCCCTCTCAAATACGTGAGAATACACTGAATTTCCCTCTAGTGCTTCTTTCCTGGATTGGATCCTAACTTTTTGACAACTCCCACTGCTTGGGAAAACTCAGGTCTAGTACATACCATGCACTTGGCCTCATCATGTGAATCAAGATACTATTCATAGAACTATCCAACTATCGACGTTAACCGGTCTCACACAATCATCCTGAAATAAAGTCAACTTGTGACCTTCCATGTCCCTAGAACACACTCATGCCAAAGAATCTTGCTGCTTCCAGATTCCTCATGACATACTTCTGAACTAGCTTTACCTTTAGTTCAATAATTCTCTGTAAGTGTAACCCTGCAACAAGCACACAATATAGTAATAGGATAATGTAGCTAATATTATCCAACCTGGTAAAGAGAAACACAATAGTCAAACCTCCATTGTCTTGCAGCTTATTCAAGACCATATACCCTGGCCTTCCATCTCACATGTCCATTTCCGCTCTTCTTTATCCTGAACATCCATTCATCTCTCAGTGCTTTCTTCCAGCTGGCAACTCCACCAAAAACTCCTGTTTGGTTCTTCTCCAAGGAATCACATTCCTCATCCATGCCAAGCTCCCACTGTTTCTTGGATCTACCTGCTCTGCTTCTTTAATAAATTCCTAGTTCTTGACCATCAGTGAGCAACAAGTAGTGTAAAGAAGGAAAATGATGAATTTGAGGCTTACTTACCCTTTAAGTCCTCCATATGGGTGCTTAAAACTCCTTGACAGATTGCTGTCTGCCTAAAATCCATCTTAGTGACCGATGCCAGTCACATCTCAGTCTGCACCCGACTGATGTCAATTCCATGCAACTACCTCATCGCTGATGTCAGTTCCCCCTGAACGATGCTAGTGTTTATCTGTCCTAAGTCACCGACATCAAGCTGCACATAGCTGACGTTGGTCCCTGTCTAGATGTCGATGCCAGTTTTCTAATCGACGTTGGTCTCTGTGTTTTAATTGTGAGCGATGACCTTTACCCGTGAGCTCTTTTTAGATCAAACCCTTGTCCAAATCAACCTTTCTCTACTCAAAATTCCTTAGCCCCTTACGTTGATCTCTGTCTGTCACCTTCTCCTTAAAAACTAAGGCTTTCCTATTCTTATCATGAACATCGGATTCCTCAAGAAACGTCACCTTCTTCTTTTGCATACAAAAATCTTGATTCATGCTTTTCAAATCTGAAAGCATACCCTTTAACTCAAGAACATGCATCTCCTTCTTATTCATGTGACCAAGCCTATTAAGCCACATCTTTGAATCTACAGTTGAATTAGATAACCCAGAAAGAGAATCAGTAACACAAGTAGATAGATAAAGCGTACCTACTTTCTTACCTCTTTCTAAAACAAGTGCACCCTTGGTAACCTTCTAAGAGTCCACTGTGAGGGTTATTGTGCAACCCTCATCACCCAAACTTCTTACAAAAATCAAATTCTACTCCAGAACTGGGACATGCATGACCTCTTTTAACACCCATGTGTTACCTGTCTACAATTTCAGCTTCACTTTCCCTTTGCCAACCATCTGACAAGGTTTACCATCCCCTAAATGAATTTATCCAAAGTCTCCCTGGACATATTCATGAAAAAATTCCCTATTTGGGGATGCATGAAAAGAGGCACCAAAATCTAAAACCCAAGATTCTACTTTATCCAAAGAACATACCAGAGCATCCTGTGCAACAAACTCTTCAACATCTGCTTCTTCTTCATGTCTTTCATGCTGATCTTCACCCAACCAACAATCTCTCTTTAAGTGCCCTTGCTTTCCACATTTCTAGTAGGTTATTCTACCATACTTGGACTTGGATCTCCTACCTATCTTTGACCTTGATCTCCCATGCTCTATCTTCTCTCTTTGCCTTCCCCTACCTTCCACACTCAAAGCATTCCCTGATGCTTCACCTGTGCTTTTCCTGCAAATTTTTTCATTCAAGATTACACTCACAACATCATCCACTTTTAAGATTTTTGAAGCAGACGAAATATTACTAACTGCCATTACCAAATTCTCCTAACTTTCAGGTAATGAGCATAAGATTAAGAGAGCCTTAATTTCATCATCAAAAACAATATTGACTGAATTTAACTGGTTTACCAAACCATGGAAATCACTAAGATGACTATGAACAGATCCACCTTCCAACATTTGCAAATTAAATAATTGCTTCGTAAGAAATACCTTATTCAAAGCTGAGGGTTTTCATATAAATTTGCCAAAGATTCCATCAACTCTACCATTGTCTTAACCTGTGATAAGTTGGACATCACAAACGATGCAAGACTCAACCTTATAGATCCTAGAGCCTTCCGATCAAGAACCTCCCATTCCTCATCTTTTATATCCCAAGGCTTGTAATCAACCCCACCCAACGGTAAGTACAAATCTTTTTGATACAGATAATCTTCAATCTGCATCCTCCATAATTGATAGTTCTTGCCATTAAACTTCTCCATTCGTAGCTTACTTTCTTCTGCCATTGCTCTACTCCCACTCAAACAAAAACCCCTGTGAGTAACTTGTAATCAACACACACTAACCAGATCTGATATAACCTATTAGTATCCCAACCAAAAGCTCTGATACCAATTGATGGGGAATCTAGAATAACACACCTATTCTGATTCCACTTGTTAGGATCTTTCTCCTCAAAAAGAGCACAATATGATTACCACATACAAGCAATTAAGCATGCAGAATTAACCAGAAGTATAAGTAACTAGAATTCACAAATAACACATAATATGAGAGACAATACATAATCTTGTATTAATACTCATCCAAAAAGAAAATACAATAAAGAAGATGCCACTTCTTCTTCCACCTCTCAGAGGCTTCCCCCACCTTAAGGGATCCTAGTAATTCTCAATCAAGAGTTCACTCTCCTACCAAAAATGGTCCCAACACACAACTCACACACAAAATTGGTGTTCACCTCCAACCAGTCAGTAATAACCCTACCAGTACACAAGTACTCTAAAGTACTTCAAGTAGATCTCTCATGAACCTACAACAACCTACAATTCAACAGACCTTACTTACACATGTAGATCTCCTATGAGCTTGCAACAACCTGCAACTCAAATGATCTTACAATGGAAGGATCTTCCTTGCCTTCCTTTTTTTAGCTCATCATTACAATACATGCCAATGGGTCTAATAATAGATCCTAGACTTAAACAATAACTTAGACTCTTTATTTGGACACGTAGCTCAAGACTCGAAATAGCCTTTACATGCAAACACTTGGTTCAACAAACTAACTGTTCATGCAATGAACAATTTTGAAACACACAGGCAACTGACGTCAGTCCCTATCTAACTGGAGATGATCGATGTCGGCTAACTCTTGCCGATGTTAGTTGCCCTTCTGTTCACCCTTGACTGATGTCGGTCGGCCTAATCGACGCCGGTGACTGTGACACTCAACAACTCCCCATGTCTACAAATATTTGAAGCTTTTAGCTCCACAACCTAACAGAGGTGTTATGCAGCCCATGTGAAATCATCAATTTACCTTGTTCAAAGTTCATCAAAACTTGGAGTCATATCATCCACTTTGACATAGTTATGCTACCCAATTGAGTCTAGACCTTTGCTGAAGTTGTTTAAGTCCTTCATTTATAATCTAAATTTGAAATTACACCTTTATAAGCTCATAGGGTTGATGTTTTAAGTGGGTTCACCATTTTCACTAAACTTGAGGGAACTTAGGTTCAATTTCCAATTTGGGTTGAAGGTCATTTAAGACTCATGATTGTTATCACCACTTGATAGACTTAAGTCATTTTGTGATAAACACTTGCAATTTGAGTCTATGCACCATAACATTTTGAGTCAAGAAAGGTAGTGTTATGCTATCAAATTTGTGAGAAATTATCTTTGCCTTAGAAAGTGTTTGAAACAAGCATTTTGTCACATCTTTTAGGTAGTTTAGCATTGTTATGCTGCCCAAAACATTTCAGATATTGTATCATAGGCCCTCTTGCATAGAGTTTAAATTTGTCACTACATTTTCAAACTAATCTGAGTATACCTTTGTGAACCTTTGTCTAGCATAATTATGTTATTCACTTTTTGTCTAGCTTATTTATCAAAAGAACTAAGTTTTATACCATTATTTGTGAGAAAAAAAACTATCTCTAAGTTCCTTTTACTTCATACCTTATACCTATTTGATAGATTCCATGTCTAAGAATCAAATGCCTAGTGTTTATTAGAAGTGTTTCAAATCTGTTAGATTAAAATTTTCATTTATTTCAAAGTCTAGCTTTTGACACCATTTGGCCAAGAGTCCTAGCCTATGCCTTGTTTGAGCCTAGCTTTTGACGCTATGTTTTAGCCAAAATACCTATAAACTTTTAATTTCCTAGATTAGATTGATTTGAAACACTTCAACCTTAACTTTTGGAATTTTTATTTTTGGGTCGTTCACTTAATCTTTTTTGTGTAAGACATGTAATGTTAGCTTGAGTTATCACAAATCTTTGCATAAACCTTTTGATCATTTTGATGAACCTAAACCAAGTTTGAACATCAAGTTTTAGACCTTATCTTTTTAGAGTTTGTATAACTCTTTGACCCTTTATTGCAAAAACCTTTACTATGGATCCCAACATGTATTCCTACACACGTAGTGGACTCATGTACAATACAGGGATTAGTAATGTGGTTGCAGAGGAAGAAATAGTACAAGACCCCTATGAAGATAATATTGCTTATATAATGGATCCTTATCCCTCTTATAATACTCAATTAGGGGCACAAAGCCAAGATCTATTGGCTAATTATTTGGTTAATACATCACCTTATTTAGAACAAGACCAAGAACAAACCACACAATAAGTAGTTACAATATCCACAACTTACGAACCAGTTATTCAACAGTCATTCTCCACTAATACACCTTCCACATATGACCCATTTTTATTTGAGCATCATTTATTGGAGAACAAAGATGAGATTTTGTTCGAGCCATAGAGGTAGGGGCCAAGTTTCCAGTAGACTTCCCCCATAAGAATTTACCAAGCCTAGTATGAATGCCTCACAACATAATTTATGATCAACAAGCTTCTTCTAACAATCTTTTAGCTTTAGTCTAAACAACACATCAGGACCCTAATATTCCTAACAGAGGCAAAAACCTCATGGAAGACCACTTTAACCAAATGCAGATGGCATATCAAACCTACCTGAATTTAATATTTAATTTTAATCAGATGACCATAATGAGCAAACCTCTTATTGACTTAGTTCCTTCAATGGGAGTTTTGATAGAGTTAACTGGTCAAGACAATCAAAGTTTAGACCCATTCATGCAAAACACTTATGTAAACAACTTGATGCATATGCCCATTATTGAAGAAGTGTCTTCTACTTATACATAGAATAATGAGCAAAATATGGTGGATAATGTGCAAGCAACGTCCAATCCAAATCAAAGTGGTAATAATGCATAAACAACTACTCAACAACATGTGCCTATAGTTAATAACATGAGTGGATCATCATACCAAAGAATAGGTGCTTTTACACCCCAACCTTCACCACCTACTTCCCAACCTCAACCAACTACTTCATTAAGTGTGAAACCAATGGGATTAGGTAGTTAAAAGGTACCCAATGTCATGCCTCAACAATAGAATATGACAAATCCTACTCCCCCTCAACAAGTGATGGTAGTATTACACAACAATAGGCACAATCTAGTTTACCAATGCAATAAAGGCTGAATGTATCACCACCTCAATAAGGGGCAACTAATGTTCCACCTCGTTAGGTAGTGACAAACATACCTCTTCAGTCATAGGCTAGTGTACCAATCCAAAACCAAATGATGGCTAGCCAACAACGTGTCAATATTGGTCAATGATAGATGCCAAATATTCAACATATTTTTACTTCCCAATAAGGATTCATGCAATAAATCAGTTCTCATATTTCTCAAGTAGATACTAGACAATAATCGGTTCAAAATGTGCCACAAGTTCAGAGACAGGGTCTTGGTTCACAAGTTCCCACTCAATAACAAGGTTTGATTAGTAAAAAACATGTCACTTTTCAACCACAACAAGTACTGTATAGTTATATCCCTCCATCCTAACCATAAAATCCTCCAAGTTAAACCTTCATAGCCAACCCAAACCAGAATATCACATAACGAAATTTGCAATTTCAAGTAAATCTTAATCCACATGCATATTCTTGGTCCATTTTCCAACTAAACCAATATACCCTAATAGATATCTCCATGATACCCTAGTCAAAGTGTCCCACTTATGGCCTCCCAACCATTTACCCAAACCAATATTCTCCCTCAAACCAATATTCCTTCCAGTTTCCTATCCTAAGAATTACAACAGATGAAGGATGCAATTATTGTCATTCAAACTGGGAAATAGACTAAAAATTTTAGGTTGGATGGCGTATGTTCTTATCATTCAACATGGAGTACTTGCAGATACCATTTCCTCCAGGATACGAACCACCAAAATTTGATAAATATAAAGGGAAAGGTGACCCCAAGGCCCATTTAACCAAGTTCTTTGTCACATACCAGTCAGTGGCATATAACGATATATACCTTTTGTTGTTGTTTCCAAGAAGCTTGGATGGATAAGCTTTAGAGTGGTTTTTAAAGTTGCTCAATAATTTAGTACTAGATTTTGATGATCTTTCTGATAAGTTTGTGCAACACTTTTCCTATAATCTCAAACATTAGATTTTATTAGTTGACTTGACACAAGAAAAATAGAAAGCTAGTGAGAGTTTTATAAGTTATCTATAGTGATGGAGAGCCCTTGCAAGCTGATTCATCCATAGTTTACCAGATAAACAATAGCCTTTATTTTTACTAAAAAATTACATAGTGAGATAGCTTATCATCTGGAACTACAATGTGCACATACTTTCAAGGAGATCATTGACAAAGGCTTGTTGATTAAATGAGCCCTTATCAATAAAAGGATCATCAAGATTATGTCAACTAATCAAAATCAAGGTACTAATTAAGTAAGTATCCAAAACCAACATCTAATCCAAGTGCAAGCATCACAACCAACACAGGCCAATAACCAAGATAGACCAAAGCAATTTAACTATAATAGGAATGTTGTGGGTAATGGAGTAATTAAGTCATGTCATGTCAAAATAGTGCAAACATCATCTGTACCACCTTTTTAGATTTCTCTTACTCAATAAACTCTCCAAACAATGCCTCAAGCACAACAACTAAGACCTATGTAATAAATATAACAAACTTTACCCTTACAAACCCCTCCTTTAAGGAGAACTGTGCCTGCTTGTCATGTCTTTAGTGACCTAGGAGAGCCTATTGAGTCTATATTTCACAAAATTACCATTTCTAATCTAATTAGTTAGCCTATACCAAAGCATTATCCATAAGGCATTCCTTATCCTGATTGGTACCATGGAAATGAATTCTATGAATATCATCAGGTCAACGGGCATAATTTATGAAGATGTGTGCAAATCAAGCATTTGATTAAGAATATGTTAGAGAATGGGGAGATAACATTGGATAATGGTGCTTTCACCTCCAATCAAACTATTGGGATTTGTCAAAACCCCTTTCCATAACATAACACACAACAATAACATAAGAATCAATAATAAAAATAACATCAGTTGGTATAATAACAAAATCAACAGTATCAAAATTAAAGGCTGAACCAACAGAATCACTAGAATCAATAACAAAACCCCCAACATTAGAATAATGAACAAAACCAAGGTCAAAATGGTAACAACTAACAAACCTACCATGAAGTTGTACATGACTACAATAGGGTTGTAGGTCATATTGTAGGGGGTAACATTAATAGCATCTCCATTAATCCTAGACTAAGAACTAATCAATCTAGACCATTGTTAAACAATACCACTCAACCAAATTACATGGATAATCCTTCCTTGGCCTGGGACCACACACAAGCAACTTAAAAAATTAGGACTTCCACCTTTGGACTTTATACCGATAACTTGCCCTTGCTATGTGACCACATACAAGTGCATCAACGATTGTGACATGTCTTATCTAGTCCCACACCATTCCTAACACCTGTTAGCAACTATGGTCTAGTATCTAATCCTGATTATGTAATCACAACTCAAGGGTTAAAGATTACTAACCCAAGCCCACAACCATCTACCACTTTTCCTGTTATCCAACCAACCATTTAGCCTTGGAATAAACCATTCACCATTAACCAAGACAAGAAGTATTGTGAAAAAATTGTAGAAGACACTAGCATAAATTTCTATTTTAGATTTGCTATGAATGTCAACAATGCACAAGAACATTTTGAATGAGTTCTTAACCCAATCCACTATTTCCAGTGACATATCCCTTGATAAATTTCAAGCTTTGGTTAGACACCTAGCTCCAACCCAATAAGTCACATTCAACCAAAGTGATATGTCTTCCCTTGGCCTGCTCCATAATAATCCATTGTATATAAAAGTTTATATAAAGTGGCATAAAGTGAAATGTGTCCTTATAGACAATGGATTAGGCCTCAACATAGTGTCTCTAAAGCTCATCAAGCTTCTTGGGTACACAATGGTAGGTCTCTAGCCAAAAATGATAACTATCAAAGCCTATGATAATCAAGAAAGAGAATTACAAGGCATCATTAGCTTACATGTTATCATTCGGCCTTTGACCCATGATACACTTTTCCACGTGCTTGATCTTGAGTTGTCATATAATATGCTTCTAGGTAGGCCTTGGTTACATGAGATTCATGTAGTCCTATCAATACTACACCAATTTATCAAGTTCTCTTACTCATGGATGGAAGTAAATATTCTAGGAGATTTACACCCATATGAACACTACAAACATCTTCAGGCTGAGTTTCAAAACTATAATTACCAATACGACATGAATCCAAGTTCTAAGTAGGATAAATGAAAAGCCATACTTTTGATCCCCTATAGGATAATTGCATAGATCCTAATACTTTGGATTCCCTTTCCCACATGCCACCTCCTAAAGCTTCCAATCATTTCACCATTTCAGTTAATGGCCCAGGGGAGTATGTGACCCATAATACCTTCCATATTACCAATATTCTTCAAAATCCAAAGATCTTTGGGTGACCTAAAAATACCCCACACATGCATTGGTAATAAAAGAACAAAGATAAGGGACCTATCATGTTTGTACCAACATCTAGCCTAGAACCAAACCCTCTTGAAGGGGATGAATCATGACTGTTCAATAATAATTAAGGTAATTGTTATAAAAGTGCAAAGTATCCTATTCCCAATAGGATCGTGGAACATCAATATTATGAAGAAAGAGGCCTTGAACTAAATCAACAAGGAACCATTGAGTCAATTTCCATGACTAAGTACAAAAAACCCTATAGACATGGATTTAAATTACCTGGGGGTGACCCCACATATCTTATTCAAGTTCTATCATCAGTGGCTAGTGATGATGATGTCAACAGTGAAACAGAGTCTGATCATAGCCTCACCTTTGATGACCTAGTTAAGACTAACCTATTTGATAATAATGCTATTTGTACCCTTACCCTAGTCATTCATCACAACCCATTGCCATTATACTATCCCCAACTAATAGATTGGGACCAGCAAGAATCCAATTTGATGATTGATGAGTTTCAGAATGATGAGACATTTTGTGATTTTCTAGGCCTTGGGGACAACCTTCTATTGGGAGATCTTATGTCAAGATTCTTAATTACATTGGATCTTGAATCCTATTTTAGAGAGTGGGTGAACACCCTTAGCCAAAAGAAAATAAATAAAAAATTGTGGTCCCCAAAGTGAAAACCTCTTTGAGGCACTTTCTGCCCAGGAAGAAAGTAAAGATAAAGGCTAGTTTAGTGGTGAAAACCTATTTTAGGTGCCATTAGATGGGGGTGTTCATTCTTCTTCAAATTTAGGCTAGGAGACCACAAATGATGAACTTGCCTATGGATCTGATTTTAATTTTGCACAATAACAAGTATTTGATTGAAATATTCAAGAATTTATGACTATTTTTGTCATGTGGCCAGATCTCCCATTGGGGGACTTAGACTCATCATGCCTAGGAGATGTTGAAGAACAAGTCCTAATAGAGGACCCTGATATATTCCAATAGTTCAAGTCTTTGCCTATTATTCTAGAGGATGGTTTGACACTTCTTGTCAAAGACATAATAGAGGTAAACATCGAGACTTCATCAAACCCAAAATGTATAAAATTAGGCATGTCCCTCACTGAGGAGGAACATGAAGTCTTTACAGCTCTATTGAGAGAATTTATAGATATCTTTGCATGGGTTTATTCTAATATGCTAGGTTTAGACCCTACCTTAGTTCTGCACCACCTTGTGGTTAATCCTAATGCCAAAGGAGTGAAACAAAAGTTACATAAGATGCATCTTCACATTGCTATCTTGGTAAAGAAAGAGTTGGAAAAACTCTTAGAAGTAGGATGTATCGGATCTATTGACTACTCAGAATGGATATCTAATGTTATACCTATTATCAAAAAGATTGAAGGAATCAAAATCTATATTGATTTTTGAGACATAAACCCACAATAGATTATGAAGGCTAAGTATAAGGGGGATCTATATTACACCACAAGGAGATCTAATCCCTAAATCATTTAGAATCAGTTTTTCTTGTACAAAAAACATGGCTAAGTATGAATCACTTATCGTAGGAATTTGATAGGTAGTATAAGAGAACATATCTCATCTCTAAGTTTATGGTTATTCTTAGTTAATCATCAATCAGGTCATAAACCATTTCTAAACCAAAGATGATAAGTTGGTTCTATATAAGGCTATGGTTGATACCCTAAAACAACAAATTATAAATATCCAATTTGAGCATATATCAAGGGCTAGTAATAGAACTACAGATGCCATAGTTACTATTGGATCTCTAATTTGACAAATAGACAAAGCTAGAGAGTATCATTTCTTCATCAAGAATTTAGTCACAATAAATCATGAACTTTCAACTATGGCAATGATTTATGATATTGTTAGTCCTAATTCTATCTAGTACTCAAACCTTTATAACTACTTTCATGACCAAGTTTTACCATCTAACCTATCTCAAAAACAAACTAAAGCCTTTATCCATCACTCCACTTGTTATACTCTACTTAGCTCTACCCTTTACCATTATAGTTTTGATGAAACTCTACTTCATTGTTTAACTTTAACAGAGTCTATGCTAGTGTTAAGAAGAGTTCATGAAGGGGTATGTGAATCTCATTATAGTGGGGTAATCATATCCAAAAATCTCTTGTGTACTGGTTATTATTGGCCCACAATGGATGTAAATGCGGTTACATATGTAAAGAAGTGTGACAAATGTCAATGGCAAGCTAATCTAATTCATGCCCCAACCCAAAATCTAAAATTGATGTTGATACTATGACCATTTGCTATATAGGGACTCAACCTCATTGGAAAAATCAACCCCAATTCATCTGATGACCATAAACATATCTTTACCATCACTAAGTATTTCATTAAGTGGGTTGAAGCTATACCCCTCATGTGACTAGAAGGCAAATTTCAAAATTCATCTTCAACTATCTCATTTGCTACTATGGTATCCCCTCTAAAATTATATCTGATAATGGGGGATCATTCAAGAACAAGGATGTCAACAAGCTATGTACCGAATATAACATCACACAACATTTTTCTACAGCATATTACCCTTAAGGTAATGGCCAAACTGAAGCATCAAACAAAACCATTATCAATATTCTCAAAAATATTATCAATGATGCCGATCATGATTGGCACCTATAGATATTCCCTATCATTTGGGCATACCATACCAATCATCATACTCCCATAGGAACCACTCCATACTCACTTGTTTATGATACTGAAGCCATCCTTCCCATTGAGGTCAAATTGCCTTCACTATGCATATCTTTCAAACATGTCTTAGATGATGATGACTATTGAGTAGTTCGCCTATAGAAGCTAGACCTGATTAATGAAAAATGCATAGCTACTCTCAATAATCTTTAAGAATATCATAATTAACTCAAAGGCCACAACAATTGGCATGTCAAGTATTGAACATTTGAACTTGGTGATCTTGTTCTTAAAGAAAACCAAGAGAATACCATGATTGAGAAGAAGCATAAAGGTAAATTCAAACCAAATTAGATAGGGCCTTTCATCATTATTGTAGATTATGGATCAGGAGTATACACGCTCGTCACATCAGATGGAGATGAACTTCTTGAGCTGATGAATATTATTCACCTTAAGCACTATTATGCTTGAGTGCTAGGGTGTATTGTCTATAAGGACCATTTCATGTTGTGTCATTTTGTCTCTATTCTTCTTTGTATGAATTTCATGCTTATCATTCCTTTTAGCCCATTCCATATACTTTACCATCTAATCTATCAACCAAACATGTTCTAAAGGTATTCGTTACACATTTTTAGCACCAAGGACTATGATCAGTTTCATCATTTATTTCAAGTACTTCAGATAGAGATCTCATTTTAGATAAATATGACAAAAGTTTTTGTAGTTACATCCTTTGTTTGTTATTCTTTTCTTATCACCAGTCTTGCTATTAATTATAACCACCTTTGGGAAAATTAGCACCATTGATCCATGCCTTTGTGTCCTAGTTATAACTGCCTATAGGCAAACTAGGGGTAACATTTGTTTATTGAGCCTTGACATACCAACTTGCCACTTCTTATGCCATACTATGGCTTTTTACCAACTGTGCCTATTTTATTTGAGTTAACTACTAAACTAGTCAAATTCCTCCACTGTAGGGTCAAACTACAGTGACTTGAGCTCCTACTCTAAGACTATGTAGGTAGTGCTCGTTACTTTTTGAGGTCAGCTCAGTCACCCTAAGTTTCCATGCTCTCACCATTTTGTGAGCAACCTAAGCCACACTCTCACCATTTTATGAGCAACCTAAGTTTGAATGTTCTCACCATTTTTTGAACAACCTAAGACACACTCTCACCATTTTTTGAGTAACCTAAGCCATGCTCTCACCATTTTGTGAGCTTAAAACATTTAGTGTCTCATCATTCTTGATCAAGTTGAAATACTTCAAACATTCTAAAAATATTTGTAAAATCGTTAGAAAAAACCAAAAACATTGACCATTTATTTGCCTTAAGGATTCTAGGAACCTTTACTAAGTTGCAAAAAAAACACTTATCACTTAGTTTCCCCATCCTTTTTAGACTTTTCTCTCATGCACTTGCCATTTTGAAAGAACATCCCTTTTATTCTATCATGTCCACTTTGTTTGTTTTTACCAGTTATAATTTTCTTCCCATTCCCTAGAAGAACTGCATTTGGCCTAAAGTTTTTGTTGGATATTACATCCATGGAACTATGTAGGTAGTGTTCACTTGCCTAGTGCATTTGGAGATAGCTTAGCCAACCCTTTATTTTCTTCTATTCTCTCATTTTGTTTGTTTATTAAGTTGTCACCAATTTTTTAAGGGCAATGTTCATATGGTTTCTATTATTTGTTTATTTCTACTTCTTTTATTTGTTTGTCTTCCTATTTGTTTGATTTCAATGCTATTACCTTGATTCAATTTATGTGTGTTCATTGGGTGATTCATTGCCCACACTTACACTTGAATCCATCCATACTCATATGTTTACATTCTCATCATGGTTTCTATCATTTATACATTATTTGCTATTGAGTATTGGATTATGGGAGTTAGTCCTTATGCATATTTCAGCCAAGTCCTCATGATGTTACACCATGATGCCTACTAACACATGCTACAACAAACCTTAGCTTCAAGAATTGTATTCAGTAATGGTAGCACCAACATCTCTTTGGCACTAACATCCTGATTCAATCCCAATCATATCCCAAACAAAGTAATTAACCATGAAAGAATTTTAACCTTTATTAGTTTGGATGAACATCTCCCTACTATTAGGTTGTTCCAGTTCATCATTACCCTCTGTGTTAAGTTATCATCATCCTTGACCAAGTTTTTTATGTTTGCCATAATTGGGGTCCAATGATTATAACTGCCTTTAGACAAATCATTACACACCATTCCACCTACATTTTTTAATGATTATAACTACCTTTAGGTAAATCATTGTGTTGTTACCCCTTTAATTTTTCCACCCATATATGGGTATGTTATTATCTTTTTTGTCTATCCTAACTAGGGCAGCTCCATCTTCTCAATGATTATAACCGTTTTTGGGCAAATCATTATGTTATCATACCACGTTGCCACTATCAGGGTACGATGCTTATAATTGCCTTTGGGAAAACCATTGTATACTATTCCACTTACTTTCTTAGTGATCTTCACTAATTTTTCAAAATCAGTATGTTTTCACCCCATCATCTTTCCTTTCTTTGGTCCTCTCATTTTGCTTCT
Organism: Torreya grandis; assembly: GCA_037957365.1. Lineage (NCBI taxonomy): Eukaryota > Viridiplantae > Streptophyta > Pinopsida > Cupressales > Taxaceae > Torreya > Torreya grandis. Next base: position 39,808 of record JARHVA010004808.1, on the reverse strand, counting down.
TATCGAGGGACCATTTGTTGACCTACTTGTGCCAACCATTTCCTCGAGGGGGCATCATATAGTTAGTTTATCATCATTATAGTTGTAGGCATATAGGACCTTTTCATTCTTTGAGAAGATGTTACTATGCTTATATCTTGCAATGCCTTCCCAAAAAAGGGTAAATTGTAGACACCTAAATCTAGCCACCAATGACCTCTAACCAGGCTTTTGATCAATTCATACTAAAATGCACAATTTTGGCCTAAAAATACTAAAGCACATTAAAATATTTGAACCTGATATAGTCAAGTGTTGATTCTAGATAGAGTATCATTAAATGGGGTAGTGAAATTTATGGGCCAACTAATTTTGATCAAATCTTTCTAAGTCAAAATGTTAATTTTGTACCTAGGTGCTCTGAATTGCTCTTTCCTATCAAATCTCTTGCATAAGATATGTGCCTTTGTTATTTGTTATTAGTAACATCTTAAATGGGATAATGGATCCAACACATCTGACATTTACTTTCAATTCTAATCCAATCAAATTTTGGATCAATAACAAGGCATTCTGATCAATTTGAGTAATTTGTGCATAAAGTGCTTAATCATGCTTAAGAGCTATTTAAACCAAATTAAGGCCTAATTAAGAATTCAATGGAAACTTGTTGAATACTCATTTAAAAAAATAAATATTGAATATTTGCATCATCAGGTGACCTCATTTCTTGGGAAGAAATCCCTAGGCCATAAATGCCATAAATATCAGGATTCATTCCTCCCATGCCTCTTAATTCCTCCTCTATCCCAAATATTGATGAGCCTATTTATGAATTTATATTGAAAAATTGGATTAATCCTTAGCCACACATCTTAATCTTGAGATGGATGGTTTAGGTTGATTATACCCATTTGCAAAAATCTATAAATAGAGAGGCTATGAACTTCATTTCTATGCTATTTTGGTGCAAGGTTATTATGCTCAAATATGTTCAAAAAGTATTGATAATGTAAAGTTATAATGCACAAATGATTCCAAAAGTTGTTGAAATTAGTTTTACCATGCCAAATTGATTCTAAGCCAAGCCAAGCCAAAGCCACAAGGTGCCAAGGAGAAGAGGAGATAGCCAAGCCTCCTTTGATGAAGACTTCATGAACACAAGCTGAGCAAGCCACTACTACAAAAGCATTTGGAGCATCCAAGGAAGGTGAAAGATTATTTGTTTTCCTTACTTTTTAGTTATGTTTATCATTTTTTTTTGTTATTAAGCAAGACAAGTTCCATTTGTAAGCCAATCAAGCCACACAACAAATCTTTTGAAGCATTCAAGGAAGGTAAGAAATTTGGTATTCTTTGCATTTTAGTTGTGTTTTCCATTAGTTTTGTTTATTATGATCCCCTTATGATTTAGTCTATAGATGTTAGCATGTTAGTGTGTTCATTTAATTGTTTTATGTTCTAACACAATACTAACCTCCACTCTATGTCAAATTCCTATGATCACAAATGACACACCCAATGGGAACCTAAGCACCCCACATACTAAGGAGACCAAGATACAACTAATAAATTATCAAATGAATGTGTGAATATCTTTAAAATTGTAGTTTTAACTTTGTTTTCTTTCATATTTTTGATTTTTATGCTAACTTAGATCGACACAGAGACTGATATTGGTTAGGCATAACCAGCATCAGTTCTTCCAAACCATCATTAGTTCTACCTAATCTAGCTCAGTTATAGGTAACCATCATCATTCAAGGTGCAAGTAATATATATATATATATTAAAAAACTTGCATTTTAAATCTTTTTAGCATTCTTAATTATGATTTATTAGTTTCATTAGATTTTATACTCTCTACCTCATTATCAACTTGTAGGTTTTGAGAAGTTTTTATCTAAATTTGAGCTCATTAACATTATTTTATGTCATGTTAGTTTTGCCTTTGGGTTCACAGGCAAATGATCTCATTCTTTATCGATCGATATTGGTTATTAAAAATCGATAGTGGTTCCTTGGTAACTATCATCATTCACAGGTGATCGATATTGGTCTCCATGTTTTAAAAATAGAAACCCAAGAGCTATGTTTTGAAAGTTTGTTTGCTCATCATTGAAAGTGATTCAAAGTAGGGGGAAACTATCTAACCCTTGCAAGCCCAAAGTGGGAATAGAGCATGAGTTTACAATATTAGACTAATGAAAATTTCATTTTGGGTGTTTAAAATGATTTTTTCTAATTCTTGCACACTTTATTTTGGTGCTAAAAATAGTTGCTAGGTCTTGGACATTTGATTTTAGTGCTCGAATTGAACACTTCATTTCAGTGCCTAAAACAAATTTATTAAGTCTTGAACATTTCATTTTTAGTGCTTAAAATGAACATAGGTGTTTTTGCTTAAGTTATTTTGGGAAAATTCTTATAAGTTTCTCAATTTAAGCCAAGAGGCCAAGAAACTTAATCAAACATTTTATTTGGTGCACCGAATTGACACTCATTTAGATTGTAATTTTTTGAAAGTGTTTTCTACTTGTGTGTTTTTTAGTGTAAAATGAAGACTGCATGTATGCTCTCCTCCCATCCCCAATAGGGAAATTGGGTGATCAAAATCACCTTTTCACTTGTAATTTGGGCCTAGTTCAAGGCATGGAAAGAATATTGTCTAGGCTCTCCCCAAAACATGTATGGTTTGGGTGATATAAAAACAAACTTTAAAGTCTTTCCACTTAGTCATTTATTTTCATGCAATTTAGCTTGTGAAGGGGAGTTCATAGCTTCTTCATGAGTTATTTAGGGAATCATTAACCTGGGGTTTCATCTCTTAGCAGTGTTTCAAACCCTATCCATGATGGGGTATACAAATCAAGGTACACATACTACGAGAGCTAGGAAGTTGAATGATTAACCTCTCCTTTCATAATGAAGGCTAGAGTCAGGTTTGGTTAACTAGGGGATTCCACTAAGCATTCCACAAATGGAATCACTATACAAAATAATACAACCTTAAATAGTAAGTTAACCAATATGAACTCAATTGATGTGATGCTTCTCTAGTGTTAATCATATTTGGTATCAATCTAGACATTTAAAAACTATAGTTTTAGTCAACCCCACTTGCCATACCTTATTAGTTTAGGCTTAGGATGATTTATTGATTTGTATTTGATCTTTTTCCTTTATTACTTGGTTTCTTGAATCTAAAACTTTATTTGTTTATACCACATCAAAAATGAGTCTTGTGTCCACACTGCTACTTTTTTTGAGGAAGCATTATGCTGTCCATTTGACACCTTGATTTAACTTAAAATTTTTATGTCAAAAACATTGTATGTGTCACTTGATTGAAATGGGTAACATTACATTGCCAAAATCATTTCAAGTTTTATGCCTTAAGAGTCTTTTAAACAAACCATGGTTTACATCTTTTTATAGCGATAATACCATTACACTGCTCAAATTATTTCATATACTTATCTTGTCTTGTGTCCAAATTTTGTATTTGAACCATGTATGCCTTTTGTATTTGTCTAGTGCCGTTATTCTATTCAATTTTCTTTGGTCAAAAAGCATAAGTTTTCTTAATTTGAGATTTTAATTAATCTTGACAAGTTTAGATTCAAACATTGATTGATTTCTATTTAGGCATTGTCTAATTGGGGCTTAAATATAAATATTTCTCTTTTGAGTTTCATAACTTAGGTTAATTATTTACCAAAATTTGAAAATAATTTGTTTGTAACATTGTTTGGGAGAAAATGCTCTATTACCAAGTGCTTTTAGTTTTGTGCCTCATACCAATTTGATCAAGTTTATGTCTAGAATCAAGTGCCTAGTCTATGCCAAAGTGTTCCAAATTTATTATACTAAATATCCTTTTGTTTTAAGTCTAGATTTTGATGCCACATTTGGATAAGAGTCTTAGCACATGGCTTATTTGAGCCTAGCTTTTGACGTCGCATTTGGCCAAAAGACCTAGCAACCTTTCTTTTCCTAGTTTAGACCTATTTGGAGCACTTTGTCCTTAAAGTTTAGCATTTATTTTTTAGTTTGTCCACTTGAACTTATTTGTGTGAGACATTTAAATGTTAGACATTTGATGTTATACTATTTTATACCAAGTTTTGTCACAAACCATTTTAGAGATATGACTCTATCACTTTGACCAAGTTAGACCTAGTTTGAACCTTTTATCTTTTTAGACATTATTTTTCAAAGTTTGTAAAACTCTGGTCCCTTTTTGCTATAAATCATTCACCATTGATTCAATCATATCTCACTATACACATAGTGGTATCATGTATAGTCTGGGATATGGAAATGTTGTCATACAATAGGACTTTATTGAAGACCGTTATAGAGATGATGTTGTTTATGAGATGGATCCTTATCCACCTTACAACACCCAAATGGAAGGATAGAGTCAAGACCTTTTGTCCCATTATTTGGTCAACACACCTCCATACCCAAATCAAGACCAAGAACAAATGGTACAATATTTGGCTAGCATACCTATAATTGCAAAGCAAGTCCAACAACAACCATATTACATTATAATGCCATTGGATTATGACCCATATTTTTTTGATCATCACTTTCTTATGAACAAGGAAAAAGTCTTGATTAGAGCCACAAAGGTAGGTTCTAAGTTTCTGGCAGACTTTCCCTATGAAAACTTTCTAAGTCTAGTAAGAGGGCCTTATAACATGTCTTATAATCAAACTAATGAACATGCCTCTTCTAGAAACTCTCATGTCATAGTGCCAATGCCATATCAGGACCCTCATATGTTTTTCATAAGAAAATACCTCATAAAGGACCATTTTATACAAATGTAGACAACATACCAAACATACTTAAACCTAGCATGTAACTTTAATAATATGACCATGTCAAGTGCTCCTCTTATTGAGCTAGCTATTTCAATAGGAGTTTTAATGGAGTTGACAGGTGAAGAGAATCAAGGTATAGACCCATTTGCATAAATCACTTTGGTAGAAAACATGTTCAATACACCAACTATTGAAGAAGTATTTTTTGCTTCTATGTAGAATAGTGAGCAAAACCTAGTGGACAATATGCAAGAAATGCCCAATCTAGACCAAATTGGTTTAAATACATAAACACATAGTCCACAATAAAATGTGCCATTAGTTAACACTATGAGTGGTTCACAATCTTAGGGGGTAGGAATATCTACCTTCTAACCTCAAACTACCCCTAATTCTCAACTAGTTACTTCTTCTAGCACCTAATATCAAGGATTAAGTAATAAAGTAATGACCGGTGTTATGCATCAACAAAATGTGACAATTGTTACTCCACCATAGTAGGTGATGAGTAATATTCCATAATACATAGGCATAGTCCAACATACCCACACAACAAAGGCAAAACATATTGCCACCTCAACAAGGGGAAACCAATGTTTCACCTCACTATGTAGTGATGAACATACCTCTTCAGTCACATACCAACATGATAATATAAGACCAAATGATATCTAATAAAAAACATACAAGTATTGGTCAACAACAAATGCCAAATATCTAACATGCATCTATTTCCCAATAGGTATTCATGAAACTAAGAGGTTCTAATGTTCCACAAGTACCAATCAGGTAATAATTACCTTTCATGCCAAATGTGACATAAGCTTAATGACAAGGCCTTATGTCACAAGTCCTTCCCAATCACCTAGGTATGACTATTTGGCAACATGTCCCTATTTAACATCAATAGGCATAGTACAAACATATCCCTCTATCTCAGCTACAGTTTCCCTAAAGCTAGACCCATATACCCAATATCAATAAAATAACACATAATAATGTGTGTAATTTCAACAATCACACCCTAATCCATATATGAATATTCTTGGTCCATTCCTAAACCAAACCAACATTCCCTAATAAATGTTTCCACTATACCCCAGTTAAAGTAATCTACTTTTGACCACTCAACCTCCACCTCAAGCCAAGGTTCCCACTAGTTTCCTCACATAAGATATATAATAAATGAAAGATGTAATTTACCTCATCCAGGCAGGGAAATAGACTAATTTTTTAAAGTTAGACGATGTGTGTTATTACCCCTTTAATATGGAGTATCTATAGATAACATTTCCTTTAGGGTACAAACCACCAAAGTTTGACAAATATAAGGGGAAAGGTGACACTAAGTCCGACTTGATAGAATTATTTGTTGCATGCCAACTAGTGGTCTATAGTTACATATACCTTTTTCTATAATTTCTTATAATCCTAGTAGGACAAATGGTGGAATGGTTCCCAAAATTGCTTAAGAATTTAGTATCTAATTTTGATGATATTTTAGACAAGTTCTTGTAGCACTTCTCTTAAAATCTCAAGCATAAAATTTCATTGGTAGACTTGACATAAGACAAACAAAAGGTTGGAAAAAGTTTCATAGGTTATTTGTAGTGATAGAGAGGCCTTTCAAGCTGATTCATCCACATTCGACCAAACTAACAACTAGCTGCTATATTTACCAAAAAATTACATAGTGAGATATCTTACCATTTGGAGTTCTAGTATGCACATAATTTTAAAGAGATCATTGACAAAGGTTTATTGATTTAAATATCCCTTATATATAAAGGTATCATTAAACTTATCTCATCTAATCAAAGTGAAAATGAAAACTAGAAAAATAGCCAGAACCAAAACCCAGTCCAAATGCAAGCATCACAACCAACCCAGGCCAATAATTATTACAAACCTAAGAAGTTCAATTACAATAAGTATGTTCTAGGGATTGGAGTAACTAAGTCATAATATGTCCAAATGGTGCAAAAAATATCTATAATTCCTATGCCATATATGCAAATAACTCCTAACTAACAACCCATTTAATAAATATAGCAAGCAAAACAACCTAGACCAACATAACAAACACAACAACCTATGCCTTTTCAAGCCCCTCCTTTAAGGAGAATTGTGCATATTCATTGTGTCTTTAGTGATCTTAGAGAACCCATTGAATCTATGTTTCATAAGCTTTTCATAGCTAATTTGATTAACTAGCCTATTATGGAACATTATCTAGAGGGCATTGACTATCTAGACTAGTATAGGCAAAATGAATTCTATGAGTATCATAGAGTTAATGGCCATAATTTTCATCATTTTACAAATTAAACATTCAATTAAAAACATGTTGGAAAATAGGGAGATAAGATCAGATCATGGAGCTTCCACATCCAATCATAACATTGGAATTTATCAAAATCCTTTTCCCTAACATAACAACCAACAATAATAGCAATAGTGACTAAGACAATAAAAACAGTATCAATAGCCACAGCAAAACCAATGAAACTAACAAAATTAATAACATAACCAATAATGGAAAAACATTGGACAAAATCAAGGTCAGAATGATGCCAACAACCAATAGACCTACCTTGTAGTTGCACATGTTTACAATAAGGTTATGGGTCATATTGTAAGAGGTCACATTAACACCATTTCCTTTAATCTGAGACCAAGTATTAATCAAACAAGACTGTTGATATTTATACCCAATCAACCAAACCATGTTGATGATCCTTGTTGGACCTAGGACCACATACATGCATACCAACAAGTATGGATTCCCTCTTTTGGACCTTATACCAATATCTCATTATTAGCCCATGACTATGCATAAGTACACTAGTAATGAGACTTATCCTATCAGGTCCCCCTCCACCATCATTTGTTAGCAACAATGGTCCTATATCTAATCTTGATTGTGCAATCACAACTCAGTGGTTGAAGATAACCATACCAAGCCTACAACCATCTTCCACTCCACCCATCATCCAACCAACTAGTTTGGCTAGGAATAAGCCATTTATTATTATCCAAGAAAAGACATTCGATATTGTAGAATAATTGTAGATGATGCTAGCATAAATCTCCATTTTAGATTTATTACATACATCTACAATCTAGAAGAACATATTGATTGAGTCCTTAGTCAATCCCAAGTTCCAAATGACATATCTCCTGACAGATTTCAAGCTTTGGTTGGACATCTAGCTCTAGACCAATAATTAAACTTTGACCAAAGTGATATGTCATCCTTTAGACCTTTGCATAATAATCCATTGTACATAGAAGCTTTCATAATATGATACAAAGTGAAATGTGTCCTTATAGATTATTGATTAGGCCTATATATAGTGTCTCTAAATCTCATTAAGCTTCTTGGGTATATTATAGCTGACTTGCATCCAAAGATGATCACCATCAAAGCCTATGAAAATGAAGAAAGGGAATGACAAGGTACCATTAACTTGCTAGTTATCATTGGGCCCTTAACCCATGATAATCTATGCCATGTGTTAGACCTTGAATTGTCATATAATATACTTTTGGGAAGACCTTGGATACATGAGATTCATATAATCCCATCAACATTGCACTAGTGTATCAAGTTCCCCCATTCAAGTATGGAGGTCACCATCCATGGAGATTTGTAGCCATACGAGCATTGTAAGCATTTAGAGGCTGAGTACCAAAGTTATAAATACCATTTTAGATTGAATTTGGTTACCAAAAAGGATAAGGGGAAAGAAATACTTTTTGATTCACTAGAGGCCAATTGCATTGACCCTAATACCCTTGATTCACTTTCTCGCATGCCACCTCCTAAAATTACTAATCATTATACTATCTTGACTAATGGCCTAGGAGAATATTTGACTCATGATACATTCCACATTGCCAAGCTTTCACAAAACCCCAAGTCCTTTGGAAGACCAAAAGACAAACAACTCATGTAATGGTAAAGAAAAGGCAAAGGCCATCTGTATAGTCCAACACCTGTCACTTTCATACCGGCCTCTAGCCAAGAAAAGGACCCACGTGAAGGTGATGAATCATGGTTGTATAATGATAAATTAGCTAACTGTTATATCAATGCCAAGTATCCTATTTCAAATAGAATCATGGAAATACATGTCTATGAAGGAGAAGGCCTTAGGATAAATCAACAAGGTCTACTTGAGACAATTTATGCCACTCAGTACAAAGGAATATATGGTCTTGGATTTAAACCACCTGGGGGTAACCCCACATATATTATTTGAGTTCCATCACCAACGATTAGTGATGATGATGTTGATAACTAAGTAGAGTCTAATCATAGCCATTTCAATGACTTAGCCAATATCAATTTGTTTGACACTAATGCCATTTGTACCCTTGGAATAGTTATTCACCATAACCCACTTTCATTATATTACCCCCAACTAATAGATTGGATCAACAAGAATTAATAGTGTCAGTTGACAAGTTTCAAAATGATGAGGCCTTGTATGATTTTCTAGGCCTTAGGGATAATGTTTTATTAAGAGACCACAAACAAGGGTTCTCAATCAAGTTAGATCCTAAAACCTATTTTAGAGAGTAGGTGAACACCCTTAGCTAAAAACAAATAAATAAAACATTAAGGTCCCAAAGTGAAGACCTCTTTGAGGTATTTTTGGACTAGGGAAATAGTAAAGAGAAGGGCCAGTCTAGTGGTGAAAACTTATTTTAGGCACCATTATATGAGGGTGTTCAACCTTATTCAAGCATAGCTTAGGTGACCACCAATGATGAACTTGCCCATGGGTCTAAGTTCAATCTTGAAGAAAAAAAAGCTTTTGATCAAATCATCCAAGAGTTTCCAACTATATTTGTCACATGGCCATCCCTACCATTAGGGGATTCTAATTCATCATGCCTAGGAGAACTAGAGGATCTAGTCCTAATAGAGGACTCTACCATTACAAATTATTTTAAATATTTTTTGACCATTCTCAAAGATGGTTTGACCCTTCTAGTGGAAGACACAACAAAATTTAACATTGAGACTCCAGATGACTCAAAATGGATCAAATTAAGTGTGTCTCTCACTGAGGAGGAATGTGAATTCTTTATAACCTTGTTGAGGAAATTTTTTGATATATTTACTTGAGCTTATTTTAACATGTCTGGATTAGACCCCACCTTGGTTGTACACCACCTTGTGGTATATCTTGATCCTAAACCTGTTAAACAAAAATTATGCAAGATACATCCTTGCATTATTGTATTAGTCAAAAAAGAGTTGGATAAACTCTTGGAAGTGAGATGTATTTGACCAATTGACTACTCAAAGTGGATCTCTAATGTTGGACCCATTAGTAAGAAGCTAAAAGGAATCATAATCTAGACTGATTTTAGGGACATAAACAAATCCTTCCCCAAGGATAACTTTCCTCTGCCAAACATTGACATGATTATCAACTCCATAGCATGTTATGAAATGTTTTCATCGATGGATGGTTTTTCAAGTTATAATTAGAACTAAATCATATGAGAAGACCAACATAAAATAGTGTTCACCACTTTGTGGGGAACATTCTATTATTAGGTTATGCTATTTGGTCTTAAAAACATAGGGGCCACCTACTAAAGAGCCATGACCATCATATTTCATGATAAGATGCATGACATTATTGAAGACTACATCGATGATAGACTAGGTAAATCAAAGACTAGGGTCAACCATCCAACAATATTGAGAAGGATATTTGAATGATTATGTGAGTACAAAATTAGGCTCAACTTGAAGAAGTGTGTTTTTGGAGTTGCTTCTGGTAAATTTCTTGGATTCATTGTATCTTGTTGGGGCATTAAATTTGATTTTGCCAAAGCATGAGCCATAAAAAACATGTCACCACTGACCAATTAAAAGTAGCTCTACAATTTGTAGGGCAAAATTCAATGCATTAGATGTTTCATATCTTAATTAGCTGATAAGTGCCACCCATTTACACATCTACTGAAGAAGTGTGTAACATTTCATTGGGATGACAAATGCCACAAAGCTTTTTAGTGCTTAAAGGACTATTTTACAGCAAATTTACATGTTTTATTACCTCATATGTTAGGAAATCCATTCCTATTATACATGTCATCTATTGATAAATCCTTAGGGGCACTTCTATCTCAACATAATGATAATGGAAAGGAGCATGATGTGTACTATCTAAGTCATACATTGGTCATGTATGAACACAATTATATACCCATTGAAATATCCTATTTAACTATGGTTTTTATAGCTTAGAAACTATGACATTACATGTTAAACAATAAGATCATCATCATTTCAAAAGTAGATTCACTCAAGTATTTGGTATCTAAAAAAACTTTACAAGGCTACATAGCTAAATGTATTATGCTTTTTAGTGAGTTTGAGATGGAGTATGTCAACCAGAAATCCATCAAGGGGCAATTTCTTGTAGATCAACTTACTGAAGCACCCCTTATAGATATAGAGCCACCAACATTCCAATTCCTAGATGAAGCCTTTATGGCCATCATTAAAACACCTCTTGAGGAGTAACATGAGAAGCTATATTTTTATTGATCATTCACTACACATGGATTAGGGGCATGTCTTTTATTTATTAATATATAGGGGGATCTAATCCCTAAGTCATTTAAAATTAGCTTTCCTTATATCAATAACATGGCCAAATATGAAGCACTTATTTTAGGGATTTGATAGGAAGTCTAATGGAACATACAACATCTAAAGGTTTATGGTGATTCTCAGTTAATCATCAATCAAGTTACAAACCATTTTAGACCAAGGATGACAAGCTAGTGCCATACAAGGCCATGGTCGACACTCTCAAACAACAAATTACCAATGTACAATTTGAACATATACCATAGTCTAATAATAGAACCATAAATGCTATGGACACTATTGGATCATTGATTTGACATACAAACATAGCCAAAGAATACCAGTTTCTCATTGAAAATCTACTAATGCCAGCTCATGATTCTTCAGCTGTTGCAATGATTTGCAATATTGTTGGTCTTAGCTCTACTTGGTATTCAAACCTTTACAAATATCTTCATGAACATATAATGCCACTTGACTTATTCCATAAATAATCCAAATCTATTTTCCACTATGCTACACATTATACCTTACTTGGACTAACCCTATACCTCTATAGTTTTGATGAAACTCTACTTTATTGTTTAACTTTAGTAGAATCTACATTAGCATTATGAGAAGTTCATGAAGGATTATGTGGAACCCACACTAGCGAGGTATTCCTATCTAGAAATTTCTTCTATACTGGGTATTATTAGCCAACAATGGATGTAGATGTAACTACATATATTAAAAGGTGTGATAAATGCCAATGACATACTAGTATGATTCATGCCCTGACCAAGACTTTGAAACCAGGGCATACACCATGTCCATTTTCTACATGGGGACTCGATCTCATTGGGAAGATAAACCCCACCTCATCAAATAACCATAAACATATCCTTTTTGCCATAGAATATTTCACTAAGTGGGTTGAAGCTATACCCCTCACGTGATTGGAAAGAAAATTTACAAATTCATCATTAACCATCTCATTTGCCGCTATGGTATACCCTCTGACATTATATCTAAAAATGGTATATCATTCAAGAATAAGGATGTCAAATCATTATGTGTTGAATACAAGATTAAACAACATTTTCCCATGACATATTACCCACAAGGTAATGGCTAAGTTGAAGTATCTAACAAAACCATTGTCAACATCATTAAAAATATTGTTAATGATTCTGGCCATGATTGGCACCATCAAATATTCCATGATCTCTGGGCATATCATACCAACCACCACACTCCAATAGGAGCCACTCCATACTCACTTATTTCTGGCATCTCTTTAAAGCATGTCCTAGATGATGAAGATTACTGAGTAGCTCACCTACAAGAGCTGGAGTTACTTGATGATAAATGCTTAGCCACAATAAAAAATCTAGAAGCATATCATAATTGACTCCATGGACACTATAATTAGTGCATGAAACATAAATAATTTGAGCTTGGTGACATTGTAATTAAAGAAAGCTAAAATAATACCATGTCTAATAAGAAACATATAGGTAAGTTCAAACCCAACTGGGTAGGTCCTTTCATCATTGTTGCAAACTATGATGCTAGGGCATATAGGCTTACCACACTAGATGGGTATGAACATGATGAGTTGATGAATATTATACACCTCAAGAATTACTTCACTTGAGTTACTAGGTATATTGTCTATGAGAACTATTTTAGTTGTACCATATTATCAACTTTCTTCTTTTTACCATACCATTCTATCATTCTATCACTTTGTCATTCTACCATTCTGATCTAATATACCTTTTCTATCAATCAAGTTGTTTTCACCTCCCTATCGAGCCCATTTGACCTTGGTTCCATTCCATTCGATCCAAGGCCACTTTTAACACAAAGATTCAGATCAATTTTAGTAGTTGTTTTAAGTATTCTAGATATAGGCCATATTTTTAGAGTAGTATGATAGAGATTTGGTAGTTGAATCCTTTATTTCTTATTCTATTCTATAGCAAGTGAGCCTAAATATAATCACCTTTAGGCAAATCGGTGCCCCACCATCTTGCTACTAATTATAACTACCTATGGGAAAATTAATAATTGACTTATGCTATTGTTTCCTATTTATAACCACCTATGGCCAAACTAGGGGTGACACTTGTTTATCATGCCTTGAAGTACCACCTTGCCATGCCGATGTTGTACTATGCCATTTGCAAAATATGTTTATTTTGTTTTAATTGGCTACTACACTAGTCACATTCCTATTTTTTAAGGTATAAATATAGTGACTTGAGGTCCCATCCTAGGACTATGTAGGCAGTGCTCAATTTATGTTGAGGTCAGCTCAGTCACCCCTTAGCCACACTCTCACAATTTTTCAAGCAACCTTAACCATGTTCTCACCATTTTGTGAGCATTTTAAGTTTGAACACTCTCATAATTTTTAAAGCTTAGACCATTTATTATCTTATCATTCTCCATCAAGTTGATATGCTCTAAAAATTTCAAAAACATTTGTAAAATCATTTTATAAAATCTAAAAACATTGACCACTTCTTTGCCTTAAGGATTTTGGGAACCCTCATTAAGTCACAAGAAACCACTTGTCATTTAGTTTCCCCATTTTTTTGGCCTTTTATCCCATGCTCTCACCATTTTGTGAGCCCCTTCCCATAACATCCATCATGTATTTCTTCTCATCATTTTTCTTCTAACCCATATCTTGGGAGAACTACATTTGGCCTGGATTTTTTGTTAGATATTACATCCATGAAACTATGTAGGAAGCATCCACTTACCCAGTGCACTAGAGACAATTCAGCTACCCCCTTCCTTTTTTCTATTCCCCCATATTGTTTTTTGTTAAGTTGTCTCCTATTTTCAAGGGGCAATGTTCATCACCTTGTTTGTGTTGTGTTATTTGTACTAACATTGTGGTTAACCATGTTTGTTTTATGTTTCAATTTATTTTTCTTTATTTGTTTTATTTGTTCTTTATTTTTAGTGTTTTATTTATTTGTTTGTTTGTGTGCTTGATTGTTTGTTTTCTTGTTGTGCCTTGATTCAGTCTATGTGTGTTCATTGGGTGATTCCTTGTGCACTATTTTTTAATCCATCCATATTCATAAGTTAACATTATCATTATGGTTTTTATCATTGGTACATTATTTTTAGTTGAGTAGTAGATTACATGTCAGTCCTTATGCATATTTTGTCTAAGTTATCATGGTATTTTATCATGATGCCTACCATCACGTGTTATAGCAAAAATCAGCTCTAGGAGTCTACATTATAATGCAACAATGATATATCCTTAGCACTAACAACATTCTCGATCTAATCCAAATAATATCCTACATAGAGTAATTAAATAATGAAATAATTTTCCTCCTTTCCAGTTTAGATGAGCATCTCCCTACTAGAAGGTTTCCTAATTCATATTTCTCCTCTATTCCAATTTTCCATCATTTTCCATCATCATATTTTCCATAATCGGGATACCAATGATTATAACTACCTTTGGGAAAATCATTGTATACCATCCCATTTTCATTACCACTGATTCTAATTGCCTTTGGGTAAATCATTGTGTTTCCATCCATTTGAAGGTTGATGATTATAAACACATTTGGGCAAATCATTCTCTTTCTTTTATCTAATCGAGGCATGTTTTCATTATGATAATTATTATAAACACCTTTTGGTAAACTATTATCTCTATCCACCCAATTGGGGCATATTTTTATCTTGCTAATGATTATAATCACCTATGGAATAATCATTATTTTCCCTTTTGATGATTATAACCACCTTTGGGAAAATCATCCTCTTATTACTCTAAGCCCTTTTTTGATGATTATAACCACCTTTGGGAAAATCATCACCTTTTTTATCCCATTTATGCCAATGACTATAACTACCTATGGGAAATTCATCTTATTTGTCTATCCTAATAGGGGCACCTCCATATGCCATTGATTATCTCTGCCTCTGAGTAAATTAGTCCTTCCACCCCATTTCATCTATTTGGTCCAATCATTTCTTCTTTTCAAGGGATCGATTGCTAACCCCTTTTCCAACCGCTCCCTTGAGGGTGTACCTATAGTTCATCCATTGCCATTATAGTCATAGACATACATGACCTTTTCATTCTTTGAGAATATGTTACTGTACTTACATCTTTTAATGCCTTCCCAAACAAGGTCACACTATAGACACCTAAAATTGGCCACCAATGGATTCATCCAATCTTCAAACTGATTCTTACCAACCATTAAACTAAGCCTAAGAATCATTAAACATTATAAATTTACTTATGCATCATTTTTCAAAGCTCTAAATCTCATTGAGACATCCCTAACTAGGGTATCCTATTGTAATAAATAAAAAACTCTCATGGATTCACCTCTAAGCAACCTACAACATCATAACATGCAATTTGGCCTATAGACCTATTATATGGGGAAAATGCACACATGAAATTAAATAAAATCTTAAAAATGCTAAAAATATTAAGAAAAATTAATTAAAATTCTAAACCTAATTAAATGCCTAGTTGAATTATCCATGAGCAATTAATGAAGTTCTAAAAAAGGAAATATAAAAATGCAAATATCCTAGCATTTTCATAATTACCTTTTGTGAGTCGTTAAAAATCTCAAAATATCTCACCCATGACTATTCATTGTAAATCATGAGGTTTTGACACATTTTAACTCACTTAGGTTAGGTTTGAACCCATTCTAAGCTTTAACTACACATTAATTCACCTTGAGTTGGGGTTAGTTTCTAAACCTATAAAGACAAGCCTAGACCTCTTCATTTGGAGAGCTTGAACATAGTAAATTTATAATATTGGTTTTATAACAAGATTGAAATATATAGCATTATAATGACAAAACCACAAGCCAAAGTCAACATCAAGCCACAAGCCATGGTTTCAAGGAGAGAAGGAGATATCCAAGCTCCATTTCCAAAGACTCTTTGAGCACAAGTCGAGTAAGCAACACAAAAAATATTTTGGAGCATTCAAAGAAGGTAAGGAATTTGGTATTATTTGCATTTTAGTTGTGTTTTCCATTGGTTTTGTTCATTATGCTCCCCTTATGATCTAGGCTAGAGATGTTATCATGTTAGTGTGCTCATTTCATTATTTTATGTTCTAACAAAATACTAACCTCCTCTCTACGTCAAATTCTTATGATCATAGTATGACTACTAAACCTTGAATTGAAATCAAACATTGCTCCTCCATGGTGACAAAAAATGGTCAACATTTTAGCAACCTCTGCAAGTTTCTTGACTACTAAGCAATAATCTAGTATCCTTTGAAGTAATCCATTGGGCATGGAGTCATGGAAGCATCTAAAAATTGCCATATTATGAAAATACAACCTAGCTATAACCTTTTTGGCCTATTACTAAATAACTAAAATGAGATTCACCTCTTAAAAAAATATAGAAATCAAGTAACAAGAAAAAATGTGTAAAAACACTTAGAGGAAATTAAAAAAACTAGACTATTATACCAAAACACTTAGGGAAAACAAAATAATTAGATAATTTACTTATGTACAAATTGAAAATAGGGTATTCAGTCTACCTAGGTCAAAACAAAAGCCTCTTTTATCCTTCCTACTATAGGCATTCATATTTCCAAGCGAAAGGCATAAATAGGTGAATAATTGCATCCCAGGTTGATAACACAAATTATTGCCTTCTAAAAGTAGGTGTTCTATGATGAATGTCTACTTGGGCCCTTCTTTGTCAATGAGTGCATCACTTTTCTTATTTTATAATCATTCCTATGTGATGTACTTGGGCATGTATAAATGAGCCCCACTCATTGATATAACTTCCTCTTCATCCTCATGATGTACACTGGGTTTGATCAACCTACTGAGATCTTTGAACCCCTCTATGAGCTTGGGGTGATGCTTCTTTAAATCCTATTGATTGGGATGCCTTTGCTCTTGTGACTCACTTGGAAACATGGCCACTTCCACCTAAAGCTCATTTTTATCATGAGTTCCTCCTTGAAGGGTTATTGGTTTAATGTTAAGGCTTGAGTGGAAGTCCTCCAACTCATCCTAAAAGATGTCTTTCTCATGCATACCATAAGAGCTTAAACTTGCATCCTTTATATAATTAGTTAAATCAAACTCATAACAACCCATTTCCCAATCATCAGATGAGCAATTAATAACCTCCTTAATAAGAGAAATAACTTCACCACTAAAAATGTCCTCTTTTGTGGATTCTAGCCCCATATTTGGCATAATGAAGTCCTTCTCATGAAATTTCTAAGCTTCCAAGGCTATTCCCTCATTAATATTCATGCTCTAAAAATAACTATCTTCTAAATTCAAGAGAAGAGTCTCAAACTATGTTTATTTCTAATCTTTTTATACTTGTTGAGCTAATCCAACTTACTACCCCTAAAGTTATGATGCATTTTGAACCATGATAGCTTTAAGAGTGACTATAACAACATAATTTTGCACTTTAGATGGCCTAGGATATGAGAGTTGAGCTTGGACTTATGTAGTGCCTTGGATGGGCTACCTATGGGGTTGATAAACTCTATTGAATAGATGATAAGGACTATTTTATTGTACTTGTTTCTTATTGAAAGCTGTTAGCTCATTGCCAAGGCTTTGGATGAGGATTTTTATTGAAAGTTGTTAGCTCATTTCCAAGGCTTTGGATGAGGCTTTTAACTTCCCGCAACTTACTAGGAGTGACTACGAATGGGATTGCTTGGCTAGCGATTATAAGAACATAGGATGAAATAGGATAATTAGATATAGGCTCAGGTAATAGGGGTATTAAAGGCCTGGGTCTAATTTTACCAACATGAATAAGACATCATTATGCTAAAATAGCAAGATCATAAGTGTTAGGTAAGGAAAATCCACCTAGTGATTGGATGATGACTATAATTTTGTAGTCAAGATCTCTCAAATAGTATGATAATGTTGTATGAGTCTAGGGCTTCATTGGGGTTGGGATTCAGTCCCATATTCATGGAAACCTTAAGTTAAAGTTAGTGATGGGTTTATGGGGTGTCATTTTTATTGTGGTAAGCCACTCAATGAGGGATAATTGGTTATCCCTCTCTTTAAATTGTCTGTACAATTGTTCATCATGCTCATCCTAGCTACAAATGGAGCCTAGTTTTAGACTTATTTACCACCATAGAGTTATCCCCTTGATTGGTGAAGTGAGGAGATGTATGGACACATTTTATTCAACCGCATGGTGGACTACACACACATGAGATATGTCCTTGATGTGATCAATGGTGATGGTCTTATCCTCACCTATGAATAATGGAAGACTCTTGAGAGTTTCAATGGGGATATCATCATAGTGAATTAGTGTGAGAGGGTTATCTCCATTAAATGAAGTAAATGAGTGGATCCTTTTCCAAGAAACCTTCAGATATATGGGAGTTAAACTCCCTCTTGATTACAACACATGGGCTTAGTCTACTACATCCTAGAGTTGGAGTTGGAGTTGGAGTGGAGTTACTAGGTGATTAGATCTCTTCAAAAGAAGGAAAAAATCAAGAATATCACCTGAATCCTAATCTTTGATATTATTTAAGTGCTTGGATTGTTTAAACCAATATTTTTAATCCTTGGAGTCACCATAGTATTGAAGAAATTACCTTGAAAGGTAAGATTCACTCAAGAACACACCATAAATTCTTTAATAGATGATGCAAGGATAATCAAACTCAGTCCCGTCAGGCATGCTATAAACTATTGTCACTTGAATCATACACCTATTAAATTGGAAGATGGTTCAATGAGATAATGGGATCATCTCCCAAGGTGTGGGACTTTTTCTCTCTTTGTGGGGAACCTCCACATAATTCCCACTTATTTCTAATCTAAATGCACTTGATTTAGGATCAAGATGCAGGCCTAAAAGAGATAAAAGGAAAACTACGACAATTTATAAATCAAAAATCTATTGAGGGGAAAAGGGAGCAAGGGGGTAGTAATGAAATGTAAAAGGTGATGTAACAAGACTGGAAAAAGCACCTCTATAAGATTTTAAGAACACACTACAACTATAGAAAATGAGAAAACATTACATAATCTCTAAAATAGACACTTCAATTTCATACATAATTTGTATGAAGGCATATGACACAATACTATTATAAGATGGATAAAAATGGTCCACAAATAGTACCTATATAGATCTATGTGCACATAACATATGACCTACAAGAGAGATCCAAGTCTTACATAGAGGTGTTGAGGGGTGGATGATAATGAGAGGGGCGAAGATTACCCACAAACAAAGATCGACAGACCAAAGAAATGCACACATAATACAATAATCATGAAGAAAGGCAAACTCAATTCTATTAGTTATAAGGCTTTGGGGGTAAAGGGATCATGGGGGGTAATTTTTGGTAGTATTACTATGCCTAAAAATGTCAAAATTTTTACAATGTAAGACCTAATTTTTTTTTAAAAAATGGGAAGCCCACAGGTCATTGATAACATTCAAAAATATAGTTCAAAGAATTAAGTTGATATAATAATTTGAGATGCATAATATATCTTTAAATTAAATAGGTATGGCCAAAGCTACTTAGAATTTGGACGGTGTCCTCAAGGCATGGTGATGATTACTTTGAACTTGAATCTATCAGTTTGACATCTTCTCTTATTAGTTGTGTAGTAACCAATCTTTAATTATTCACCAACCACAACTAAATTTGAATTGTTGTGTGTGTAGGAACATGACTATAGATCTAATGGAATTACATCTTTGGAATATTTAGGCTTGATTCTACTATTTATATCACTTATCTTTGTATTAGCTCAACCATATTCATTAATTTATGTTTTAGGAAATTCAGTTCCCACCACCTAATGGTTTTATAGATGACACACCTCTTTATTGAATTTGATGTCACCTAAATACCATCCTTAGAATAGTGTCATCTACTGTAGATGCACTAACTTGGATGCCATCCATTTAATTTTACCCATCAAGAAACATGGGACTCTCCTTTAATACTACTGAGTTAATTAGTTATGATGCCCCCATGATGGGTGGACACCCATCAACCTTGATTTGATAAATTAATGATGTGTTGTGAGGTCACATGGTAACTATTCAGAGCTTTTATATCAGTGCATCTCACTCAGCTTTCGACCTTTGTGGCTTTTTTGCATGCTTTTCCATGGAATTATCACACAAAAGATGTAATGATAATATTTGTGAAAGGGAGAGATTTTCCTTGTTATTTGTAATTTATTCAAGACCTATGAATCATTCATTTCAAAGACACAAGTCTTCAAATCTTATATTGTCATGATTTTTATTCGGGCATTGACCTTCATGAATTTTTCTTCAAACTTTCACTCAAAAATCTGACATAATTCTTATGAAAGTTCATGCAAGCCTTTTATTCTTTTATTATTTATGACTTTTATTCTTTTTAACTTTATTGTGTATAATTTATAACTTTTGATGTCCCAAGCCTTAATCTTCACAAAAATTTATTTCATAACTTTCATTCTAAAGACCTCCAAAGACCCAACCTTTTGGAATCTTTATTCATGACTTTTATTCTGAAATTATCACAACATTTTTGTCAAAGACCTAAGTCTTCAAAAACTTTAACATCTGAATTTGGTTTCTAAACTTGGTCTTTGCAAGTTTTATTGTTAGAACTTTTGTTCTAAACTTTATCTTAGCTTTCATAAATTTTGTCTTCAAAAGATTTGTCTTTAAACCTTTGCACAAAATTTCTTACTTTTTGCATTTACCTTTTTTAACTTTTTGCATTTTCCTTTTTTAACTTTTAACTTAGTCTTTAGAACTTTTGGTTTTGCAACTTTAATCTAGCATTGTTCTTCATAAATTTTGTTTAGAATAAAAGTTCTGACCAGTCACAATTTTTTTTTTGAAGACCTAAAAACTTGAATAATTTTTGTGAAGTCTTCATAATTTTATTTGAATCAAAAGTTCAAAATAGTATTTCACCAAAAATGTGAAGGCTAAACTTTTTTGAAAATATGCCAAGTCTTTTGCTTTTAACTTATGCCCTTTTTTTGAATTTAGATTAAAATTTTATAAGTTATAAGACTACTGAACCCTGAACTGAAATCAAACACTACTCCTCCATGGTGACCAAAAATGGTCAACAAAACCACTTATAATCCTTTCATGCTTGACATTTTTAGATTATATCTCAAATGACAAGTTGTTGATTAAAATATTTCTACATACTTTGTGATGGTTTAATGATCTCCCATTCTAATCTGTTAAGGCATTCAATCCTTAGCTAATCAGTTTCAAGCACATTTTTTTTTATCAATATCAATGATAAATTGTCTAATGCTCAAATTGTAGAAATCAAACCAAGAATCCAATGAACCAATTAGTGGTTATGTTCTTCATTATAACACCATGATTTCTAAGATGATAAATCCTATGGCTAAAAATGATTTACAAGTGTAGACAATATATATGAATTATGTATCACCTTAACATTATACACTTGGAAAACTTAGACCTTGACTATTCCTCTCAGTTTTAAACCTTTCTCACTTCTACAAGTTTCACATATGTTATCTCTATGCTCATTTATTATCTCTTAGCTTGAATAGTATAATTATGATCACCCAATCCTTATATCTTACCCAAAATTCTTTCAACCTACATATTATGCATCTCTATAAGTTTAGGACATATACCTATTTTCTTACTCTCCAGACACTTACATCCTAGGCAAATACCTATGTCAACATAAGTGACCTACCTTAATGAAAGTGTCTAGTGCCCTAAGGTCATCCAATTTTCAAATTAAATGTATTCTTATGGTTGGCTTAAGTGATTTAATTCCTGATAGGTTTGGTATATATTCAATCTCAATCCTTATCTTAAACCCACCTAACAAGACCTAACATTCATATCAAAGAACATTCAAAAGAATACTCAAGTGAGAAAATCTTCCATATTTTATCATATTTCCATGTCAATCATAGGGACAACACATCTACATGTCTGAAGAAATAAAGGAACATCTCAAGAGCTTGATTTTATAAATTCTAAGCTAGGTCACTATTATACTTGATTTCCACATATTACATCTTTATACACACAAAATCCAACATGTAGGGGAAGAATACATAAGTTTGAGGCCCTCTTCAGAGTATTGGATATGTAGGTAATGTTCATTGATATAGGGGTCTTTGAGGTAACTCAAAACCATGTGTTTACTAACCCATTTTTCTCACAATAACTAAGAAGAGTTAACCTAGGGTTTTGATCAATAAACTAACAATGACAATTCTTCACATTATCTAAATACATTAGTAGAAAGGTGACAAAAAACCATAAAAACCCAACTAATAGATTCAAAAAAGGATCTATATTTTGGTCTAGATGCTTCCATCCATATTAAGATGCATGAGTCGATGCAAGTGTCCATGGTGGACACAAATGTTCAAGGGTTAAAGGCAGTCAAATACAGAGTGAGTAGAACCCAGACTTCTAATACAATCTTATGATAATTCCTAATCACTATCATATTCCAAAATAGAACATCAAATAAGATATGCTCTTTCTTATCCCTTAGTTGATTTGTACTTACTATATTTATTGAACATGTGTGAATAAGTAAATTACTATATTTTTGGTAGGTATTACCGAGTTATGAATATTTTCATATTGTATTCAAACAAATTTTATTGCTTTTATGCTTCTCTTTTAAAATCTAAAAAGCATCAAATAACAAGTTATCTTATCACAAATGTTTATTACTCCACAAGTCCGTTATGTTCAAGAAATCCAAATCATTTGATGATCTATGTCATATGGTTAGAGATCAAGAAGTTAATATCATAGATGTGAGTACACTCAAATACATGCCTAATGCTACAAATAATTTAACTTTAAACTTTCAAATAAAACTAAGTTACAAAGTCAAATCAAATGATAGTAAGAATGATGCAAAAACAATGGCTAATGTAATGTCACAACCTACTAATAGGTTTGTCTTGTACAATTAAAAAAGGAGGCAATTTTTATGATTACCTCAACCTCTTAATATAATTTTGTAGAATTTATATGAGTGCAACCTTATATCTCTCCCTCCACATAATGAGGTTGATATGAATAGGCATATGCATAAGGGATATGATATAAAAACATATTGTGATTACCATAGATGTGAAGGTAATTATATAAATAGATGATTTGGACAATGACATAAGATTCAAGATCTCATTGATGATAACATTATTGAGTTTAGTACACATACAAGTTATCTAGGAATAAGTAAATGGGAATGCAAGATTGAACATATTTTTTGATCCCTTTCCAAATCATATGGAAAAATAAACTAAGATTATTCTCAGGTGAATATGACATACAATGGACATCCTCTTCCTTCGACATATTATCACACTTTGGATGATATTATTGGTATGCTCACAAGCACATCTATACAATGACCTATAATTACATTTGATGATGATGATATTATGAATAATTATCCTACTTGTATATCGCTATTGATATAAGCATACATTGATTCACAACCTATACATAGTGTCATGTTAGACAATGGTTCAAGATGAAATGTTTGAATGATGAAACTTATTCATATTATTGGATATATGTATGAGAATTTTATTTATACAAATAAGATATTCAAAGGATTTGATGGCAAGGAAAAAAAGTCTCCTTAGATGCATTGTGATACCTCTTAAAGTAGGCATTACATTAATTTGTATTTTTTTTTTTAGTATTATAAAGTTGTTTTATTATTTTTGGGAAAACTAGTGTGTAGTTCCTAAATAACAAGGGGTTTGGAGTAAGGGAAAAAATCTAGTTTAATATAGAAAAATACATATTTTTATCAAATAATTTTACATGAGAAATAAATGTAAACTTATCTAAAAATAGACTAAAATGGATGATTTAAGAGCTGGAAATTGAAATGCAAGACTAGGACACTATCTGGAATCTAGATCTAGCCTTCATTTTATGATTGGATAAGAGCACCAAAAGTGGACAGGAGTGGCTCTAGTGCTATATTCCACCTCTACCACTATTTTCCTGAGGATCTAATCTTTCTAAGTTTTATTCATCAGGTCTATGTGAGCCTATGTACAAAATTTCAAAGGCTAGAAGTCAACAAAGCTCATTGTAGGTCCATTTCAATATCAAAACCCTATATCTATCTACACACATGTAAATATAAAATACATCAAAAGAAAAATGGGGAAAAATGGGTTAGAGGAAAAATGATAGCACAATTTAGAACCCTTTCCATCCTGATCATTTCCTACATTAACCCTCAAGCTAGGGTCTTAGATAAAATGTAGTTCTCCCTTAGGGAACATGCATAATCAACATGAATGATAGATACAAGAATGAATTTCACCTAGGCCCTTCCTTGATCAAGCATGAAATTTTATGTGTGATGCAAAATGCTGAGCTATACTATTGACTGATTTTAATTATGTAATATGCCAAAGTAGTAAGTGATAGATATAAAGTGACTTGTGTAGTCCTTTATATAGGAGACTCATTATTTAAAATTTGTTAGCTTTATTTACATTAGGCCAACATTGGGAAACCTAAGGACAAAGCTAATAAAGGGGATAAGACTCATTAAGCAAAGGAAATTGACCGTTAGAACTAAAAATGTCCATAGACAAGAGCATTGTAAATGGACACTAGTGGCACCAATGCTATAATCCAAGCCCAATGCTCCTATCTTATAGTCCCAGGACCTATGGGGATGGAAAGAGGATAGAAAATTTGACCTGGATAAGGTTTAATGACTATTTGAAAGGATCAAGATGACTGGGAATAGGCAAAAAGGTGACTCCAACATAGAAAAAGGCCCAAATGAAAGGATTGTGAAAAGACATGATATGTGTGGTTTATTAACCAATTTAGGGTGTATACATTTCCCCCTTTTAATCTAGTGATGCAATGGAATGAAATATTAGAGTAAAAGAAAGAAAATAAAATGCATACGTGAACCTACCTACACAGAGGTAAGTGTGCTAAAAAAGAGTCCATCTCACATCCTGACAGGGAAGTGGATGGATAGCTGACTAGTGCCTAGAGAAAGAAGGAATCCCTAAAATTGATGCCCCTTATACAAATATGAATCTAGAATCCATGTAATTATGGAGAAGGAGGGAAATGCTTACCTCCTATGCTGAATATGGCTAGAAATGAGAAGTGCTCAGAGGCCCAAAACTAATGTCCATCCTCTATCCCACATAAACTCATGTATTATAGAATGTGTGCATAGAATATGTATATTATGAAGATAAAAGTCTATCATGCCCCCCACTCTAAATAATATAAACAGGAATTAAGAAGTGCTTGGAAGCCCAAAACTAATGTCTATCCTTTATCTTGCACAAACTTGTGTAGTCTGGGTCTAGGTAATGTTATGGACCAACCACTACAGATGATTATATGATCTAACCTAGTGAAAACTTGGGTATAATTGGGTGTAATCTAAATCTTTGATAAATATGCAAGAAGAGAATGACATGCCTTGCCATTTCAATCTATATAGTCTTGGATGGTGAAGAATATGAACATCTATGCCATGCCCCCAAATCTAGTATGTGAGTGATGCATATGTATAGGCTAAAAATCTATATAACCACATGTGAAATGACATATTGTGCCATGCCCCATGTGTAAAACTAAAGATTAAAACACTGTGCTATGTACTATACCTATAATCTACTATCTGGTCTTATAACTATGTCATGTTATATGAAGCTATATGTGTGAGATATGTAGTAATGTACATGCCCCCAAATCTAGTATCTAGTCTGAATCTCTATCAAAGTCACTATGAATCCATATAATCTATACCACTGTATATATGACTCATTTGTGTATTTGTAAACTAAAATAATGTCCCTCTAAATGTCTTGAGTAATGTTGAACGACCCATGTAGTCTAAATCACTGTATATCTTAACCAATCTGAGTTAAATCTGATAATTTAAATACTAGATGTGTAAGAATCATGTTGAATGACCCATGTAATTTGAATCACTATATATTTTGACTGATCTGAGTTGAACTTGATGATCTAATTACTGGAGTTGAAAGAACCATGGTGTATCCACTTATGAGAGTGGATGGGTTATGTAGGGTAAGTGTAAGAATATGAATAGTTGGAATGATGCCCCCCTTTTGGGGAGAGTGATGAGATCTCATGATAAAGGATTTTGAGAAAAAAGTGATGACTAGTGTCATAATGATAGAAGCAATGTTGGTATAGTTTGAATTGATTTAGAAGTTTGCTTGATTGATTAGATTGAGTTGTTTGATAATTGAACGAGCTTTTTACTAGTTAGGACCAAGTTATATATCTAGATATAAAAGAGGTATAGTGATGTGTGTATCATAGTAGGTAGATATTGTAGTAAGAGAGAAAGGCTCATGTGATTTTGGAGGTATTGTTGTTATGATTCTATGGAACAAAATATTTTGTAAAATGGAGCTATGGGGTTGAAGTTATAAGTAAAATGGTATGTTGCTTTGGATGAAAAAGTTGTTTGATAAAGGAAAGTTAGATTGATTCTTGATTCATTTTTGATTTGAGTAGTTTGAGATTTTGAGCTCTAGAGTTGGAGATATTCCAAGGAGATGAACACCTACTATGACCTTATTTGAGCAGTTGGTAACCCAGGTTGAGGCTAGTGGGGAGATTACCCTAGTAAGTAGTTGAAATGCATGATTTTTGCCTATTTGGAAGCCTATTTTAGATATTTTTACGCTATTATAAGAGTTTTAGGAAATTTTTGACTAGTTATAACACTCCTATCGCTCCTCCAATGCTACTATCTAGGCTCTAGCATTGCTATCCAAGTTACAATGCTCTTATCTAGCATTGTTGTCCTATACCTAGTGCTATTGTTTTAGAGGCTAGATTTTTTGGGCTACTGCTTGGTTTAATTGCTATGTTTTTTCTTGGATATTGATTTGGCATGGTGAACTGATGTATATGATATTTTATGGGATTTTTTAGGGTGAGGTATGAATGAGGGAGTTTCGTAGAAGCTAGGTGATGGAGACTCTAAGATTGTTACCTTTGTCAGTTGATGAGAGAGTTGTGATGGATAGAGTAAGGTTGGGTCATGTGTATGAAATAGGCACTCTATAGTTGGATAGGTATCTGATTACCCCCTTATGTGAGAGGTGGAATGTAGACACATGTACTTTATAGCTTCCTACTGGAGAGATTATGATTACTCTAGAGGATGTGTACCATTTTTTTCATTTGTTAGTTAGTGGATGATGAGTGACATTATAGGATGACATAGGTGTGGATGCTATTGATCATGCATGCTTGTATTTTTTTGGTTTTCCCTTAGGCATATATAGGAGAGGTAGTGATAGTGATGTATTATTATTAGTTATTATGCAGTTAAGTGTTACATGCCTACAAAAGTGGTTGGCTATGTTGTTGGATTCATTGATTTTTATAGATGAGTGGAATGTTGATTGCATATTATAATCATATAAAATGTGAAATTATATGACTTAGGTATGGCTAATATCACCCAACCTATATGTCCTCTTTCTTTTTCACTCAACCCTTCTTGGCTAGACTTTCACTGATTCCTAGTCATCCATAGCTTCCCAAACTTAGCTTTTTAAGACCCAGGAAACACTCTCAGACCTAGATCCATCCCCCCAAGTCTCATTCTCCTAGGAAAATAGTGCCCAACTTGGATAGGAGAATTAAAATTTAGGGGTGTCTTATTTTTGGTGCTATTGTCTAAGTTCACTTTAGCCTCAAATGGTCAAATTTTCTTGATTCCTTATCTTTCCCCTATTGGCCTAATACAAGCTCATCTATCCCAAGATCATCAATTGCCCTATAAAATGCCATTCAATGTCCATTTATAAGGGTTGACACTCATTCATAGGAAAGAAACAAGAATACAAGTGAGTATACTCAAACACTGTTCCCTATTCTTTGCATATAGCCTTCTAAAACCAATTCAAGCCCATTCAAGAAATCATCCAAAGTACATTCCAATTTTACATCTAGTTATATACATCACACAATTTCACCAAGTAATTCAAATAAGAGAACTACATCAACTTAATCCCTCTTTGAAGTATTGGTATGTAGGTAGTGTACCCACATACGGGGTGTGAAGTTCATCCAACGTATCCTTGACACACTAACCCCTCCTCTCTTTCCCTAGTTTGCTACTCAAGTTCAAGTACCAAGATCTCTTAAGGGTTTTGAAGATTTAATTAGACACATAATGAGTTTTACACAAATCTAGACTTTGATATTTCACTACCAGGGTGTCACAGGCCTATCAAACATAACCCATAAAAGCTAGACCACCAAGACAACAATGCTGGAAGTGGATAATAGCACCAAAAGTGGATAATAGTGATGAAAAGTAGACTATAGTGCCAATTCATAGGGTATCCTTAGTTTATCACTCATGTCCAATCCAAAAATAGAGTTTTGGGTCCTATTTACAATAGTCTACCATCCTTACACAATAATTTCCAGACCTTGCATCATTAATTTCAGCTCAGAATAAGCTAAGTTTGATTTCTTTACACTCCTTACTATTTAAAAAAAAGGTAAAATACATATTTATTTACACAAATTAGTAGGCTAATTGAGACACATTAATTACTAATTTACATTTTCTTAGACTTTTATTTGCTTAGGAATTAAACATCTAATTTCTAAAAAAATAAAACATTTGGTGAACCCAACTTACTTCAAATTTCCACACAAAACCCTAAAAACTCTAGGGCTAATTATTTCTTTTTTTTTGCAATTTTTTCCTATTTTTTTCTAAATTTAAAATGGTATAAAACTACAAATTAATTGAAATATTTTCAATAAATTCACCCAAACCCTAGTTTGCACATACTAGGTCCTATTTGCATACACACACTTAGAAACCACTAGGAAAAATGTACTGCTAATTTTAGAAATATTTTTAGATTTTTTCTCAAATTTTCAAAATTAAAGCTACAACTTTTTTATAAAATTTTCAAATTACTGCACTAATTTTGAAAAAAAATATTCAAAACCCTAGTTGCATCAAATACATCCTCAATTATTTTTAGTATTTTTTGCATCATTTTTGAAAAAATTAGTTGCATATATACCTCAAAAAATCAATTTCAAATTTAAAAGATCATAGTATTATGAAATTAATATTTCTAAAAAATCCCTAGTGGTATATACTAGCTCCTTTTTTGCTTGTTGAGGTATCACCTTACATGTTTGGTAGTTTAGTATCCTTTTTGCACAATTTCCAATTCACTATTTTTTGGACTCTACATTTCTTAATTTTATTACTTTCCATTTCTCCCACATTGCCTATTAAAATATATTGTAAAATATTTAAAAACATTTCAAATTGTTTTCCTACTTTCCCAATAGCTCAATATATAAATTTTGATGAAACTGATAAAAGAGAACTTTAAGAAATCTTAACCAAACATCCAGATATGCAAAATGACATGCTTAGAATTTTACAAGAAGAAAAACAAAAAGTAACCAATGGGAAATCTTCTCAAACCATAAAGTAGGCAGTTACAAATGACACTACGGGGGAAACTATGTCTCAACCACCCCCTATAGTAGCCTAACCTTCTTTTATGCCACCATTTATAGCTAGTATATCCTTCTCTCCTGATGTGGTAGCTCTTGTGTAAGAGATCCAATCTCTTCAATCTAAGGTACAACATCTTCAGCAAGGTACCACTAGACCTACACATGCATTAGATTCTTTTACTTTACTACATACACCATTAACACATCACATTACTTTTACACCCTTTCCATAAATATTTGTTCAATTCAAGCTTACTCTTTATGGTGTCAAGATTGATCCAGAGACACATTTGAGAGATTTTCATGCAACATGTTTAGATTATGTACCCAATGACTGGCTACTTACCAAACTCTCTCCATGGAACATAAAGGATTATGCTTTACAATGGTTTAATAGTTTATCAAATCAGTCTATTATGACATTCAATCTTTTAGCCAACATGTTCCTAGCACATTTTAGTATCAACATTAGTGATAAGGTCTCATATGCATAGATTTCATAATAGAAACAAAGGTCAAATGAGCCTCTCATGGATTATGTCCTTAGATACAAGACTATTCTAGCTAAGTTAACTAGCCCCATGGCTGATCAAGAGCTACATGACATATGTAAATAAAGCCTTCTACTAGCATTGCATGAATCCATTATGTTCAAAAGATTCTCTTCCTTCATTGAATTGTGTCATACACTTAAAGCAAGAGAAGTCAAGTTAATGTCAATGGGCAAACTCAAATATTCAAATACTCCATACATAAAAAACAAGAGTAATAACAAAGTCCCATATAAGGTCAAAATTAGTGATAACAAGAATCATAATCAACCAATAGTCAATGTGGCTTTAGATCCCCCTCAGTGTGTAGTTTTATCAACACCTTCTCGATGTGTATTTACTAGTTTACCAGTTTATCCAGCCAGGGTTTTACAATAGTTATCAGAATGTAACATCATCACTCTCCTTCCTATCTAGGAAGCAAGTCTAGAAAATCCTCTTCCATAGGGATATGATCAGTATACATTTTGCAATTTTCATAGGGCACTAGCCCACACTACAAAAAAATGCATCAATTTGTGACATAAGATACATGACTTTGTAGATGATAATCTACTTGATCTAGGTACTTCAGTTGAGCCTCCAAAGACAAAGCCAACACAAGATAAGCTTTGAAAATATTTTTATATCTATTTCCACAACATTCAAAACAAGAGAAAGATGACACATTAAGTGTTCATCGTACATACCATACACATTCTCCACCAGTTACATACCAAGCACCTTCAGTTGAGGTACATCCTTTGATAGGTATGATAGGTGTGTATGAGTCCAGAGTTTTAGATAGACCTTCAATATATTTTTTAGATAAAGAGATTGTGGAGGATGATATAGGTTATAATGCACTTTTTATTAGAGCACATATCCATAATCAGCTTATCCATAGTGTACTCATTGACAATGGCTCTAGTTTTAATATGTGTACCTTCACACTAATATAATATTTGAGTTATTCAAAGTAGGATATCACTTTGATTGGTACAATTATTAGTGGTTTTAATGGGAATATTTATAGGTCATTGGGTGAGATAGTACTTCCAATATAGGTTGGTCTTACACATGTGGCCACACCATTCACCATAGTTCCTAGTGTAAAAGTTTTTGACATACTACTTGGTCAACCATAGATTTAAAAACTCAAGGTAGTATTTTATACATTTCATAGATGCATAAAGTTCATTCAAACTAATCAAGTTATTATAGTTATTAGAGTTCCTTATGAGTTACCACTCCCCACTTTAGATCCATCTACCAGCTTCCAGTCACCAGATCTAGTTCTTCCAATAGTTTTAGCTTCTCTTCCAGCTTTTGTTCTAGTTTCACTTTAGGTTCAGTGATAGTTATAGCATCTATTGCTAGTATAGAGGGTTCATACAACCCCACAACTTCAATATTCTAGATGACTTCCAATGATAGTGTTCACACCTAGAGCAATTATATTATAGTCTTATAGAGCTACACAAAGAGCACCTGTTCACAAAGCTTCTTCTCCTACTTTTTGATGGGTCCCTAAGAGCCCTACCATTGCATCTAATTATTTAAATTATAAAGTGACCCCACATTTGGCTTCCACTTCATAGATTTCAAAGCTATTACAATGTACACATATTTTAGCTTCACAATCTTGCTCATACACTCTTGCCTCACAATCATGCATGATTCAGTTGTTTGACAAAGGACATTAGGACAGGGAGTCTCACCCGAGACCCATCAGTTAGTATCATTTCTTCTTAGTTCTTGTACATAGTTCAAATATTTTCAAAAAAAATACAAAAAATTTCAAAAAATTTCAAAAATGCCAAAAATATTTTGTTTGTATGCATGATCCATGCTTTACATCACTACTATCATGCTAGGACTTACATTTGCTATTTCATGCTATTTTATGTCAATTTTCTACATTACCATGCTTCACTTGATCTTTTTTGAGTGTGTGTAATGACATCTAACTATTTGGTTACTTCATTCTACCCATAGAGGGGACATTCCTACTTCTACATTCATGACATATATTGTTATACATACCCATTGGGGGCATCTTCTACATGAATACACTATCTAGGTTATGTCATTTCTACACCACACACTTTGATTTATCATGGTGATGTACATTACTTTATAGCTTACACAAACTACTATATCTACATCTCACTATTATACAACACTTGTGTATTTATTAACATATACCTAATTTTGTACTACACGTGTTTTGCATAGTTTCACATTTGCTTTGATTAGTTAGATGTGCTTATCTCTTTCTAGTTATTAGATGCTTTCTATGATTGCTTAACGTAGCTTTGTGATTGTATTTTCCACTCCAACTTGTCTCCTACTTGTGCCTTATGAAATTTTCCAATGTCTTTTACTTTTTTTTCATGTGTGCCTTGGGACATTTGCCAATGTCTTTTATTTGTACTCCTCTATGTTCCTATGGCCTATGTGCCAACTTTACTTATTTCACTTGTATGTGAATGTGGCATTTTAACATGCCTTCCATGCTTATTTATAGTTTGAGTGACATGTGTATATGTCCCTTATTTTCATGGACCCTTGGCCCATATAGTATGCTTCTTGCTTATTTCTTGTTTGCTTGTTGCTTGTCAAATGTGTGCAATACCATGATCCATATCATGCATTTTATTTGCTTTCTTAAATGCCATGATGGAAATCATGCTCCATCCCTCCAAATAACAACTAAAAATTAACATTTCTAGTTCCATTTTAGTACTTTGCACATGTTTCCACATTTTTATATTTATTTAGGCATACCCTTGTTAATCTAAAAATATCTATCAATACAAACATTGCTATATCTTGAAATATATTGTCAAACATCAAACATTATATCATATATTTTTTCATATTAACACACTTACATGTGTCTTTTATTTTAAGGGTAGTCATTGTAGGTTCATCATTCCTACCCTTAGAAGAGGGGGCATCAAATAGGATCTTTATCACAGAGATAAACCTCCTAGCAATCAAAGTAACAACATTCACAATAGTCTGTACAATTTTTTTAGATACAGGGGGTTATCATGTGTGGCAAGATGGTTCTCACTTTTAGTTCAGATTGGGTAGTTGGTATAACTTTTAGATCAAAATCCATATTCTAAACATTAATGATTGGGGGTAATGTGTATGACACATTAGTCTTCTTCTATTTTTGAATTTAGTTTATTCCAGGCATTCTCAGTAGTTACGTGCCTTACTCTATCTGCACGTGGTTGGCATCACATTCAACTTAAACCTTCATACAAGGTTAGATTTTTGAGTACCTGAGTTAGATTTCATAGAAGACTAGTACATCAGTTTTAGAGTGGCTTTTATATAAGCCAAATCTCCATCTTTTGAAATGGACAAGAGTGGCCTAGTTTCTAGCACACATTCAGCTATCCATACCATAGTGTTAGATTTATAGAACATTCATGGTCTCCATGAACCATCTCATATGACATATATTCTATACTTATATCACTTTATAGCTTTAATTCATAGGGTAATGATGGAGCCAAATGACCAACCTTTGTATTCTTGAGCCACCTATTTAGAGGGATTGGACATATAGTCCAGACATTGATTAACACATGTATGATTTGTTAACTTCACTTAGTTATCAATGATGGAGCTAAAGGGCCAACCTTTACATTCTTGATCCACATTATAGGGTATTTATCACTTAGCTCCATTTGTGATATTACTCTTGATTCAACACATACTCAACACAATCCAACATCATAATAGGTTTTGTATTGGTTCATGTACTTAGTGAGGTGTATTCATTCCTCTCTCTTCCTTTACTCAGATTTTGTACATTTCTACTTTAGATATAGTGTATCTACTAATAAATGATCTACTTCATGTTTTAACTTGTAAATTGACACATCACAACGTGCTCTCTCTATGCACATCCAACATCACATAGCTTCATGAGCTTTTCCCTTATAGGTAAGTTCAGGTATGCTTTCTATTTTTATTTTATCTTAGTATTTCACTTTGTTACATCACTAGAATAAAAGGGGGGAAAATGTAATCATATAAAATGCAAAATTTGATAACTTAGGCATGGTTAATATCACCCAAACTATAGGTCCTCTTTGTTGCTCACTCAACCCTTCCTGACTAGAATTTCACTGATTCCCAGTCACCCATAGCTTTTTGCACTTAGCTTTTTAAGACCCAAGTATCACTCTTAGACCCATATCCAACCCCCTAGGTCTCATCTCCCTAAGACAGTAACACCCAACTTGGATAGGAGTACTAGAATTTAGGGGTGTCTTGTTTCTAGTGCTATTTGTCAAGTTCACTTTAGCCTCAAATGGTTAGATTTTATCGATTCCTTATCTTTTCCCCTATCAGCCTAATACAAGCTCATCTAACCCACAACCATTAGTTTCTTTATAAAAGGCCATTCAATGTCCATTTAGAAGGGTTGGCACTCATTTATAGGAAAGAAGCAAGAATATAAGTGAATATACTCAAACACTCTTCCCTATTCTCTACATATAACCTTCCAAAACCAATTCAAGCCTATTCAAAAACTCATACCAATCCCTAGTAATCCAAAGGACATTCTAATTTTGCATCTAGATTTATATATATCACACAATTGTACCAAGCACTTTAAATGGGAAAAGTACATTAGCTTGATCCCTCTTTAGAGTATTGGTATGTAGGCAGTGTTCCCATACATGGGGTGTGAAGTGCATCCAGTGTATCCTTTACACACTAACCCCTCCTCTCTTTCCAAAGTTTTCTACTCAAGTTCAAGTACCAAGAGTTATTAAGGGTTTTGAATATTGAATTGAACACACAATGAGCTCCACACTGATCTAGACTTTTATATTTCACTACCAAGGTGTCATAGGCCTACCAAATAGAACCCAAAAAAGTTATACCATGAGGATAAAAGCATCAAAAGTGGACAACAACACTAGAAGTGGACACTAGTGCTTGAATGTGGACTATAAAAACAAGTGTAGGGTGTCTTTAGTTTGACACTCCTATCCAATCTAGAAATAAAGTTGTAGGTTATATTTATGATAATCTACCATCCCTGCATAATAATTTTTAGACCCTGCATCATTCATTTTAGCCTAGAATAAGCTAAGTTTGATTTATTTACACTCCTTACTATTTAAAAAAAGGTAAAATACCTATCCATTTACACAAATCATTAGGATAATTAAAACACATTAATTACTAATTTATAGTTTTTTAGATCTTTATTTTCTTAGGAATTAAACACCTAATTCCCAAAAAGAATAAAACACATACAGGATGCATATGATCATGCACAGTATAGAGGTGTATGTCACTACGTTCTCATGGGGTAGGACTATGCTTGGCCATTTATATAGGGACCTTTATAGGTTTACTTAGGAGGCATTTAGTGGTGGTGTGAGTGTGGATACTTTATTACATTGTTAGGCTTATGAGCATATAGAGGTTGTACAACTGATAGGATTATAGAGGGAGAGGTGGGCACCTTCACAACCATTTTGAGAGTGGTGGATGAGTATGTTGGCTATCTGGTCTCTTGGGATAGATCACTATAGATGATTTTTATATAGATTAGTGGCTCAAGATATCATATGGAGGTCCTATAGAGGATTTCTTAGGTGGCCTAAAGATGGAGTGAAGTTATGGTATATCAGGGTCAGTTTTTGGTTACATGATCATTGGGTTGGTGTATACAAGTAATTTCAGTATGAGTGCATGAATTTATAGTTTGGGGTACAACAAGATGTGCCTCATGTAGCATGGGTGTGGGTGAGGAGTGCTCAAATGCCAATGAGGGTAGGAGCTTGTGGGAGGCCTACTGAGGCTGAGTTAGCACCATTACCTTTGGATACATGAAATGCAACTATAGATATTCTTGATGTAAATTATTTTGGATGCACCGAGGCATATACCACATGGTGGATGAGGCATTGATGGGCTCTATTATATCCTATTTATGGAGGAGATGCCCCCAAGTATGAGGATACTGCTTTGATCTAGATGATGGGAGGTAAGCATTAATTAAAATGTGAATTATGTATAAGTTTTTGCTTATTTTAGCTTGTTTTGAAAGTGTATGGATAATGTAGTGTTTGTAATTTTGTGTTTAGGTGGAATGGGAGGTGCTCAGGATGAAATACCTATTGGGGGAGGAGGTAGAGATGATGGGTTTTAGGAGACCATCGTTGAGTCAACACTCCAAGATATTCATAATGATGTAATGAAGGAGTTTTTGATAGAGTGTACAATAGTTAAAATTAGTGTTTATGCTCATTTATTTGATAGAGATAATATAGTGATAGCTACATATATTAAGACAGTGGGAGAGAGAGATGAGCTGAGATTTGAGATAAATAGGTATAAGATGCCTACTCTAGATTATGGATAAGTGAGTACACAAATTATAGATGAGTACATGGAGATTCAAAGGTGCTATAAATAATTTCATGAGGAGCATGGGTTGTTATTAGAGTGAGAGAGTCATTTCAAGAGGCATTTAGGAAATCAAGGAGGTTTAGGGTCATCGAGTGCTAGGCTGGACTATGGAACTAGTACTAGAGGAGAGAGTGAGAATGAGACTGAGGGCATGATGCCCATTCATGATTAATTAAAAAATTGGTTATATATATATATATATATATATATATATATATATATATATATATATATGGATGTTGGTTTGATTTTGTAGTCATGTGTATATGTTATGGATTGGTATATTTCTTGTAGTTTGTTGATTTAGGAGTAGTTGATCTCGTATTGATGTTCAAGGTTATATCTATTTTGGTAAAATGGTATTTGGGATATGTGATTTAATTATGTTTCTGATAAGTGTGATGTTAGGTTTGTATTTAAATTTGTATGTAAGTAAATAATTTTATTTGGTTTGTAATTATATGCGAGAAAAAAATTTATTGGTTTTATTATTGGGAAATTGTTGGGATAAATTGAGCTGGTTCGAGGTTGGTAAATTATTTGGTAAAGTTGGATTTGGTAAGATCTGGATTTTTGATAAGCTGGTTTTGGCTATGGATAGTTATTGAGAATTAAGAATGTTAGTTTTTAGTATGTGGGGATGTAAGCTAGCATGTTATGTGTATTACTTCCCCGAGAGTGGCTCAAGAATACAAAGGCTAGCTAGACCTTTTTCTCCATCATTGCCTTGCTAAGTGAAGCTTATGAACTAAAACTAGTATGACTATGTGTAGTATCACTCTTTATTATATAACTATCTAAATCCTATTGACCAACTAAATAAATTACCATACTGCTCATGTTGTGTAGAAACATGCTCTATATCTGATACTATCTGTGATGCACTAACTATAGCTATACATGGAGATTATACAAAATGTAACTTTATTGGTCATGAAATTGAAACTATGTGCTATGAAGAAGGCTCATTTATCTATAATCATATACTCTATGGCCTCTATTATGATGTATATAATAGAGCCATAGATCGAGCTGGATCTAAAACCTATGATGTAGGCTCATTTAATCTCAATCGTAGTGGATTGCTACATGAGATAGGACTCAAAAAAATTGACCATAGTGAATATTTATCATGAATAGTACTCTATGATGTGGGTTCAATTAGTCTTAATCATAGTGGATTGCTACATGAGATATGACCTAAAAAAATTGGCCATAGTGAATATTTCTTGTGAGTAATACTCTACTATAATGTTTTATGACTATGTTGGATATGTATATGGAACTACACTATGTACTCCTTAGACTATACTACTATATGTAGTTTGTTCTCATTGTACTAGTTTCCAAACCTTCTAAATAGGTGGAATAAGAGATATCTGATAAGGCTCTATCCTAGAACCCACATTTCTCTCATGATGAGTGATCGATGATTCCTATGAAGGAATGTGCTGGGATGACCTAGTTGTGGGTGAATGAGGTCTATTATTTCATGGTGTAGGATATCTTAGTGCCCCTTATGTGAATGTTATGATGCAATTATCAACACATCTATTAATGCAATTCCTAAGTCCATAAAAATCATTATCTTTGTGTTCATAGATATAATGATAGTTTTAAAAGGGTTGATGTGTTTGTCTATGTAATAGATGTGGATCTCATCGATGATTAGAAGGTAACATGATTAAAATCCTATGTACTAGTGTTGATAATATGATAGATGGGCTATCCTGCTTTGAATCAAACTATAGTGGTGCCTTGTTATTCTCTGTAGTACATAATATAGGTTGTACTTTAGATATTGGCTCTTTATTATTAACTAGTTTCTTTTTTGGTTGTGGTCTCCTATCTTGTTTAGGACATGGTGGATGATATGTGCTAGGAGCTATAGATGAGGATGCTGCTATGAAATCTAGAGTACTCTGATCAACTAAAAATGCATTAATTAATTCCAATCTCTTTTCCAATGCTAAAACTATATAACATAAGTGTCTGAAAGAAAACTCTATCTAATATAATAGATGCTTGAGAAGAGGTTGGTGAATTCCCTTAATAAAGATATGCTAAATCTCTAAATCTACTAGTTTGTTTATCAATCTTAACATGTGATTCTTGAATCGTAAGATATAATCACTTACTAGTTCTAAAGTATTTTGATGTAAAGTTGCAAGTTTCTCATATTTATTATGTAATTTATAATAAATGCCTCCTCTAAGTCATCATATGTGTGCAAGGAGCCAATAAGGAGTAGATGAAAGAATCAATTCTTTGCTTCCCCTACTAATGTTTGCTAGAATGATTTTAGTAGAATCAAAGGACTGACATGAGATGGCAAAGCCTTCTAAAAGACCTAAAGGTATATGAATGGATCTCCAATTCCATCAAAGTGAGGCAATGATAGTATCTAAAGATGCCTAGGTAATGAGATTTTATGAATATCTTCGGAAGAGGGTTACCATGTAAGTCATTGGCATCCATCCAAGACTTATAGGACTTATTTTCCATGGTAAGGAGATGTACTTGGTGTTGTAATTCAGCAATTGCATGCATTAAAGAGATAATCTCCTATGATGGTACATTAAAATCTTGAAGTGGTTCATTTAATTATTGAATTTGATTGTTAATTTTAGCCACGAGAACACTACATTTAGTGATTGGATCATAAAGAGGGGGTGTGCTCACTTGAACCTTGGGAGTAATGGTAACTTAGAAATTACTAGAGGGATGTGGGCTACCATTATCTTTAGGTGAAGAGTGAGAACTGGGTTCTACTATAGTGAGGGGTGGATTGG